>JASVEL010012255.1:600000-1154843 GCA_032618575.1 Nicotiana noctiflora | reverse complement strand
ACTCAAACTTTATGCTTATAAGAAACGATAATTTAATCTTCCGTGTATAAGCTAAACTCTATATACTAAATCATCTACTATATAAACAAAGGACACATGCTAACATATGACCTATTTAAATTTTTATTAAAACTGAATAAATAATAATTTCATAATAAATACTATATCTAAACTAAACCCATTGTTAATAGTATATAGCCCAACAATCTCCCACTTAGAGTTTTAACCATGACAATTATTAGAATAAGCTAATCCAAATGCATGGTTAAAAGTATTTGCCCCCAACAAATACTCACCCATTTCCCCATCATTTACCCTCAGTTTCTCCTCCTCTTGTAAAAATAGTACGGGCTAGCCAGTTTTCAAACTAGTCATTCAAAATTAGCCAGCATTTACAAAGTCCTTGAAAAATAGCCACTATTTTGATGTAACACAAAAAGTTCCTGCATAATATACTGGAGATCAGTGCACCTGTGTTTGAACTTCTAGCATATTATGCTGGAACTCCAACAAGCGAAAAGTTTCAGTATAATATACTAGAGATTAGAGCACCGGTGCTCCAATGTATATTATGCTGGACCAGTATATATTATATTGGAGTTTCAGTATACATATGTTGGAACTCCGGTATAATATACTGGAGGTCGAGTATACTTAAGCTGGACTCCAATATAATATATTGTAGTATTTTTCGAATTTTAAATAATATTTTCGCTCAAGTTTATCTGAAAAGCGACTAAATTTCGATTAATTCTGAAACTGTGTATTTTTGAATGACCACTTGTAAATTTGACTATTTTTGAATTTCTTCCGGGTAATCATGATCTTTTCCGTGGGCCTTTAATTTTTATCTTTAATGTAGAATCAAAGGATTCCCAGTTCACATTGTTCTTCTAGCCATATTCTGCAAAGCCTCAACAATTCTATCACTTATTTGTATCTTTAATTTGTATCTTTAAAAGAATCAAATGGATTCCCAGTTCACATTGTTTTGTAATTGTAGCCATATTCTGCAAAGCCTCAACAATTCCATCTCTTATCCTTTTTCATTCCTTTTGTAGTTATAGATACATCATATAACTTTGGATATATATTTTTGAGAAAAGGACCACGAAATTAGTTCTGTTCTTTCCAAAAACGAAATAAACAACGGTATTTGACAACAATTCAAGTTGTAAAAGAAGAAGAGGAAGAAAACGACGATGGAAGTGTGGGAATAATTGCCAAAGTAATGACAATTATAGTACTCTAGATTCCAGAATTTGAACATTTCACGGGTTCACGTTTCTTAATTTTTAAAATTGAATTCCTTATCATTTTCCGTCGAATATGACGAAGCAATTTGTTATCTTCCTTGCAGTTATCCTTTAAATTGGATAACAATTAAACTTATAAGTGATTTTAAAGATACATAGTTTCACCTAGCATATGGCAAGTCGATAAATATAATGATTAATAGCAAAAATAAACGGCAAAATAAAGTAAACCGGTATTGAAATGCAATTCAGTCTTCAAGCAAGGTCGCCCTCGAACTGAGTGAGCGAGAGTAGAGCGATGAAATAAACTGATGAACAAGAGATTATGAGAGAAAAGAGTATTGTATTGCTTTGATATGCGTGAATATAACATGATTACAAAACAATTAGAACCCTTTTTATATAGTAGAAGAATACTATTTATGGTACTATTCTAATTACAGAAGTAAATTACATGATTAGCTAAACTACCACCCTTGATTTAGTATGTTCCGTGATTTCCGCCATGATCTTCGACCAGTCACGGATATTTCATTTTTTCGTTATTGTGTTATCTTCGGTCTTGCTTGATGCCTATCCCTTTCGACCTTAATCATTACTGGTCTCGATCTCGGTAAGTACCTCAATCCCGAACTCGGTATTTTATCTTCATATCTCGGTATGATATTCTACGAGGCCGATCCTCGAGCCATCTCCCTAGTCTCGGTAAATTAGTGAAATCGGGTGGGGCCGATTTTAACTGTATACAGATAGTCTCCTCATTTTTTGGAGTATAATTAATGACAAGAAACGAATTGAGTGCTTGACCTTTACCCCCGATTTATCATGGCGTCATGGACAGAGGTGACCGAAACGTCCCATTGGTGCGGTTCCCCAAGTCATTAATGTGCGTCAGTTTATGGTCAACCACTAGTAATTTCGAACCATCGTTGTGAACCCATAAATAGGCCCTTTTTCCATTTTTTCAAACATTACTTTAAATATTTTCGGCGCTAATCTTCAAAACTCTTTGCATTATTCAGGTTTTTCCTCCGCAGATCTTCAAGTTTCATTGCTAACTTCTTTTTAAAACACCAAATACTATCGCCTTCACCCTTCTACAGTGCCACGAAAGGAAAAAAGCCTTCCTCATCAAGGCCCTCTGGCAAGGATACCGCGACAGAGCCACACCCGGAAGAATTCATTCCTCCAAATTTCGTAATTGATTCAGATTTTAATGTTGCAAAAGAATTCCTCGGTGCCAAGCCGATGCGAGCCGATGTCAAGATATATATATGTTCTATCTCCGATAAACTCCTCTCCCGTGTTAAGAAAGATTGCAAGTAGGGCAACAAGCGTGTAGTGGTGCCGACTCCTGAAGAATCGATTACCATCCATGTGGAGGATTCTTAAGTGTTTACACCTACCCTTTCACGGTGGGTCCTTTAGATTAAATTATCGTGGACTTCTGCAAGAAGTGCGAGGTCACCCTCCGTCAAATTCATCCTTCTTTCTAGAGGATTGTAATACAGCTTTGATTTTTTGTGAGCAAAGTCGAGGGGCTCCCCTTCACCCCCGACCATCTCGTTCACTTGTATAGCCTCCGACTTTATCGGGAAGGATTAATAACGCTTCAGCGTCAGGCCAACAGGGGGCCTTTCTCAACCATAGACGAGGATAGAGATTTTGAGTGAAAACCTCTGACTTAATCCCGCCTGAGAGTATACCCTTTCCCCAAAAGTGGAACATGAAACGTAAGTATAATTCTGTTCCAACTTTCTGTTTATTTTCTTCGTTTACTTATTAGTGTTTCACTTGGTAGCCATTGCCTGGATGCCGGGAGTGGTTCCCCACCTCAAGGTTTGGGTTTGTTGCCTGGTATCGCGGTTGACACACGCCAAGAGTGCTCGACGCGTTTATCGATTGGCCGATAAGAGGCATGTAGCCATCGTAAGTTCCTCTCCTTAACTTAATAATTTGACCACTATTCGGGTATTTTTCCGAGCTTACTTGTCTCTTTCCTTTTACAGGTCTTGGGAAGGAGGTGATGATGAGCCCCCCATCTGGTAAAGAATAAAACTCACTCCCTGCCCCGAAGACATCAAAGGAAAATAAGAAAAAAAGGGCTTCAACCTCCAAAGGGCCAGAGCCTAAGATTAAAGCGGCTCGAAAGTCCAAGAAAGGATGTAATTCCCTTGTTCATGGAGTCAATTCAACTCCTAGAAGAAGAAGAAGAAGAAGAAGAAGAAGAAGAAGAAGAAGAAGAAGAAGGAGGAGAAGGAGGAGAAGGAGGAGAAGGAGGAGAAGGAGGAGAAGGAGGAGAAGGAGGAGAAGGAGAAGGAGAAGGAGAAGGAGAAGAAGAAGGAGAAGGAGAAGAAGAAGGAGAAGAAGAAAAGGAGGATGATACTGGTCTAATGGCTTGAGCATGATCTAATACCAAGGGTCAAAACGCCACAAGATCAGTTGAAACGGGAAATATTCTGCTCCGATCTATCGGGGCCCAAGATGGGGATTCAGTTGGAGTCCTTGAGACGATTGGAGCATAAGGTACCTGACATCTGGGTGAGATGGCATTGAAAATGGCTATAGAGGCTGGTCCCGAGGCTCCTCGTAATGAGCAGAGTGTCCCAAGAGATCCACTATGGCACAATAGAAATCAGAGACTCCCTGTCGCTTTCTTCATTCTCCGAAGAGGAAGTTCGGGAGGTTGGGGCCATGAAGACTCATCATGTATAAGGTGCCCTCGGAGGGGAGGACCTCTTCCGTTGTTATTTCGCTGGGGTCGATGATGTTACTGGCTTGAGTGACTTGGAGGTACCGAGGAAGATCTTGTGTGAGTGGCTTGAGTGACTCGAGATTATTTCATGTCTTGGAGGTTATATCTTTATTTCCGTTGTTAGTTTTGATACTTATTTCTATTTCTATTTTTTGTAATAAATTCTATTTCAAAATAAATAACTAGATTGACTTTTTATTATGATCGGCTTACTTAGTCTTAGAGACCAAGTCCCATTAAGATGCTTGTGATGGGATTTTGGATCGTGATAGGAAACACTGTCTTTATAATTATTAAAGAACTCAACTGTTTTCTACTTATGAATTAGCATTCAGAGGACGTCAATACATAATTCGATAGCGAAAACAAAATTAGAATCTCAATCGACAAATTTTTCGTCAACTTGAAAAGTATTTTGGTAAGAGGGTTTCTAGGAATTGAGTATACAACGCTAGGTCCTAAATTACTTGAGATAGAGTTACTAATAGTTATGTGACGAAACAAATATCCCGCTAAATAATCAAAATACGACAGAACAATCCCGAACATCATCTTTATAAAACAGCTAATCTTTATATTTGTACGTGTCAATCAGATTTTTACCAAAAGGGCCCAAAAAAAAAACCTCTATGTAGTTCTAAACTTTAAGTTAGGTCTCCCTAGCTAGAATAGAAATCTTGCTAGTTTTAACGCGTAAAACACATAGAGGACAGATATTTTTGTTAAGGAAACATTGCATGTTGTTAGAATAAAGTGTCACATTCATACGTTGATCGACACGTACGATGATAATTGTCTCTTTAAATGGTCTTGAATGAACTAATTTTTGAAGTTAAATTAAATTCATTGTCGGTTTAATTAACATGATAGCAATGTTTGTTTGCCCAATATTAGGTATCCAAGCTATGTTATTTATATTCTAGATGTTTAGGCCTTACCGAGCGAAAAAAATATTTAAGCGTCACAAATTGATGAAGAAATGAATTTTGTTACGTGTTTACATTATTTTGGACAACTCTCATGAGTTAATTTTTGAGTTGTGTTCGAAGTTACTATTCTTTAACATATGTCAAACAAATCAAAGATCAAATCAATATATTATGTATCCATAAATAGAGAGAGATAGTAAAATGGAGGAATACTAATTACTTGCTCTACCCAACTGACTTAGCAGGCGTTTGGACATGAATTTCAAAAAAAAAATTCAAATTTAGAATTTATTAAAATTTGAATTGAAGATAAAGTTGTGTTTAGTTATAATTTTTGCTAACATATTTGGATGTTGTTTTTTCAAAACCATGAAATATGATTTATAACCCATAACTTGTAAAAAATTATCAAAACCACCCCAATTTGATTATCCTACTTGAAATAAACAACCCCTTGCCAGATTGGGATGGCAAAGGCAGCCACACACTTTGGTGAGAAGAAGACATGCACTTGTTGTGTTTGTATAGGTAGTTGTAGGTTAATAACGGATGGAAATTTAAAAATATGGGGTAAATTTGAAAAACTAAAAACTAGTAAATTCTCATTTTCAAGTGAAACTGGAAAAATTGGTAAGAGTTTGATAACCAAACATTGTTTTCAAAAAAAGATGGTCTACCATCAGTCGCCAAAGATAAAAAATTGATGGGGTCATTTTATAAATTTTAAGAATATAGGGTAAATTTATAAAATTAAAAACTAGCAAATTTTCATTTCAATTGAAAAAATGATGAGAATCAGTTTTTCAAAATTGAAAATCAATTTTCAAGTGAAAAAGGGAAAATTGTTTAAGAATGGGATAATCAAATATTGTTTTAAAAAAAATTTGAGAAAAGAGTATGTCCCAAACGGGCTCTTAAACATTCTAGATGCTTCTTAACGTTATACTCGTTTCTTTCTTGTTTATACACGTTCAGTATTTGAAACCTGCAATTCTGTAGATCCCTTACCCATACCCCATGACAACTTTAACTACTCTCTCTATAAAGCTACTTACTATCCCCTTTTGGAGAGCCAATCACCCCCCTCTCTCTCTCACACACACACACACAAGAAATTATATTCTATGTAGAAGTAAGGTTGTTTAGAGTTAGAATGGAGAATCAGTTGGGTCTTCTGAGAATCCGTATCCTTAGAGGCATAAATTTGGCCATTAGAGACTTCAGAAGCAGCGATCCTTATGTTGTTGTTAGGTTGGGCAGACAGGTAAATTTCAATTTAGTTTCCCCTCCTATTCTTCAAACATAACATTTTTTGGCCACATTCTTGATTTCTCTTGGTAAATATAAAATTGTCATGCCATTTTATTAGTCTTTACTGTGAGATTCTAACTTTTCCAAATTACCCTTCTTTAATTTGGCCATTTTCAAAATCGCGTATTCATTACGCTGACCATATACTAACAGTGATATAATTTCATACTATCATCTTCTTGCAAACCTCAGAAGTTGTAATTATTTTTCATGTTTTTTTTTCATCACACAAAAGTTTATGTATTTTCAGGATTTCCATTTTGTAAAGCTGGACGAGAAAACCAAAGTAGCTTATTTTATCTTGTCTCTTTCTCTGTACGTGTCTGTGTGTCATTGTTGACCATTTTTCAGTCTGTACGAATGCCAATGATGAAGGCGAAAATGTATTGAATAAATGGAGTTCCAAATGGTGTTAACTATCTTTTTTATATGTTAAGCTCGTGTTTATTATTGGAGCAGAAATTGAAGACTAGAGTGGTGAAGAAGAATGTCAATCCTGAATGGAATGATGACTTGACACTATGTATTGCTGAGCCAATTTTGCCAATCAAGCTGGTAATTTCCTTCACTTTGTTGTCTTGTGTTTGATCTAGAAATTAAACAGCTTATTGCATATTTTGCTTTACCTTGAGGAGATTAAAGAATAGGACACACCAACAACAATTAATACAGCACACTTAGTGTATCAATTCTGTCTTTGAAGGCAGCTTAATATTGGAGTACAAACAACAACAACAGCTTAATATTAGAGTAAATGATGTAATTGACTATCAAAAGAAAATTCAGTCTTTGAAGGTTAAACTATGCCTTTTAATTTCATCTAGTTTTACTTCATATTTTGATAAGATATCGACATTGGGCCTAACTCAACCCCAAAAGCTAGCTCAGGAGGTGAGGATTGCGCAAGTCATATAAGGAGACCAAGTCCCCCATCCCTTAGCCGATGTGGGAGGCTCAACACCCCCGACACGTCCAGGCCTGCCAACTGGAACTTAGACAATATAATATGGGGGCCCAACATCGGTGAAACATAGAATTGGGATGGGTCCGGTTATGATACCATGGTAAGATATGAACATTAGGCCTAACTCAACCCCAAAAGCCAGTGCCCAAGCCATATAATGAGACCAGGTCCTCCATCCCTTAGCCGTTGTGGGAGACTCAACATATTCATCAAGTTCCATCCAAGAATCTGATGAAGATGAAATTGTAAGGGCAACAGCTTCTTTTTCCTTATGCCATTGAGTGAAAAAACAGTTGAAACTGCCATTTGCAAAACGCATTAGGAGCAAACCTTGTTCAAGTTTAAAACTTTTAAAGATCATAGCAATAATAGTTTAATGTGCTAGGCGACCTTTACAATTTCAGTAGCTTGAAGCCAATTACTTAGCTTATGGATTTGATTCAATTACACAAACCCAGAGTGATCCTTATAGCCTTTATAACTCTGTCATTGCAGCAAGTCTATGACAAGGATACATTCTCTCGCGATGATAAAATGGGCGATGCAGAGCTTGATATTGTACCCTTTATAAATGCAGTAAGGACGAAGCGTGCTAAGAACATCCCCAATGGAACCATAATTACCAAAATAATTCCAAGCAGGCAGAATTGCTATTCTGAAGAAAGCTGTATTGTTAATGAAAATGGCAAGGTTGTTCAAAATGTATTTCTTAGGTTGATAAATGTTGAGTGTGGTGAAATAGAGCTCCGGTTGCATTGGATAGACATTCCTGGTTCCAAGTGTCTGTAGCTACTAGTATCCTAATATTGTGGACACCATGTACACTATGCTTGCTGGTTTTCAAAAATTTTAATGTCCATGTAAAAAGTAAAAGAAAAAAAAAACTAGATGTTATAATTGTCTATATGAACACTGACATTCAACTAAATGAACTTGTCCTTTTTTTCTTGCTGCTTACATGCTGACAAATTTGTCCGATATAGTTGCACTTTTTAGACCTGATTGGATCTGGAAAACATAAATTACATTCACATAGGCGAGTGTAGAATATGGATTGAAACTGATGTGATCATGTTGTTGTATACATTTCAACCTTAAATCTGCCTCTAACTATATTCAACTGTTGTTCCTACTGGTAAACTCTGAGAAGTAGTTTTGCGGGTAAGTTGCTTCCAGTAATTCTTTCAGCGAGATAATGAAAATGTAAACTTCATTGTTCTGTTTCCATTCTGGCAAAGAATAGATTTGGAGGATTTCCATAGATGATAAAATGCCATTGGGTTTTGACACAGTTACCCACAAAACAAAGTTATTCATCTTTGTCTATCTATTTATTTTTTTATCCATAAATTAATTACATTTCCTATCCATATTAGTTTTTGTGGAGATTTTTTCTTTCTTCTCCAATTCTTTTTTATTTCTATGCTTCTTTTCTTTTTTCCTTTTTTTTTCTTTCTTTTCTCCTTTTCCCTTTTTCTCATTTTCTTCCTATTTTCTTCTTTTTTCTATTTTATTTATTTATTTTTGCCCAAATCGTATTATTGTTATTTTTACCATAACACTCAAATTTGACTCCTTCTTTATTTTATTTTTTATTGTTTTCCCTTTGTTTCTTGTTCCTTTTCTAATTCCACGTGATTGTCATGCAAACCTTGATCTCTTCTCTATAAATACTAGTACATACTCTACCATTAGCAGTAACACCAAACAGTGATGGAGCAAGAAAATATAATCTATGGCCACTAAATCTCCATATATACTAGTTAGAATAGAAATGATAATAAAATATTAGAAAATGTAATAAAAATATAAGTAGCAAAAAAGACTTCTAGTACCATATGATACCAATATGGTATACATGTATACCAACAGAGTCTATGATTGTTCTAAAATATTGCTACAACTATATGTGACTATACTACTATACCAAAACATTAAAGGATACATTAAAGTATGAGAAAATTATATGCTTGCATTGCAAGCTAAATATTCACAAAGCAATTTGCTCATTCCATATACTAATAGGGTATATAGTTGTAAGGGTCGTTCCAACAATTGCCTATAATTATAAAAATTACTATATAATACACATAATCTATATCCATCAACACAAAAAAAAATTCCAACATTGCAAATCACGTTCATACTTTTTTTTAGGTAATTAACATTTTTTATTAATCACCAATGATCTTTATAATGCATAGCCTGTTTTATACTCAGCAGCTATATCAGTCCTATCCAAATAAACACGATAACAAAGAAAAACTCCTACATGCTATTTCTACTGGAATATAAAATGTTGAAGTAGACTACTAATTCTTTTTGTAGCTCTTACATTACATATATAGGCTATTTCTCTAGCTAAACTATCTATACTTCTGCTCCTTTATTGAAATATTCTCATGTTTCTTTCAATCCAAACTCCATGTATTATCTTTGCATATACCATTCTATAGAGTTGTGCTACACATGATCGCCTTTGGCTCTTTGTGTTATCCAGTCTTGATGTTGTGCCCAGGTATTTCCAATAGCTTCATTTCTCTGCATCCATTGTAACACCTTTGACCATACTGCTTTAGTGAATGAGCAGTTAACAAACAAGTGATCTCTAGTTTCATCAGCCATTTGACATAGACTACACTTTGGATCCACATTGACCCCCCATTTGATCAATCTATCTGTAGTTAGTAGTTTACCTTGTACCTGTAGCCACATTGTGAAAATAGCTTTTGGTCTTGCCTTGTTCTTAAACATGATAGTCTTCCATGCCACTCTTGGACCATCTAGCAGTTGATAGTAAAACTGCCTGACCATACTCTTTTTGCTCTGTTGCATATGTTGAACATGTTGAAGAATTGTTCTGGCATTTAGAATTTGTCTCACCATCCAGCTTGCCTATTGTGGGATTACTATATCTTCCATTTGCTTATCCTTGATGTAGTATGGATGGATCCATCGTATCCATAATCTATCATTTTTATTTGCTACATCCCAACATAACTTTGCAATGGCTGCCTTGTTCCAAACTTGCAAATTGATCAAGCCAAAGCCCCCTCTTGATTTAGGTGTACACATCCTATCCCAAGCTACCAATAATTTCTTTGTGACAATATTGATCCCAGCCCATATGTAGCTCATGTAGTAGGCATCTATCATCTTCATAACTTTCATTGGCAAATTAAATAATTGTGACCAGTAGAACTGAATCCCAAATAGGGCAGTCTGCACTAACTGCACTCTTCCAACATAGGATAATTTTTTGGTTGTCTATGAACAGATCCTTATGATTATCTTTTCTATCAATGGTGGCCATCGGATCAACTTCTTGGTAGCAAGAGGGATACCAAGGTATTTAAATGGCAGGTCTCCTAGTGTATAGCCCAGCTGCTGAATAATTTCCATCCTAGTACTCTGTTGCACTCATCCAAAGTAAACTGAGCTCTTTTATAGATTTGCCTCTAGACCAGGCACTTTAGAAAAATGTTTAAAGCTATCTTGAATGTGAGCAACTGAATTGAGATCACCTCTAGCAAATATCAACAAATCATCAGCATAGCTCAGATGAGTAATTCCTAACTTTGCACACCTTGGATGATACTTAAACTCGTTTTCCTCCTTCAATTTGTTAAGTCTCCTACTAAGGTATTCCATTACAATAGCAAACGAGAAGGGGGAGATGGGGTCACCTTGTCTAAAACCTTTGGCAGCATCAAAGGGTGGGGTAATCTCTCCATTAACCATAATAGTATAGTTAACAGTCTTCACACAAGCCATTATCCATTTCATAAATCTTTCTGGAAAGCCCATTTCAGTCATGACCTGTTCTAAGAAGCTCCATTCTACCGAGTCATAAGCTTTTTGAAGATCATTCTTGATCATGCACCTAGCTGATATGTTTTTCCTTGTATAAGCTTTGACTAATTCATGGGCTAAGATGATGTTATTTGCTATCCTCCTTCCAGGTATGAATCCAGATTGTGCTTCACTTATCACTGATGCTATCGCTTTTTGTATTCTGCCAGCTAGAACTTTAGATATTAACTTGTATAACATGGTGCAGCAAGTAATAGGCCTATCATCCTTTATTATGCTAGGATTAACCACTTTAGGAACCAATATGATGGAAGTACAGTTCACTGCTTTATACATTTCCCCAGTATTGAAGAACTGTTTCATTGCTTGACTGACTTCTCTTTTTATAATCACCCATGACTTCTTGAAGAAATAAGCATTGTAACCATCCACTCCTGGTGCTTTGTCACTGTCAATAGAACATAAGCCATTATAAATCTCTGTATCAGTCACCTTAGCACATAAAGTCAATTTTTGTACTTGTGATAGTTTAGGCCCATTCTTCATAATCCTTTTGTCTATTGCAGGTAGAGTTTGAGCTGCTGAACTCATTAAAGATTTGTAGAAATTCACCACTCCATTCTCTGGGTTCTTTCTTTCATCACAACTGTAAAATACTTTGTATTAGAATCACCTAGCTTGATCCACTTTGTTCTAGCTCTCTGCCTCAAGACACTTTCTTCTATAAGAGGCCATTTTTCTAAATTCTCTAACAACATTTTCTCTTCTTCAATTAGAGTATCATTACAGTCTGTACTTATCTTCTGTTGTACCTCTTCTAAAATTGATCTAGCTTGCTCAATCTTCAAGTTGATGGTTCTATAATGCTTAGTGTTTAGGTTCCTGAGTAGGGATCTCAACTTCTTCAATTTGATCCACAAGTTCTTCATAGTTCCTTTAGTGAAAGATTGTTTCCAGATGCCTTCCACAATGGGTAGAAAGGATTCATGATCTGCCCAAACATTAAAAAATCCGAAAGGTGTTTTGCCAGGCTTGGGAGCTGACATAATAGTTAGCAACATAGGAATATGATCATATATGAATAGAAGCCCATATTCAGTGACTACATGCCCCCACTGCATCATCCATTCATATTAATAATTTCAGAATATCATTCACTTAAAAATGTAGCCAAAATAACCAAAAAAATATTCAAACTACCATAGGATACCAATATGGCATATAACTATGCCAACATGGTATATAGTTTTACTGGTTAATTTCAGGCAACTATATGACTATACTACCATTACATAACAAACATGCATAAAGAAAAAACTAAAAAATAGTGTACCACATATTAATATAATAAAGTGTTTCAAAATATTATGCTATATTACTATTTTTAAAGAAAAATCAAATATTGTACTAATGAATACAGCTAATACAATCATAAAATAATTCAATTGGCATATGATACCAATATAGTATATAGCTATACTAATAGGGTATATAGTTGAAATGAATTATATACCGAAATGATATATTTGTATACTATTTGAGTATACAATACAAATTCGTCATCTTCTCTTGTCCAACTATATTCAATCCGAACTTTTAAAATCTACTACAAAATCTCCACCAAATGACTAAAACTTTAGCTACAACCTTCAATCAAATTTCCAAACAAACCCATATAGGATCGGATCAAAATAATTAAAAACTCAAACAAATCAAGTTATGAGTTTCAAGCTTCAAGGTCCTTCAATGGTGGATTTGAATTTTTGGACAATAAATATCCAAAAACCAGTTTGGATGAAGAGAAAGAAGAAGGTATTAGTGAGAAACAAGTGTGAATTGTCATTGATGATAAACCCCAGTAGTATACGACAATAAGAGAAGATTAGTAGTTTTTGGTCACATATGTGTGTTTTTTACAGAGATGATACAAGATTTGGATTAGAATTTTGATTGCTGAAATTGGGATTACCGTTTTTGCTTCAAATGAAAAAAGAGCAGAGTGGAGTAAGAGTTGGAGAGGCAGTTGAGCGGGGGGACAAGCTGGACCTGATTCCAATTATTACTCCCTCATATTATTAAGAAATAACCAAGTAAATAGTTTTGACAGCATGGTTAAGAGTAGTAAATAATTTGGGCATGTACATTAAAGGGTAAATAGTTTGGAATTAATGGGTATAAAATAGATTTTCTCAAAATAATGCAATACAAACAGGCTTTACTCCATTTGCAAGAAGTTCTATCACAATCTTAAATGCCATTAAATACAAAAGCTTGTGACAGATTCAAACCCTCTTATCATATTGTAGGATGTTAACAACTAGAAATTCGCAATTTGTTGACTATCAAAATAGTCGGGAAGTAGTCGGAAAAGTACTTATTTCGACTACTTTTCGACTGATTTAGGGTAGTCGAAAAAAGGTAGGTCGGAAAAATATTTCCGCCAAAAATTCAAAAAGCTTTGTAGTTCTCAAATGTTGTCGTTCTTTAGCTTGGAAAAGCTTTGTATTTCTCAATCATGTAATCTATGGACTAGCATTTCTCCTACATATTATGTTTCAACAAACTAAACACCCTATAATATGACTCAGTATCGGATATATCCCTTGTATTTTAAAATCATAACACTCATACCCCTTATATTATGAAAATCCTACACATACATCCCATATGAGTTATATATATATGATTAAATATATCAAAATATAACTATTAAAAGATAAATTTATATATAAATAAAATGTTTTCTCATTTTCATTTTAGTATGTTTATTTTCTTCCACTTCAAAATTGGCTTAAATTTAGTTTCATTTTTTCCATTATACCAGCGGTTTAAATATTTTAGAAAAAGAGGAATAACAATATTATAATAAAGAGTTCCGAAATAGTGGTTAAGAATATTTTGCCAAATATGTAAAAACTCTGGCAATCTCATTAAGTAATTTTGTTAATTTTTATTTAAAGTTTAGAAAATCTTCAAAAATGATTATTCTCTTTTTTTAATCAAATGTGTAAATAAAGATTTTGCAACAAAATTGTTTAGTCTTTTTAAAATATTATTTAAAATTAATAGATAAAGACTTATTTTATCTGTAATCTTGTAATAATTATATTTTAATATAGGATATACCTCATATGAGTGTAGTGAAGCATAAATTTTTATAATACATGGGGTGTAAGTGCTTAATTTTGACATATAGAAGGTCTATTCAAAATTGAGTAATATTATAGGAGTGATTAATGTAATTAACCCTAACTTGTATACATATACGATATTAAGTTTGTGATTACAATTAGTGATGGATTGTGATTAAAATTAGTGAACATGATAAAATTGTTTGGCGTGTATCCTCCTTAACGGAAATGACGCTCTTAAAATAATAGCCAATCAATTTTCCCTTATATATATATATATATATATATATATATATATATATATATATATATATATATATATTTTTTTTTTTTTTTTTTTTTTTATGTTATATAAAAAATTATACAAATTTTGTACACCTTTTCGACTATCAAATATAAATAGATTTTAGCACGGATTAAAAGTGATATTGCTCTTATCCTTAATAAGCTAAAGATCTTATTGGCACAAGTATCCTTAATAAGGTGGGTTTGCAAGTATCTATTCAGGGGGAAATCGAAAATAACCAGATTTACCACTGATAATTAAAAAAATAGCACATTTTCAATAGTAATCCGAATGTAGCCACTTTCTTATATAAAGATAAATGTCACGGCCCAGTTCTCACCACAAGCAGCGATTGCGCCCAACGCTGCAGTTAGGCAAGCCAACAATTTAACCAACACGATAATCAACGGTTCATAACACATTTTAAAATAATGGTGAAATAATTAAGTCATATTTGCTCTATTTTTATAGAAATTACTAACATTATCTTCAAAATTAGAATATGACCAAAATGCAATACTGAATTTCGGGCCGGGTCGTTACATTAATACACTAAATTCCCAAAATTTAGTATCACTAGTGCATGAGCATCTACTAGAATATACGGTGCTACTACATGAACTGTCTCAAAGCTAAAAAAATAAGTAGGTAGAATGAAATAAATGAATAGAATGGGGACTCTGTGATCATAGCATGAAATGTAGCTACCAGAAAGTCTCCTCAGTGGCAACGGCAGTGCCTACGCGTCTGTGTGACCACCAAAAATACATGTCTCAATAACTGCATAAAAAGTGTAGTATGAATACGCAAATCAACTCATACCTAGTAAGTATCTAGCCTAACCTCGTAGAAGTAGTGAAGAGAGGTCAACATTGACACTTACTACTAGTCCAATAAACAAAGTACAATAAAGGTATGCATGTATGAAGCATGCCAAGTAAAAGCAACGAAGCAAATGTATGTGTGACTCATGATCCTCAATAGAAGGGTAAATACAAAGTCCTCAAATATCAGATACTACCTCGAATGAAATAAATAATGATTAATACCAAATAAAATATTACATATCAAGTAAGAAAGACTCCTAGGTACGCAGACTCCTTATCAAATATTACGCACGGTTCTGCCGAGGCGAATGGCTGGATTCCATATGAGTGATGGTACAATATTATGACAAACTGACCGGTCGTCACGTGAGTTACTGCCCTATTTTCTCCATTTTAATGCTTCTTCATGTTTCATTATTGGCATTTGGTGTGTTAGAGTTGAATTGGATTGGTTTTGGTAGGAAATGAGACACTTAGTCTCTTTAAGGAAGGCTAGGTTTGGAAAAGTCAGACGGATGTTGACTTATGAGTTAGAGGGCTCGGATGTGGTTTTCTGTATTTTGGTTAGCTTCGGGAGGTAATTTTTGACTTAGGAGTGTGATCGAAAGTAATTTTTGGAGGTCCGGTGTAGAATTAGGCTTGAATTGGCAAAGTTAGTATTTTGGCGAAATCTGGTTGATCGGTGAGATTTTGATCTGAGGGTCGGAATTGAACTTCAAGAGTTGTTGTAGCTTTGCTAGGTGATTTTGGATGTGTATGCAAAATTTCAGGTCATTCGGAGGTGTTTTGATCAGGTTTTTGATCGAATGCGTATTTCGGAAGTTTTTAAGGAACGTAGGCTTGAATCCGATGCGATTTGATGGTTTTACCATTGTTTAATGTGTTTTGATGATTGGAACAAGTTTGAATGAGATTTTAGGATGTGTTGGTGCTTTTCATTGAGGTCCTGGGGGCCTCGGTGTGAGTTCGGATGGTTAAACGAAGAGTTTTGTATTTTTGCAAGGAAATGGGTTGCTGGTATCTGGTATTTTCGCACCTGCGGTTATGGGACCGCAGGTGCGGTCACGCTTAAGCGATGGTCGAGCCACAGATGTGAAGGCTTGGAACTTTTTCTGTTTCCGCAGAAGCGGTTGGTGGACCTCATCTACAAAGCCGCGGATGCGGGAATGAGGCCGCAAAAGCGGAACCTGGGTATTTTTGCTTTCTATAGAAGCGGAAGAAGTCCGCAGAAACGGATGTTATAGGAGCGACTCATGGACCGAAAATGTGGTCGTGGCTTTTAAATGAAAATCCGCAAAAACGGGAATCTGTCTGAAAAAGTGGTATCGCACATGCGAAAATGGGACCGCAGATGCGGAAATCCCTAATTGTCAAAAGGGTTATTAAGTTTATTTGGTTTCGCGAGTGTTAGTCCCTTTCATCCATTTATAAGCAAACCTGAGAGATCTTGGATGGAATTGAAGGGAGATTTCGATTGGGTGTGATTGGAGGCAATTTCCTTGGCCTAAATACATGAAATTATGATGAATTTAACATGGAAATTGGTTGAAATTCATCAAAAAGGGGGTAGAGCTAGGGCTTGAGAATTGATCATTTAGAAATAGAATTTGGAGGGTCAAATGGACTCCGATTTTGGTAAATTTGATATGTATGGACTCGTGGCGAGATGATGAATCCGATGATATGAATTTTATAATTTTTTGAGAAGTGGGCCCGGGGCTCGGGGTTTGCTAGTTTCAAGATTTTTGCTATTTTCGATTGTTTTCAATTGGGTATTGTTCCCATAGCATATTGGGATGTATTCGCCCTGATTTTTGGATAGATTCGACGCACGTGGAAGCCAATTTGAGCGGCAAAGACGTCGCGAGCTAGAGATTTCACCGGTTCGGGGTGAGTAATGATTGTAAATGATATCCCGAGTTTTTGAAACTCCAGATTTGCATACCATAGTGCTATATTAAGGTTACTTACACTCCAGATAGTGAGTGTGGGGTAAAGCACCATTGGGGATTGCAACTTGGTCCATCCCGATTGATGGTTTTTATCGTGTATTTGATTGGAACATATTTGTTATTGTCATGATTTGGGCTGATTGCCGTATTTTGGGCTTCGTGCCAATTATTTGAATCCTTCAGGGATTGATATAACCGTTTTGCATCACTTTTGCATATTATTTGATCTCGGTCCAAGGTTTTAAATACTGTTTCGCAAACTCAGTCATCTTTATAAGATTTAAAAACTTTAACTATATTTTATTGACGTTTTGAGCTTAGAACTATAGTTTTAATATAGACCAAGTGGCTTATGTACATTTCTGGACTGAGCATGGATCGGACCGCACGCTGCAGCGGTGTTATATGGATATTAAGCCGAGGACCTGGTTGATGCCACGAGATGGCTTGATATTGCGCTTAGGCTGTAGGAGCCCCTCCGGAGTCTGTACACACCCCTAGTGAGTGCCATCGACGTTAAAAGAGTGTTTGAAAAATCGCCTCTTATGTTTTAGGGTTTTGAAAAATAAAAAAATGGCTGAAAGGTCTCGTTTATAAATACGCTTCTCAGATCCTCACCGCTGACCTTAGAAGAAGGACCGCGAATCGCGAAATATTGAGCGCGGCCGCAGACGTTTGGCCTTGCCCATCGCTGACCGCAAAAATCTCATTGTGGCGGTGAAGACCCCAGCGCGGTCGTGAAAAGTCATCGCGGGCCGTTAACCCCAGTTCAGAGACCTGCAACTTTATTAAACCTACAACAACTATCTTTCTTCTAAATTCACTCTGTGTCCTATCCAAAACTCACCCGAGCACTCGGGGCCCCAAACTAATCATGTACGCAAGTCTAAGAACATCATATGGACTTGCTCATGCGATCAAATCATCAAAATAACATCAACAACCATAAATTAAACCTCAAATTCATGAAATTATCCAAGAGCATTCAAATTTCTATTTTCTCAACTGTAGGTCCGTTTTATACCAAACCACTTTCGATTATTACCAAATTCTACAAATTCAACTTCATTGTCATTTAAATTTGTACCGGGTTTCAGAACCAAGATACGAGTCCGATACCATCAAGAAAATGCATCAAATCATTTCTAAAAGCCTTGATATTTTTCAACAAACAATTTACTTTAACAAAAATTCTCTCGGGCTTGGGACCCTGGAATTCAATTCCGGCCATACGCCCAAGTCCCATATTTTACTACGGACACTACGGAGCCGTCAAATCACGAGTCTAGGTCTATTTTTCAAAAATATTGACAAAAGTCAACTATAACCAATTTTAAAGGCCAATTGTATTATTTTTCTTAAATTTCACATAAAAACTTTCCAAAGACGCGCCAAGTCTTTCGCAATACAATGTGAGACTAAAAGAGATTTTTAAGGCCTCGAAACGGAGTTTGACTTCTAAAACAAGAGATGACCTTTAGGGTCATCACACACTGCTGCGGCACAACATTGTAGAAAGCTGCCTGACAACAAAATTGAGAGGCTGCAGACAAAATCCATTAGCGCGGCACAGCTGTACATTTTTTATAGAGCAAAAGTCCTATTTCGCGCAGGAAAGGATGTTTCGTCTAGGCCTGACCCTACTTGGTATAAATACATATATATAAATGTTATTTTGAGGACTTTTGATATATCTTAGACCTAGGGAGACTATTTCGGAAGGGAGAAAACGTTTGGAGCAATTTTCGAAGGAGATTAGCATCGAATTCTTCATTTCTTCATCTTTACTTTGTAATTTGATTATGCAATTTATTTGAAAAATTGTTACTATGAGTATGAGTTGCTAAATTCCTAATTTGGAGTTTTGATGGACCCTGTTGTAGGACGATTTTCTTACTATGTTAATATAAATTTGCTAGAGTATCTATTTGTTCAACTACATGCTTATTGTTGTTGATTGAAGGGCCTCAATTAACTGTGCCTATTTAGTGTGGATTACTCGGGAGAGAGTTCATATTGAGGTAGTTATTGAGCATCATTACTCCCAACATATATGAGGGATCAATACGAAATGTTTAAAGGTGGGATTAGGGATAACGAAATATTGGGTGCGATCTGAGTGACATGTACTTAAAAGCTAGCTAGCATAATTCGGGAAAATATATCTAGTATATTGTTGTAATTGCTTGGGAAAGAGTTACGATAGTTAGAGTGCTCATGATCCATAGAGAAGACTTAGACAAATTTATAGCAAATATAGCAAAAATTGTTCCGACAATAGGGGCCATGCAATTCGTACTGCATTGGAAGAATTGCTATACACTCTATAAAAAGAGGCTCGATAAGCCTTTGTGCTCTACAAAAAAAAAAAAAAAATTCTACCAGTAATCAGAACCTTAGAGCCTTGTAATTCTTGTTTACAAATAGTTTATAGTTAGCTCTTAATTACTGCATTTTCATTTTGTAATATTTAGTTAGTAAACATCCGATCTGTTATTTAAATATCTCTGAAGATTGAATACGTGAATTTCTGTGAGTCCAATAGCTGTGATTGATAGGTTATTTCTTTGTGGAATTCGACTCCGGACTTGTTAACCGAAATATATTTACAGCAACCGCTTATCCTTTTTATAAGACATAATTGACCGTGATCAAGCTTCCCGAGGTGGGTGTCCCTCAACCGGATACAACACCCTCTTCGAGTCTGTTGGACCTGGACCTATTGGGCGGTTTAAACCTTCAAAATCAGATTCTTCGATTTTGATAGTATACAATAAAGCAACAAAAATAGAAGCAAAAGAAAAGAAACGATATGACGAGTAAAAGATGATATTCGATTACTTCAAATTAGTCTGATCGAATACCTATTAACAGTTTCACTAATCTACGAGATTCAAACCAATTAAACTCCTACCGTTAATTCCACAAGTAGATTGAGACATTAAGCCTTAGACATCATCTTCTTGAACTCCTCAAAGTTAACACTACCGTCACCGTCATCATCAACTGAACTGATCATACGCCGACAATCCTTAAGCGAACACTTCTCTCCAATGCCCTTCATAACGGAGTGCAACTCAGCTGCCGAAATCTTCCCGTTCTTATCCTTATCATACAAATTGAAAGCCTCACGGAGATCTTTATTAACAGTGTTAGGGCTTTCAACGGGACAGTGGAATGCAGCGAACTCTTTCAAGTCGATGAAACCGTCGCCGTCGGTGTCAACTTCTAGCATCATTCGCTTTGCTTCGTCCGGCGTCGTTTTGGTGCCGAGAGCATTCAAAATTCCGCGGAGCTCCGATAAGGAAATTTTCCCGTCGCCGTTAGTGTCGAATTTTTTGAATACCTTCTCGACTTCCTCTATCTCCGCCGTTAGGCTCGCCGGCGGTGAGGAATCTCTCGGATTTTTAGCCATGTTCCGGAGATTCTCATTTGCGAGATAGTTGCTTCGGTTTTATTTATACTCGAGGATTACGCGGTTTAACGCGCAAGAAGGGGATATAATTGTGTGTCACGCGGATTAATTTCGCGTGAAGTTTACTCCTCTTTTGGTTATTGAGTTGCGATGTGGTACGAACAATCGCATGCAGCTAAGTGAACAAGTGGCTGCAAACGCAAAGTATCCATTCTCCAAATCTACAGGGGACAGGTTTTCTTTCAAAGAAAACTAGTAGTCATACACTGCCATGTGCTGTCGATTATTAAAAAAATATTTATTACTTTATAATTTTTCGAGATTATATTTGAAATTATCACAATTATTTGATTATTCTATTCTATATAAATAAAATAGTCATTGTCTAAATTTTAATAAATAAAATCTCCATTAAATTAAAGAGACTTATATAGTCATCAAATAATTTTTTCGTGATGTATTTTTATTTATTATCATATTCAATATTTAGTATATAATATTGTTAATAGAAATTATGACACTTGTCAGTATAACATTTCTTTGCCTCTCCTATTATATATATATAGATATAGATTTCTTTGACTCTCCTATTATATATATTATATATTATATTATATTATATATTATTTGATAAATAAGTTTTTCATTTTTTTATTTTAAATAAATTTTAAAACTCCAATTTGAAACTACTCCTCAATATGAATTAGTAATTCATTATTTTATTTTATTTTGTTTTTTATTTTCAAATTATTTAAAACTCCAACTTGAAACAACTTTCCGATTTGAATGAGTAGTTTTTCTTCTTTCTCTTTTTTTTTTAATTGGTAATTTTTCTTTTTTTGCTTTTTATTTTAAAATAATCTAAAAACTCAAACTTGAAACTACTCCCACCCAATTTGAATGGGTAGTTATTTGTCTATATATTTATTTTTCATTATTTTTTTTTATCATATTTAATTATACAATATCTATATTTATTAATCCAAATAAAGTAATCAATTACTATATATATATATATATATATATATATATATATATATATATATATATATATATATATATATATATAAAATATTTTTTTGCCTCTCCTATTATATATACATAGATATAGATTTCTTTGAATTTGTAACTACTCCCCAATTTGAATTTGTAATTCATTATTTTTTTAATTTCGTTTTATATTTTAAAACTCGACTTGAAACTACTTCCCAATTTGAGTGGGTAGTTGTTCTTCTCTTTTTTTATTGTTTTATAGGTAATTCTTTTTGCTTTTTATTTTAAAATAATTTAAAAACTCAAACTTGAAACCACTCCCACAAAATTTAAATGGGTAGTTATTTTTTTATATATTTATTTTTTCATTTCTTTAATTATATTTAATTATAAGATATCTATATTTATTAATCCAAATAAAGTAACCTATATATATATATCATAGCCAAGAGGGATAGTTTCAGATACCTTGGATCGGTGATTCAGGGGGACGGGGAGATTGATAGGGATGTCACCCACCGTATATCGGCGGGGTGGTCGAAGTGGAGGCTTGCGTCAGGAGTCTTGTGTGATAAGAAAGTGCCACGAAAACTCAAGGGGAAGTTTTATAGAGCTGTGGTTAGACCTGCCATGCTGTATGGGACGGAGTGTTGGCCGGTGAAGAAATCTCATGTTCAGAGGATGATGGTTGCGGAGATGAGGATGCTTAGGTGGATGTGCGGGCTCACCGGGTTAGATAAGATTAGGAACGAAGTTATTCGGGAGAAGGTGGGGGTGGCCCCAGTGGATGAGAAGATGCGAGAGGCGAGGCTTCGGTGGTTCGGGCATGTGCGGAGGAGAAGCCCCGATGCCCCGGTGAGGAGTTGTGAGCGGCTAGCGGTGGTCGGTGTGAGGCGAGGCGGAGGGAGGCCTAAGAGATACTGGGGAGAGGTAATTAGACATGACATGGCCAGGATGCGGATTTCCGAGGACATGACCCTTGATAGGAAAGTCTGGAGGTCTAGTATCAGGCTGGTAGGATAGGGGCTTCTAGATTTTTTGTACTCCTTTCCCGGGGTGGGTGAGGCGTGGTAGGGCCGCCCATAGACGATTAGTTGTGTTCTCTTGTGGTAGTCATTTCTGGTAGTTACTGTTGTAATATCATTGTATGCCTTCTTATTTATGGTATTTATTTCTCTTATGTTTAGATAATTTTTATGCGATGTATGCTGGTGTAACTAATGCGGTTTTTATTTTTGTTTTTATTTTTATTTTTGTTTGCCTTTCTTTCCCTACGCCGAGGGTCGATTGGAAACAGCCTCTCTGCCCTCTCGGGTAGAGGTAAGGCATGTCTACATATTACCCTCCCCAGACCCCACCTTATGAGAATATACTGGGTTATTGTTGTTGTTGTTGTTGTTGTTTTTTATATGTATATATAAATAGATTATTTATTTTTTAATCTAAAATAATTTTAAAATTCCAATTTGAAACTATTCCCCAATTTGAATTGGTAATTTATTATTTTTTTATTTTATTTTTTTTATTTTAAAACTCAAACTTGAAACTACTCCTCGACTTGAATGGGCAATTTTTCTTCTCTTTTTTTTCGTTTGTTTTATAGGTTAATTTTATTTTTTATTTTTATTTTAAAATAATTTAAAAACTCATACATGAAACTACTCCTACCCAATTTGAATGTGTAATTATTTTTTATATATTTATTTTTGTTGTTTTTTTTATTATGTTTAATTATAAGATATCTATATTTATTAAATCCAAATAAATTATATATATATATATATATATATATATATATATATATATATATATATATATATATATATATATATATATATATATATTTTATTTTATTATTTTCATTTTTATATGTATATTATATATAAATAAATTTTTTAATTTTTATTAATTTAAAATAATTTAAAAACTCAAACTTGAAACTACTCCGACCCAATTTAAATGGGTAGTTATTTTTTATATATTTAATTTTGATTTATTAATTATTTAATTATAAGATATTTATATTTATTAATGCAAATAAAGTAACCAATTAATATATATGGTAGTTTTTTATTATATTTTATTATTTTTATTTTATATGTATTTAAATTCAAAACTAAGTAACCAATAACTAATTATAAACTAAATAACTAATTAGTAACCAATTATACCATGTGGCATTTTTTTAGGATGCCACTTGGCTTAAGGAGGGTGCTTTTTCCTCTTCTTTTAATAATATATAGATTGACCTAACATAAGAATTATGCATTTTTTTGTTAATTTGGTATAAAATAGAACAGTATTTGGCGTTAAACAGAAAAATAAATATATGAAGTAGGGGCAAATTATTTCAAGCATTACTTGAATAACGTATCTTTTATGTATATGGACGTATGCAGGATCTTTTGTAAGCAGGGCCCCCACTACTTCTTCATTCAGGGGGAGGGGGGGAGACTAGCTGTCGAAATATAAAGTGGTAAATAAATTACAATAAATATGGGAGATAAGAAATAGAGAAAAATAACACCATCAAACCTTATCACTTAGAAATTACAAGTTATAGAGGAAGCGAACTTTTTTATATTTACGGTTTCAAATTCGTGTATCTTATTCTAAAATAATTACTTTTTAGAAGTTAAATAGTATTTTATTATCACTTATGGTGTCACGGAAGAGGTGTCATGAGCGGCTTTCCAGCCATGCCCCATGACCCCTTAGGCGCGCCCCGTGGCGTCATAGCAAGTCTCCCATGCCTAGCGCCACGGACAGCCCCGTGGTCTTGGCCGCGTCAAGTGACAAGCGCGCAGGTGCCTCTGTTGCCCCACCGATATCCCTCGCCAGCGCCTACCGTGAAGGCAGAGAACGACGCGTGCGCAGACCATGATGCCAAAGACGTTGTTGCTGACAAAGGACTTGTTCCTGCTTTGTAGAAAACTAAGTCCTTTCCATTGTAAATATAGAGTAGTTTTATTTCATGCACTTACATTATGTTTCTCCAGCTTTTTCAAGTCTAGTCGTGTAGCTTTGGTTTATTTTTTTAAGTACTATTAGGGGGGATCAAGCAATCAAACTTTCTAGCAAGCAAGCAACTCTCTGTAGTGGTGTCTCTCCCCCTCGACGCCGCCTTACTTTTCTGTAATATCTTTCACTAATACAGTCAAACTTTCTTTCATTCTCAATTCTCATTTATGTTCTCTCAATTGCTCTTGACATTGATTTTTCCGTGCGAAACTGACAATCTAATCTAGCATACAGAGGGGACCTCAGTTAGCGGATAGCGACTATATTGACATCAGTTGCTTGGCCTTATGTTGCCCTTCTAAGGGATCTCAGTAAGGTGTCGCGTAACAGAGGGCACGGTTCTATTTTTTAAACGAAAGAGGCTTAAAAGAAAAAATGTAAAAAGAAAGGCGTACGAAGTATTCGAACCACAGATATCGACGTTGGAACTGACGTCGTTGACCACCAGACCAGACACTATCTTTTGATTGGCAGTATTATATGATTTATATATATACTTTTTGCAAAATATTTATATGTGCAATAATTAAAGTTCTCCGGCGAAACGGTGTCATCTATACCTTTTTGCAAAATATTTATATGTGCAATAACTAAAATTTTTCGGTGAAGCGTTATCGGATGACAATGCTTGGAATAGGGTTCATCCACCCCATTAATTTAACGTTTTAATAATTGTGCCATAAGATAGCTAAGTTTGCTTTTTTTTTTTTTTCCTTTTTCTTTTTAAGTGAAGGCTCTTGATTTGGCACGTAAAAGGCTAAGGAATTGCATCAATCACTTAAAAATATGAGGCTAAGGATTCTTTTTATGCAACCCATTATTGGGAACACTTTTCAAAAAGTTAATTAGACATCATTAATCTGAAAAGATTATACATAATTCAATTTCAGATATGCTAAGTGTACTATTTATCTTGAGCAAAAGGGAAGGTGACACGATGAGGGTGTCAAGTAGGTAACACATGCATGATCATTGGCACCTCTTTTGTTTTTTTGTTCTCTTTCATTATTTTTCGAACTTATCACCCTTCTTTTCGGTTACTGGTTGTAAAGTCTAATACAACTCAAAAGAAATGGAGAAGTGCAAGCAAAGATGAGAATAATACTTTGGAGTCTAAGCAAAGATGGGAATAATATTTGATTCAAGATAGGTAAACCGCTCGAACTTACTAATATTTGAGATTTATATTAAATCAATAAATACGTAATATGTTACTACTATAATTTAACATGGTATATACATAAAATTATACAAAAAATAAATTACGTACGAATAAATTTCTCGCAATAGTAGGCTAAAAGGATTATCTGTCAAGGCATGGATGCAGTTAAATGCTGGGGAACAAATTGAAAGAAAAAAAGTGATCTGCTTTTATTTGTTGATTAGCTGCCCCTCCCAATAATGGAACTTCACATGCTAAAACAGTTATCTAATTCATTTCTCCAGATCTGAAAAACTAACGCTTATTTTATGGTCTTTATGCTTGTACTTCACGTTTACAAATTGTCTAAAATAAGATGCTAGGAGTATATTCTACTCACTTCCTTTGTTATAAATCTGGAAAAATACTTTTCCAATAAGGTAAGTTATTTGATCTTTATCAACTTTGCGTCCGTTAATTACTCCTATATTTTCCCAGATTTACTTCATTAGTATAGACTATAGAGGAAAAAGAAGAAGGAAAGGGTGATAATATAGTCTTTCTTTAGGTAAATTTCAATAATATAGGTACTTTTTTGGCTAAATTTGTTAGATTTACGTACAAATTTATCTACTTTAATAATGGTAGGGACAATTTTATACACTTTGTTAACGGTAGGAATAATTTTAATCGTAAAATAAAATAGGGTACTACCATAACTCATTTTCGATAATAGAGATAATTTTAGCCCTTCTCCCTTTTATATGTTATATGCGCTTCTCTTACTCGGAGCATGCGTGTTTCCCACTTTTCCTTTTTTGTAATTTGTTTATTTTAACTTTGTTGGAGCTTTGAGGTATACTAAAAAAAAATAACAAACCCGGAGGTGAAGATACATTGCCTTAAAACATCAAAAGAGTGAGTATTTGAGTAAACGACACTCTTAGTAGTTAAATTTATGAATTACACTTAAAACTTACCAGCCTCAACAGAAGTAAATTGGGCTTTCCTTATATGTGCAAAATATAGGGAAAATTACGTAAATGTCTCAAAAAATCTCTAACTTACCAAGCTTTAGCCATTAGTCATAGACTTATCAAAACTAGCCAACAAAAATTAAAAACCAAATAATAAAGTTTTTTTTATCAAAGAATCACATGCAAAAATCATCTTCCATATTTTTAAGCGTGATTAGCAATATTAGATACAATACGAAAAGAAAATTTTATGGACGAGGTAGCAAATAAGGTGATGAAATACAAAAATCTATACAATATATCCAAAATCTAAACAAAAAGGGAACTTTTTCAATGGGTATAATTAAAATTTATTAACAATATACAGATAAGTCAATATACAAAAGTTGAGGAAGATTGGAGGTGATTTGGACTGGTTTTGTATCAAAATTCGTAATTAAATCGAGTTAAAAAAAGTCTTCTGCGACACATGTAAAAACATGTATCACACATGTATCTTACACACAAGTATACATTGATATACATGTGATGCACAATTGATATAAATATGATACATATGTTCGATAAACATATCAATTTTTTCATGTTCAACTTTTACTTCGAATTTTCAATTCAAACCACCACAAAACTACACCAAATCACCCCAAAACTTAGATTCAAGTTCCTTAAGTTGTGTCCAATCTATTCTAATAACACCCACTCAAAACAAAGCAAAATTTTAATTTTTTTTGCTACAAATAACTATTTGGCCAATATTAATAATATTTTATTAATTGATCAATTTTTATAATGAGCTACTTATAAATGGCATAGCTGGTAATTTCTCCAAAATATAAGGGACCAGACTTTAATAGTTTAGTATGCCACCTCTGCTACCTTTACTTCGTGAATAGAACCGTTAAATGTGATAACTTTTTAAAATTAATGTACTTGTTACGAAATTTAGCTCAAAGTAATAAAACAGGAAAATAGACAAGAATATATAGAGTAAGAGATGAGAGCTTCTTATTTCTTTCAAGTGTGTCAAGTATATATAATATGGTCCCAAAATCCTCTGTGTATACAAAAGAATGTCACAAACATGTCATTAAACATTTGAGATCGTGGAGTAAGATCATGGGGAGGTTGTGTAGGAGTCACAACTATAATGATAAGAAGTAGTGGAAATTAACACATAAAGAAGAAGAGTAGTGGGAGTAATTTTTTTAGGAGTTATAGACATCCATTAATATAATTATAATATTTCATAACACTCCCCCTTCAATATCAATAGATGATGTGCCTCGTTAAAATCTTACTAAGAAAAAATCATGTAGGAAAAAATCTTAGTGAAGGAAAAAAGAGTACACATATCTTGTAATACGTATTACTTGCTGCCTCATTAAAAGCCTTGCCAGAAAAACCTAGTGGGATAAAACCTTAACTAAGGGATAAAGAGTATATCGCGTATTTGTCTCCCCTTAATAAAAGTCACTTTTGTTTCTCGGAGACGACGAACTCCAAGCTTGTATAATAACTTCTCTAATATTAAGATCGGCAACGCCTTGTGAAGAAGTTTGTCAAATTGTCACTTGAAAAAATTTGTTGAATAATGATCATGTCTGAAATAGAACTTTGGTGAAATAAACTTTATTTTGTCTCATTTGATATATCCTTCTACTGCACAGAGCGGGAACTATTCGTTGCTCTGTGAAACCAGCCTCACGCACTCCGCCCGACTTTAGGGGTCTAGCAGTCCATGCTTTCGCTTGGACCACGTGACCCAACTCTATGCTTGGACAGGGCAGGCTAGAAATTACCCTACCATCTAGAGCGGCCCAACATTCCACCATATTATTGCCCTCATTTGGGTTACAAGCCAACATTACCGAGCTCGGCATGAGTTAGCAAACATACGATGACATAAGAATTTAGAAGTAAAACTTACTGGATCGAGATTGACTAACTCTAACATAAACCCTTACTATTATGAAAAAAAATTAAAATAAAGTTACCTTGCCGCCAAAATGGTATGGCCAAAGCCATGGAAATTAAAGAACACCTACCACATAATCTTGAAATAGAAGGTCAGGAAATAAGCAATTCGTGCTGATAACGTGTTCTTAAACTTAGCTCAAAGTATTAAAACAAGAAAATAGACAAGAATATAGAGAGCAAGAGATGAGAGCTTCTTATTTCTTTTAAGTGTGTCAAGTATATACAATGTGATGCCAAAACCCTCTATATATACAAAAGAATGCCATAAACATGACATTCAACATTTAAGATCATGGAGGAAGATCATGGGGAGGTTATGGAGGTAAGGAGTTGCAACTATAATGATGAAAAGTAGTGAGAATTATCTGCATAGTGGAAAAGAGTAGTTGAAGTAACTTCTTTAGGAGTTATAGAAATCCACTAATATAATTATTATATCTCATAAGAGGACTTTATTTAGCTAGTAGGAAATTTTTTCTTTCTTTTAAAATTATACTAAGGATTAGGTTGGGAAAGGGAGAAAGGTAACCGTGAGAATTCAATCGACACAAATAGTGCGAGAGATTTTCATTGGTATCATTAAATTAATTGTGAACACCTAATTTTTGTACTATTTTAACACCTCCAAAAGTTATTAGTATTTTTTTATTTTAATTATTTTTCTCAAATTTAGTGTCTTTAATTGCTTATTTTATCATAAAAATATTAAGAAAATAATTGTTCTTCCTTCATTTGTGTATTTAAGGAATCGATTAACTTTTTAATTGATGAATCAATTTAGTTAATTGATCATTTGAATAAGTTATTTAATTAAGTTATTTATTAGTGTAAATTTAGTTTAATAAGTAGGATTAAGAAAGAAATTTGGCCAAATTTGAAAGAAAAAGTGGCCAAAAGTGCAAGATAAATGGCTGTGTCACGACCCGAACCCCGGTCGTGATGGCGCCCAACACTATGCTAGGCAATCCCGACCATAACATCTATTTACCCAGCCAATTATTAATTCCAATTAATCAAGTTAAACTTAAACAACAAGTGTTCATGTCAATATGATAAACGCAATAGTAGCAACATACAAAATACGATCCCAACCAAATCGTGGTGTCACAAGTCTGAGCCTCTATAGAATAAACATCCTAGTACAAATAAGTCTAAACAAGATGAAAATAACAAAATGATAAAGAAGGAGAAAACAGGTTCTGCGGACGCCGGCAGCTACCTCGTAGTCTCCGCAAAAGTAGATAAGGATCAGCAGCTACAACAACTCAATCGCTCTCGGGCACCTGTGAATCTGCACAAAAAGTGCAGGGGGGTGGGGTGAATATATTTCAACTCAGTGAGTGATAATAATAAACAATAACTGAAAGTAAGAACTCATGTGCTATCACTAAACAGTTCTAAGGCAAACCCCTACAGGTAAGTCATCACTATAGTAAGTACTCCAATCACCAGTCCACATCTATCTCATCAAGGTCCCACACCGACTAAATCCTCACTCGTACCACTACGGTGTACAACCATCTCAATGTATGAAGATATATATACCTATGTCTAAAATGTATAAGTATCACAATATACACCAGTGCTCACTGAGAATGTATGCAGACTCAGACTCCGAAGGGGATCCTACAGCCCAAGCGCAATAATACTATGGCGTGTTGTCCGATCCACATGTATGTTATTGCGGCGTGCAGTCCGATCTAATATATATATACTGCTGCGGCGTGCAGCCCGATCCAATATATATACTGCTGCGACGTGCAGCCCGATCCAATATATATACTACTGCGGCGTGCAGCCCGATCTAATATATATACTACTGCGGTGTGTAGCCCGATCCAATATAGGTATATATATATATATATATGATACCTCATAATGGGTCCTCGAACCTATCCCAATTAGTATAGGATTGGCCTTTCAGGCCCACTCAGCTAAATCAGGGAATTTCCACCCTAAGTAATCTATCTCTCACAATACACATCTAGTACTGGCTCTTAATATGCTATTCAGCTAGTTTTACGGCTGAGTGTAAGTTTCCAACATGATATAAGAGTCACCTAGCCCTACAGGTTCCCTAATGCTCTACAGATCAGCACAAGGCCCCAAACATGGCTATTAGCCCAATTACACAGTTATAATCTCATTATCAGTCATAATACACAGTATTCTTTTAGCCGAGAAGGACCAAGTCCATGTCCCCAATCACAATGTCACCACGCCCATCACAAGACGCGTATCTCATCTCAACATAGCAATGTGAAGTGCTAGTACGGGGTTTCAAACCCTCAGTACATTATTTACTACTACCACTCACCTCAAACCGGTAGAAGCTTCAATTCGTCTTGCGCTTGCCTCGCAAATCAATCTCCTCGGATGCCAAATCTGCTCAAAATCAATGATAATACATCAATATATGCCAAATTCACGCAACCCATTTGAAATAACCCAAATTGCATCAAAACCCACAAAGTTGTCAAAACCCGACTTTTGGTGTGCTTCTCGAAAAATTATAAAAGTTACATATTCGGAACCCTCGTCTCAATACGAGTCTAGGCATATAAAATTTACCAAATTCGGACTCCGTTTGCCCACTCAAATCGGTGTTTTTCTATAATTTTTGGCCTAGGGCTAAAACCTACCTTTAATCTTCCATTTTCATAGAAATAATAAATGATTTCATGATAAAAGCGCGTAATTAAGCCACAAAACTTACCTCCGACAATATCCTGATGATTCCTCAGCTATTTCCCGTCACTTCCTCTTTCTAGGCTCAACAATGGAGGTTTTTGTGAATGAACCCGTATAGGAAATGTTCTCATTTTAAATTCACTGCCTAGGACTTTAACTCTACGCGTTCGCGGTGCCCCTCACGCGAACGCGATGCCTTGATCCTTTCCTTCATCGCGAACGCGACATAAAGTCACGCGTCCGCGAAGGCCATTCTCCCAGCCCAAATTTTTCCTCTACGCGAACGCGTCCCAGTCCACGCGAACGCGTGGCTTCTCATTTTCCTCTTACTCGAACGCGAACCTACCCACGCGAACACGATACTCCCAGCCTTTATCTTACGCGAATGCGTCTCCCAGCATCGCGAACGCGATGCTCATTTTTCCTCAGCATACGCGAACGCGGGCCTTGCCCTCGCGAACGCGAAGGCTAAATTTTCTGCAATTTTTCTGCAACTTTCCAACAGACTTTTAAGCCTCAAAAATGCCCGGATGATGGTCCGTATTCACCCCGAGGCCCCCATGACCCTTGCAAAAACCACCAACATGCTCCAAAACACGATACGAACTTGTTCCAATCATAAAAACACCATCCTAAACATCAAAATCACCAAATACACACGGATTCAAGCCTAAGTTTCCATTGAAACTTTCGAAACCGACATTCGATCAAAAACCCGATCAAACGACCTCCGAATGACCTGAAATTTTGTAGGCACATCCAAATACACCTAACGGAGTTAGTGCAACTGTCGGATTTCCATTCCGACTCCCGGATCAAAATTTCACCAATCAATCGGATATCACCGAAATTCAAATTTTGCTAATTCAAGCCTAAAACTACATTGGGCCTCCAAATTCAATTCCGATCGCTCTCCTAGCTCACAAATGACCTCCCGGAGCTGACCGAATCATCAGAATTTGATTCCGAGCTCTCTAACTCACAGGTCAACATCCAGCTGACTTTTCTCAACTATTCCTTCTTCTAAGAGACTATTTGTCTCATTTCCAACTAAACTCAATCCGGATTGACTCAAACTTACCCAACATGCATATTACAACATTAAAAAGCAGATAACGGGGGTAACGGGGTGATAACTCACATGATGACGGGCCGGCTCATTACATTCTCCCCTACTTAAGAAAACGCTCATCCTCGAGTGGGTCAAGAAACATACCTGGAGACTGAAATAAGTGAGGATATCTGCTCTGCATCTTCTGCTCGACCTCCCAAGTAGCCTCATCCACGGGCTCGCTTCTCCACTGCACCTTAATTGAAGTAATGTCCTTGGACCTCAACTTTCGAACCTGTCTGCCCGGAATAGCCACCGGCTCCACATCATAAGATAGATCACCATCAAGCTGAATCGTATTGAAGTCCAACACATAAGGTGGATCCCCGACATATTTTCCGGAGCATAGACACATGAAGTACTGGATGAACGCTAGACAAGCTGGGTGGCAAGGCCAACTTATATGCCACCTCTCCAAATCTCCTAAGTATCTCAAAAGGACCAATGTACCTGGGACTCACCTTCCCTTTCTTCCCGAACCTCATGACACCCTTCATGGGTGAAACCTTCAACAATACTCTATCACCAACCATGAAAGACAACTCTCGAACCCTACGGTCTGCATAACTCTTCTGGCGAGACTGTGCTGTGCGAAGTCTCTCCTGGATCAACTTCGCTCTATCTAGAGAATCCTGAACTAACTCTGTCCCTATCAATCTATCCTCACCAGGCTCAAACCACCCCACGGGAGATCTACACCGTCTGCCATACAATGCCTCGTACGGGGCCATCTGAATACTCGACTGATAACTGTTGTTGTAGGCAAACTCGGCAAGTGGCAAGAACTCATCCCACGAACCACCAAAGTCAATCACATATGCCCGCAACATATCCTCCAGGATCTGAATAGTGCGCTCCGACTGCCCGTCTGTCTGGGTTGAAATGGGGTGCTCAACTCAACCCGCGTACCCATCTTTCGCTGAAATGCTCTCCAAAACTGAGAAGTGAACTAAGTGCCTTTGTCAGATATAATAGACACCCGGACCCCATGTAACCTGACAATCTCCCGAATAAAGATCGCTGCCAACCGCTCCGATGAGTAAGTAGTACTAACTGGGATGATGTGTGCGGACTTAGTCAGCCGATCAACAATCACCCATACAGAATCAAACTTGCTCGCTGTCCGAGGGAGTCCTGTAACGAAATCCATGGTGATCCTCTCCCATTTCCACTCAGGAATGACCATACGCTGAAGAACACCGCCAGGTCTCTGATGCTCATACTTGACCTGCTGACAGTTGAGGCAATTGGCTACATGCCTAACAATATCCATCTTCATCCTCCTCCACCAGTAGTGATGTATCAAGTCTTGGTACATTTTCGCGGCACCTGGGTGAATAGAGTATCGCGAACTGTGTGCCTCCTTAAGTATCAACTCCTGCAAACCATCTACATTGGGCACGCATATACGGCCATGCATCCTCCGAACACCATCACTGTCTATAGTCACATCTCTAGCATCATTATGCAGCACTCTGTCCTTATGGACAAGCAAATGTGGGTCATCATACTGTCGCTCCCTGATGTGATCATATAAAGAAGATCGAGAAACAACACAAGCCAACACTAGACTCGGGTCCGAAATATCCAACCTCACTAACCGATTGGCTAGGGCCTGAACATCATAAGAAAATGGCCTCTCCCCAACTGGGATGAAAGCTAGACTACCCATACTAACCGCATTCCGACTCAAAGCATCGGCCACCACATTGGCCTTCCCCCGATGATACAAGATAGTGATGTCATAATCCTTAAGCAACTCCAACCACCTTCGCCGTCTCAAATTAAGGTCCTTCTGTCTGAATAAGTGCTGAAGACTGCGATGATCCGTATACACCTAACATGAGACACCATACAGGTAATGCCTCCAAATCTTCAAAGCATGAACTATGGCTGCTAGCTCCAAATCATGAACAGGGTAGTTCTTCTCATGGGGCTTCAACCGACGAGAAGCATAAGCAATGACCCTACCCTCCTGCATCAACACACAACCAATTCCAACTCCTGAGGCATCACAATATACAGTATAAGAATCTGAAGCTGTCGGTAGAATCAAGACTGGTGCTGTGGTCAAAGCTATCTTGAGCTTCTGAAAGCTCTCTTGACACTCCTCTGTCAACCTGAACGGAGCACCCTTCCGAGTTAGTTTGGTCATAGGTGCTGCAATAGATTAAAATCCCTCAATAAATCGACGGCAATAACCCGCAAATCCAAGAAAACTATAGATATTTGTAGCTGAGGATGGTCTGTTCCAACTATGCACTACTTTCACCTTCTATGGATCCACCTTTGTCCCCTCACTCGATATTACGTGACCCAAGAATGCCACGGAATCCAACCAGAACTCACATTTTGAGAACTTGGCATACAACTTCTCCTCTCTCAATCTCTGCAATACAATACTCAAGTGCTGAGCATGCTCCTCCTGGCTACGAGAGTAGACTAGAATGTCATCAATGAACACAATCACAAATGAATCCAGATAGGGTCTGAACACACTGTTCATCAGATGCATAAATGCTGCTGGGGCGTTGGTCAGCCCAAAAGACATCACAAGGAACTCATAGTGACCATATCTGGTCCTGAATGCAATCTTCATAATGTCGGACTCTCTAATCTTCAGCTGATGGTAGCCTGAACGAAGATCAATCTTCGAGAACACCCTAGCTCCCTGGAGCTGATCAAATAAATCATCAATACGAGGTAGAGGATACTTATTCTTCACTGTTACTTTGTTCAGCTGCCTGTAGTCAATACACATCCTCATGGATCCATCCTTCTTCTTAACAAACAGGACCGGTGCACCCCACGGTGACACACTCGGCCGAATGAACCCCTTATCTAGGAGTTCCTGGAGCAGCTCCTTCAATTCCTTCAACTCAGCTGGTGCCATCCAATACGGAGGAATAGAAATAGGCTTCCTAGCACCAAATCGATCCCAAAATCAATATCCCTATCCATCGGCATGCCCGGCAGGTCTGAGGAAAACACATCAGGAAAATCTCGCACAATGGGAACAGAATCAATACTGGGAGTCTGGGCCTCGACCTCCCGCACAAATGCTAAATAAGAGAGACATCCTTTCCCAACCATTCGTTGGGCCTTGAGGAAAGATATTACCTTGCTAGGTACATACTCAGTCGTGCCTCGCCACTTGATCCTCTGAATGCCCGGCATAGCCAACGTGACTGTCTTAGCATGACAGTCCAGAATAGCATGACATGGAGATAGCCAGTCCATGCCCAGTATAACATCAAAATCAATCATGCTGAGAAGCAACATGTCCACTCGGGTCTCCAAACCCCCAATAGTGACCAAACAGAACCTGTATACATGGTCTATAACAATAGTATCCCCTACCGGGGTAGATACATACACTGGCAGCTCAAGACACCCTCGGGTCGTGCCCAAATGAGGAGCAAATATATAGACACATAAGAATAAGTAGAACCGGGATCGAACAACACTGAGGCATCTCTGCGGCAGACTGAAATAATACCTGTAATGATAGCATCATAAGCAACGGCCTCAGATCGGCTGAAAAGCATAGCATCTAGCATGTCCGCCTTATCGGCCTCCCCCTCGAGGGCGACCCCTAGCTGTCTGACCCTCACCCCTAGCTGGCGGGGCGGGTGCTGAAATAGAAGGACCAGATGACGAGGGCTGCCCCCTCTGCTGATAAGACCTGGAAATAAGACGGGGACACTCTCTACGGTGGTGCCCAAACTCTCTACACTCGTAGTAACTCCCCGGTGCTGGGGGCTGAGACTAATAAGGATCCCTGGCGCTGGAGTGGCCAGCTGATGAACTAAGCCGAGAAGAACCCTGAGCAGTTGGGGCCTATGAAGAACTCTGAGCTGGCATGGTGTTGAGAGATGGCTGGCTTTGGTGCGAACCCTGATAACCCTGAATAGAAGACCACCTATGGCGATCAGAACAGACTGACTGCGAAGATCTGAAAGAGCGACCTCGGCTCTGCTGACTTTGGCCTCTAGTCAGAGTCCCACTGGAACCAGCTGAACCTCGAGGCCTCTTAGCCTCCCTCTCGTCTCGCTCTCTGCGATGATCTGACTCTATGTCGCGAGCAATATCCACAGCCTCCTCAAATGTACGACTCAAAAATCTCTCTAGAGTCATCAGAATACGAATGGGATAGATGAGGCCGTCCACAAAGCGCCCAATCCTCTCTCTGTCGGAAGGAACCAACCACGGTGCATGTCTCAACAGCTCTGTAAACCTGATCTCAGACTCTGACACTGACATGTCCCCCTGACGGAGACCCTCAAACTGCCTACGCATCTCTTCTCTCCGAGATCGAGGCACCCACTTCTCCAAGAACATGGTGGAGAACTCTGGCCATGATAGTGGTGCTGCCCCTACTGGCCTGCGGCGCTCATAAGACTCCCACCAAGCGAAAGCTGGCCCCTGAAACTGGAAGGTAGTGAAAGATACCCCACTGGACTCCAAGATTTGTGCCGTTCGGAGCATCCGGCGGCACTTGTCCAGAAAACCTTGGGCGTCCTCGCCCGGTGCACCAGTGAACATCGGAGGAGATAACCTAGTGAACCTCTCGAGACGACGCTACTCATCGTTCGTCATAGCTGGGACCTTGTCCCCCTGAACCTGATCTGTTGGCTGAACCGGAACCACATGCTGAACTGGAGGAGCCTCTGGTGTCTGCAAGCCCTGAACTGCTGGCTCTGGAGTGCGTGCGGCGGGGGTCTGATGACCACCCCCGGTCCTTGATGCGGCTGTCGTAGTAGTAACTGAAACCGCCTGTGCCAGGCCAGTGCAAACTGCTAGTATCTGAGCTAGGGTCTCCTGTAGACCCGGAATGACAATGGGCACCGCTGGTGCCTGAACTGGTGCTGCTGGAACCTCTGCAACTGGGGGCTGTGGGTCAGCTGGTACAGCATCAGCTACCCAACCTCCGCCACGACCACGGACACGTCCACGGCCTCTAGCAGGTGGTAGTGGTGGTCGTCCTCCCCGTCCGAAAGCTCGAGTTCTTGCCATCTGCGAGAGAATAGAATGTCAAAGTTCAGTTCAAGTCAAAGGTAATCGCACGACAAGAATTCTAAGAATTGAAACTTTTCCTAAAAGGTTTGCAGCCTCTCGAGGATAAGTATAGGCGTCCCCGTACCGATCCATGAGACTCTACCAACAGGCTCATGACTCGCGAGACTTGTTAACCTAGGCTCTGATACCAACTTGTCACGACCCGAACCCCGGTCGTGAAGGCGCCCAACACTATGCTAGGCAAGCCCGACAATAACATCTATTAACCCAGCCAATTATTAATTCCAATTAATCAAGTTAAACTTAAACTGCAAGTGTTCATGTCAATATGATAAATGCAATAGTAGCAATATACAAAATACGATCCCAACCAAATCGTGGTGTCACAAGTCTAAGCCTCCATAGAATAAACATCCTAGTACAAACAAGTCTAAACAAGATAAAAATAACAAAATGATAAAGAAGGAGAAAACAGGTTCTGCGGACTCCGATAGCCACCTCGTAGTCTCCGCAAAAATAGATAATAATCAGCAACTACAACAACTCAACTACTCTCGGGCACCTGTGGATTTGCACAGAAAGTATAGGGGAGTGGGGTGAGTATATTTCAACTCAGTGAGTATTAATAATAAACAATAACTGAAAGTAAGAACTCATGTGCTATCACTAAACAGTTCTAAGGCAAACCCCCACAGGTAAGTCATCACTATAGTAAGTACTTCGATCACCAGTCCGCATCTATCTCATCAAGGTCCCACACTGACTAAATCCTCACTCGTACCACAACGGTGTACAACCATCTCAATATATGGAGACATATACATGTGTCTATAAGGTATAAGTATCTGAATAAGTATAATGCTGCGGCGTGCAGCCCGATCCAATATATATACTGCTGCGGCATGCAGCCCGATCCTATAATTATATATTGCTGCAGCGTGCAGCCCGATCCAATATATATACTGCTGCGGCGTGCAGCCCGATCCAGTATATATACTGCTGCGGCGTGCAGCCCGATCCAATATGTATACTGCTACGGCGTGCAGCCCGATCCAATATTTATATATATGTATATAATACCTCCTAACGGGTCCTCGACCCTGTCCCAATTAATATAGGATTGGCCTTTCAGGCCCACTCAGCTAAATCGTGGAACTTCCACCCTAAGTAATCTATCTCTCATGGTACGTATCTAGTACTGGCTCTTAGCAGGCTATTCAGCTAGTTTTACGGCCGAGTGTAAGTTCCAACATGATATAAGGGTCACCTAGCTCTACAGGTCCCCTAGTGATCTACAGATAGGCACAAGACCCCAAACATGGCTATTAGCCCAATTACACAGTTATAATCTCATTAACAGTCATAATACACAGTCTACTATAAGCCGGAAAGGACCAAGTCCAAGTACCCAATCACAATGTCACCACGCCCATCACAAGACGCGTATCTCATCTCAACATAGCACTGTGAAGTGCTAGTATGGGGTTTCAAACCCTCAGTACATTGTTTACTATTACCACTCACCTCGAACCGGTAGAAGCCTCAGTCCGCCTTGTGCTTGCCTCGCAAATCAATCTCCTCGGATGCCAAATCTGCTCAAAATCAATGATAATACATCAATATATGCCAAATTCACGCAACCCATTTGAAATAACCCAAATTGCATCAAAACCCACAAAGTTGTCAAAAACCGACTTTTGGTGCGCTTCTCGAAAAATTATAAGTTACATATTCGGAACCCTCGTCTCAATACAAGTCTAGGCATATAACATTAAACAAATTCGGACTCCGTTTGCCCACTCAAATCGGTGTTTTTCTACAATTTTTGGCCTAGGGTTAAAACCCACATTTAATCTTCCATTTTCATAGAAATAATAAATGATTTCATGATAAAAGTGCGCAATTACGCCCCAAAACTTACCTTCGACAATATCCCGATGATTCCCATCTCTTTCTCTTTCTAGGCTCAACAATGGAGGTTTTTGTGAATGAACCCGAATAGGAAATGTTCTGGTTTCAAATTCACTGCCTGGGACTTTAACTCTACGCGTTCGCGATGCCCCTCATGCGAACGCGATGCCTTGATCCTTTCCTTCATCACGAACGCGACATGAAGTCACGCATCCACGAAGGCCATTCTCCCAGCCCCAGATTTTTCCTCTACGCGAACGCGTGGCTTCTTATTTTCCTCTTACGCGAACGCTAACCTACCCACGCGAACGCGATGCTCCCAGCCTCCCTCTTATGCGAACGCATCTCCCAGCATCGCGAATGCGATGCTCATTTTTCCTCAGCCTACGCGAACGCGGGCCTTGCCCTCGCGAGCGCGAAGGCTAAATTTTCTGCAATTTTTCTGCAACTTTCCAACAGACTTTTAAGCCTAAAAAATGCCCGGATGATGGTCTGTATTCACCCCGAGGCCCCCGGGACCCCAACGAAGACCACCAACATGCTCCAAAACATGATATGAACTTGTTCCAATCACAAAAATACCATCTTAAACATTAAAATTACCAAATACACACGGATTCAAGCCTAAGTTTCTTCAAAACTTCCGAAATCGACATTCGATCAAAAACCCGGCCAAACGACCTCCGAATGACCCGAAATTTTGCAGGAACATCCAAAATCACCTAGCGGAGCTACTGCAACTGTCGGAATTCCATTCCGACTCCTGGATCAAAATCTCACCTATCGATCGGATATCGCCGAAATTCAACTTTTGCCAATTCAAGCCTAAAACTACACCGGACCTCCAAATTCATTTTCAATCACTCTCCTAGCTCACACATGACCTCCCGGAGCTGACCAAATCATCAGAATTCGATTCCGAGCTCTCTAACTCATATGTCAACATCAAGCTGACTTTTCTCAACTATTCCTTCTTCTAAGAGACTATTTGTCTCATTTCCAACTAAACTCAATTCGGATTGACTCAAACTTACCCAACATGCATATTACAATATTAAAAAGCAGATAACGGGGGTAACGGGGTGATAACTCACATGATAACGGGCTGGGTCATCACAGGCTGCCATTGAAAGGATTTAAAACTACGTAGTTTTTCCTCAAAACTATGTCGTTTTATTAAGTGAATCAAGATTTAATCTTGGCCACCCATCATGACTTAATCCAACGGTCCTAGTTTGATCTTCATTCTAGGTATTTAAAGTCTAAACCCCCCCAAAACTTCCCCCCATTTTCCCCTTTATTTCATTTCTTCTTCCCCTCTCATCACTCTCTCTTCTCTCCCTCTCAGCTTTGCCGATGCCACCCTAGCTCCACCAACGACGACCGAAAATTTTCATTGGCGGCGGCAACCCTATAATCCACCCTAAAATTTCCCCATCTCTTCCCTTTTTCCTCCTCTTTCTACCAATACCACTCATATCCTCCAAATCTCCACCGATCTACAAAAATCCGAAACTCTAGCCGCCGTCCACCACCCCAAATTTTTGAAATTTCACACTACGGGCTTCCTCTTCTTCCCCTCTTTCCATATCTCCGATTCAAAACCTCCAAAAAAACCTACACCGCCCCAGCGCCGTTGCCACTGCCCAGCGCCGCCCACTGCCACCCTCAACCACTACCTCTCATTTCTTTTCTCCAACCGGCCTCGAGCAAGGTTGTGTCCTTGATATCATTGAAATCAAACTCGGATTCGCTGGAATTTTTGGTTTCAAGAATATCAACAATAGAAGCTTGCTCGAAAGTCATACCACTGCTTATTATTATTTTCCGAATGCTCGAGTATATAGTAATAATCGCAATCCCCTGCCTCGTTGTTAATTTTCTGATTTTTTGGGTTTTAGTTAGAGTTAGTTTCTGTCTTACTTCTTTATTTAATCCATTTTTGATTGTGTTTGTCTAGTTGGTTTTGTTAAATCGCTTTAGCAATAACGTGCGTTCTGTTTGGCTTTAATAGTTAATTTTTGTTTGCTCATGTTGGTTAATAATACATGTGTTGAAGTTTAATTACATGTTTTAATACTTGGTTTAATTTAAATCAATAGGTTAATATTGGTATTATTAAAATCTGAAATTTAGATTTTTTTTTATCATAAACTAGGGTATTAGTAGCTTGCTTTTAGTAAGGTGGTTGAAGTGACCCTTTGGTTCCTGCCATAGCAGATTTCAATCTGTCCTTTCACCTTTTGGACAGCCCTTAACACATAAATTCGGCCTCTTTTGGACAGATTTTCGGTGAACCAAAATATGTTCAAAAGGTTAACTTTTCTTTGCCTATTTAAGGGATGCCCTTTCGTCATTATTGGGGGGACTCTATCATACCTTCATAGAGCTTTTAGAATTGCTTTGAACACACAAAAACATAAAAAAAAAAAAATCAACAGTTGAACACATGAAAAGTAAGCTGAAATGGTAAGCTTTAGGAGTGAATCTTAGAGTGCAAATATTTAAAAAAGTATAAGTCCTCTTTAGAGTTCGTTTCTGGGTTTCTTCTCTAAATTTTTGGCTGTTGTAACACGGATTTGCTGCTGGTTTTCTGTTGTTTTGCTGTTATTTTTATGCTGCTTTAGTTGCTGGATTACTGTTTATTCTTTTGCTATCTAGGTAATCCTTTAAGACTCATAATGTATATATTTTCACCATTGGGAACAACTTGAACATGCTCCACCATTTAAATGTGCTTGATGTGATGAATAGTTTGACAACAAACGAGCTTGTATGTTATTGTTATGTATCAAGTGTGATAATGTGAATATAGTCCTTCATAATACTTGAATATTGAGTTATAAGTTTCTGAATGTGATATGTAAGTTGTTTATGGACTTTTAAGCATGTTTTCAAGTTATTGTATTCGAGTAACAATGCTAAGTATGCCATGAATGACTTTAGGTGTACAACACACAACATGAGTTCGTTTTAGTTGCTGAAATTTCACTGCCAATATATGCTTCTAGGAGTACTGTGATAAATCCGACCATTCTGCCGGATATGCAAAAGTGGCTATTTTTGTAAAGTGGGCGTTTATACAATTGTGACTATGTAGTTAATGGTCATGAATGCAAATTAAGTAAAGAGCTAAGATTGTATCAACTTTGGGCCTTATTAAATAAAAAATAAAGGCTGGCCCATTTACCTTTAAACAATAAAATTACCCATTTTCTTCTATATTGCATTGGGTCAATTGAAACCATTTCTTGGCCCATTTTAGTAATAAATTCCAGCAGCCCCAAAAGCTCTATACAAGCTGCCCATTTTTTCTTTTAACAAGAAGTTAGCTCATTTCTTTTAAAATAGATAAAGTCGGTCCAATGTTTAACTATAAAGCTAGAAAATAATAATAATAATATCAGATTTTTATACTATTTAAACGACTCGTTTCCTTTTAATTAATTTAAACGTTAAGTAAATAGTAGGTGTGCTTTAACTTTATGGACTCACTTGTATAGCGTGATGCTTACATTTAATAAGTTAATTCATCAATTCCATATCATTTTTAATAGTTTTAATTAATTTATAAATATTTTGTTATAATCATGGATTCACTTGTGTAGCATGGTTGTGACATTTAATTATTTTTTTCAAAAAAAAGAGGATTAATGTTTCCTCCGAGCACAATCGTAGCAATGCTTTCAAAAGTAAATAACGTGTTAACAATCGTTTGTCGTGACTGCGAATTCGCTTGTGTGGCGTTGTTATGACTAAATAATAAATTTCGTCGATCACGCATTCACCTGTGTAGTGTGGTTATGAAATCTTATTATTCAAAAATAATCTTTAATTATTTTCTAATAATCAAGAGATAAAAGCGGATAGGTAACATGAAAATAATATAAATCACAGTTTGTCCAAAATTAATTTAAGTCATGTATTAAATCAATAAAGGGACCGTGCTAGAACCACGGGATTCGGGGAATACCTTATACCTTCTTCCCGGTCACTAAAATTCCTAGCCCGAACTTTGTTTTCGCGGACCGATAATAATAGAGTCAAATTTTTTTTTTTGACTAGATTATATTAAAAAGGTGATTTAAAACACCCAAAAAAATCAATTTCAAGTGGTGACTCTATAAACAAAAATAATTTCTATTCAAGTTTGTCACTTTAATTGAAAAAGTCTTTAACCCAAACATACACATATTATTATTTTTCGGAGGTACCGAAAAGGGATGTGACACTAAAGAATCCATTTTTATCTAGGGTAAAACCCCGTCCATGTTAACCTGCCTACTTTATCGTCATTGTTTCTATCCCAAAAACCAGAGCTAAGTGATAGCCAGAACAGAATGAGATTTTTGTCAAATTATTTTCACAATTGACGCAATTATTTATTCTTATGTACGTAAGATATGTATGCATTTGAGCAATCATTATTTTGAGTAAATCACCGCCTACTTCTAGTTTTTAATTTTTTGTATTGCATGTCTTGGATTTGACTTCTCTTAATTTTTATTGTCTCCATTCCCAAGTTCTTACTTGAATGGGTGAACATAAATCCCATTTGATATTAATGGTCTATATTAATGTACGGTATATTACAAGTTAAAACGGATAGGAATTTATAACATTTCGGTACTGTTTCCATATTAGTCGATTAGCTGTTTTGTGCTATATTTTGTTTATTTGTTTTGGTTCAGTTGCTACATCTTTTTCTATAAAATATATACTGAATACTGATTAAAGATCACACTATGGCATCAATAATAAAAAAAAAATAGTTTCTGCTTGGGAGAGGGGGCAGAGGTGGATGTAATGAGTTCAACTTAACTTAATATTTGTTTATAAAGAATATTATATATATGTAAAATAATTCTAAAAATTCAATAAATATTAAATTTTGAAGTAGTAATTCTAAACATTCAATATGTATAGTGCTTATAATTAAAAATTAAACCTGTCAAATCTAAATCCTAAATTATTCTTCCCAACACTAAAGTTAGGCAAGCCAAATAAATAGTCATTTCATATTTAACAATAAGTCCCGAAATCAACAATTTAATAAAAAAATAATAGTTTATAATAATAATCCAGTAATAGTAATAGAATGATAATAATGGGAAGTGTGATACTGATAATAACACTCCCAAAGATCTGGGGCCACGAGTCTAGAGCCTCTAAGCAAAAACTGGATAATGATCTTAAAAAATCGCCTCAGAAGCTTCTTCCCGTTCTAAAATTGGAAGCAAACTCGTCCTGCTGATTATATATATACTGTTCATGCGTTTTACTTCTCCCAATGGATTCCTTGTGAAATTCTAATGAATTTAGGCTTTTGAATCACTCAATTTGACCTTATAATGAAGGAGATATGTAGGTTTTAAGATTTACAAATAGTGCAGGTTTTTAATACGCCGTCAGGGGCAGTTTCGTCATTAACCTGAAAATCTGGGCAACCTTAGTAATTCTTCATTCAAAATAGTAATCGGAGCTTTCAATATGATATCATTTATGCTTGAAGAAACAATGTCGAAGCATAAGAAAAACGAGCACAACGCAACCCAAACCTATCCGAAACTCACCCGAGCTCCTCGGGACCGCATACGAACATACTAACATGTCACATATGATCATAAAAACTTAGTTGCACTCTCAAAACACTAAATTTACATCAGATTCAAGCCTAAGTTCTTCTAAAACTTCCGAAACACGCATTTGATCAAAAACCCAACCAAATCACCTCCGAATAACCTGAAATTTTGCAGACACATACCAAATCACCTAACGAAGCTACAGCTACTCTCGGAATTCCATTCCGACTCTTGGATCAAAATCTCACCTATCAACCGGAATTCGCCAAATTACTTTATTGCCTCATTTCTACCTAAATCCCCTCTGATTTGCTTCTAACTCTCCAAACACATATAAATTAACATGTTAAAGCATAAATTGAAGAAAACGGGGCGATAACTCCTGTAACGATGGGTCGGGTCGTTACATTCTCCCCAACTTAAACAAAACGCTCGTCCGCGAGCGTATCGAGAGTTGTTATAAAAGCCATACAGCAGCTGAATGATCTTACCAATCATATACCCAGGGGTGATCCCTCTTCATCCTATCTCTCATAGACCCGATAACACATTACAACTGAACATTCACAGTCCATTTAATCTATAACCTAACCATAGAACCACGTCGTACGCCGTCAAGGGCAGTTTCGTCATTAGCTTGAAAATCTGAGCAACCTTAGTAACATGACCATAAATCCTAATACAGTGATTCTTTTTGCTACAGGTCCGTAATTACGATACAAATCTAATGCTTCATTCAAAACGGTAATCGGAGCTCATTTGTTCAATATGATATCATTTATGCTTGAAGAAACGATCTCGAAGCATAAGGAAACGGGCAAACGCAACCCAAACCTATCCGAAACTCACCCGAGCTCCTCGGGACCGCATACAAACATACTAACATATCACATATGATCATGCAAACTTAGTTGCACTCTCAAAACACCAAAACTAACATCAAAATACCAAATTTACATCAGAATTCAAGCCTAATTCTACACCGGACCTCCAAATTCAATTCCAATTGCGCTCCTAAGTCACAAATCATCCCCCAAAACTAGTCGAATCATCGAAAATCCATTCCGAGCCCTCTAACTCATAAGTCAACATTCGGTTGACTTTTCCAAACTAACCTTCTTATAAAGAGACTAATTGTTTCATTTCTAACCAAGCTCTATCCGAATTACATCAAATTCTCCAAACACATATAATGAAATATATAGAAGCATAAAATGGGGAAAACGGGAATACCCCTAATGCGATCGCATAGTACAAAAATCTCAAGCCCCTAAAATTCCTTCTACGCGATCGCAGGGACTCCAGCGCGATCACAGTGAACATTTACCTAAGCCTATGCGATCGCATCATATGAGGATTTTCTGGCCATTTTACTAAGGTTGCCCAGATTTTCAGGTTAATGACGAAATTGCCCCTAACGGCGTATTAAAAACCTACACTATTTGTAAATCTTAAAACCTACATATCTCCTTCATTATAAGTATAAATTGAGTGATTCAAAAGCCTAAATTCATTAGAATTTCACAAGAAATCCATTGGGAGCAGTAAAACGCATGACACCGGAGGTTTAGCTAAGTAGTCTTAGTTCAAGAGTTATCAGAGTTGTTGAGGTAGTTGTTTGACATTCGCAGGACCTGGCTTCTCTTCTTATTCCGGTTTTATTTATATATACATTATTCAGACTCGAGTATTTCGTTCAGATATTGTTATCCGATTTTGTTTAGAGGCTCTAGACTCATGACCTCAGATCTTTTGGGTTTTTATCAGTTTTCGCATTTCTCAATATTATTCTTCTATAAATATTAGATTATTATTCTAAAACTATTATATTCTCCTTAAACTGTCGGTTTTGATATACGGTTGATTTGGGAGTGACAGTTGGTCAGGCTTGCCTAGCTTTCGAGCTTCTGAGGTCTTGAAAACCTCATTCTATGTTGCCTTGAATTACGTGCACGATCCGGGCATGTAACCGGAAAGATTTTGTGATAGAAAATATAAATTCTATGAGAAATTTGGATAAAAATGATATTAATACTGATATAGTTGACTTCGGTCAACATTTTTGGTAAACGGACCAGGACCCGAGATTGGATGGTCTCGAAAGGTCCGTAGGAAAATATGGGACTTGGACATGCGTCCGAAGTCGAATTCGGAGGCCTAGAGCCCAAGTTATGAATTTTTCTGTGAAATTGTTTTTGATGTAATTATTAAAGGAAAATGAATTAATTGACCTTGGTATCGGGCTTGTATTTTGGTTCCGACGCCCGGTACAAGTCTTAAATATTATATAAGTGATTTCTGTAAAGTTTGGTGACATTCGGATGTCGTTTGATATGTTTTGGACCTCGAGTTCCAAGTTTGAAAGTTTTGAAAACCAAAAGTATGAAAATCATGAACTTGAGGCTTGATTTGATGAAAACGATGTTATATTGGCGATGTGATCGCACGAACAAGTTTGTAATGTGTTTTTGATGTTGTGTACATGTTTGGTTGGGAGCCCGGGGGCTCGGGTAAAGATTTGATAGGCCGTTGGATCAATTTCTGAATTTTTGCACTGCTCGTTTTTCACCCAGCTGTTGGCTTCGCAAATGCGAACAAATCTTCGCAAATGCGAAGGAGATAGGTCAAGGCAGGGTTCGCAAATGCGAACCCTTGATCGCAAATGCGAAGGGCGTCCAGGAAGGCTTGGGTTCGCAATTGCGAACACAACCTCGCAAATGCGAGGCCTTCGCTGCCAAGCCAGGCTTCGCAAATGCGAAGCATTCTTCGCAAATGCGATGCCTTCACTGCTAAGCCATGCTTCGCAAATGCGAAGTCTTCTTCGCAAATGCGAAGGAGCCTTGTTCGCAAATGCGAACATTATGTCGCAAATGCGAACCTCCCAGTATGCCTTGGCTTCGCAAATGCGAACAAAAGTTCGCAAATGCGAACTTTCCGCCTTTAGCTTATTATTCAAACTCCAGAAATTGGTAAGTCACTTTTTACTTAATTCTTCCAATTCCTAACAACATTAATCATGTTTTTCAATAAGACTCAAAGGTTTTCATGGTCGAAATCCACGTTTTTGGGTAGAACCTAGGTTTTACAATAAGACTCAAAGGTTTTCATGGTCGAAATCCATGTTTTTTGGTAGAACCTAGGTTTTTCATGAATTGGGCAATTGGACCTCGAATTGAGGTCCGATTTTGAAACAAATCATATAATTGAACTCGTGGGGGAATGGGTAACCGGATTTTGGTCCGAACCCCGAGTTCCGACCACGTGGGGCCAGTGATGCTTGGGGTTGTGTGTAAGTTCTTATAGAAGAACATATTTTCCCGCTTCGGGACACCTCGAGTGATTATTAATGATAATGGGTTTCACTTTGTGAACAAGTTGTTCATTGAATTGCTGTCTAAGTATAGGGCCATAGACAAAATATAAACCACATACACATTCGAGGTAAGTGTTTGTTCTATCCTAGCTTGAGGGAATAGGATTATGTGCTATGTGTTATGTGATCGAGTGCGATGTATGGGCTGTGGTGACGAGCATCCATACACTGGCGTCTAGCATGACCGTGAGTCGTTGTTAATACTTGTTGTGAGACATATTTGAAGATAAATTGTTGAACCCTTGTCGGGTTGTAGAATTTCTATTGTTCTCCCTTGCCGGGACTTGTTGTGAAATGAGATATTGATTGTCGTTGCCGGGACTTTATTGTGTCCCTTGCCGGGACGGTTCATGATTTACTGTTTTCATTCTCTGCCCTTAATTGTGATTGTTATTTGGGTGAGGAAGAGTGATAATGCACGAAGGGTGATGTCGTGCCTTGATTTATTGTTTATGCACGAAGGTTAATGTCGTGCCTTGTTATTGATTATGCACGAAGGTTAATGCCGTGCCATGTTATTGATTATGCACGAAGGATCATGCCGTCATGCCGTGCCTTGTTATTGAACCATGTACGAAGGATCATGTCGTACCATGGATGTGAGGATGAGAGTAAAAGCACGAAGGGTGATGCCGTGCACTTTATTTGCTTATTTGGTGAGGATGAGAGTAAAAGCACGAAGGGTGATGTCGTGCAACTATTTGATATTCCTTGACTTGATATTACCATTATACTTTGTTTTCCTTGTGAACTTATTAACTGTTGTTAATTGTTGAGTTCTTTTGAGATATTCCTTATTGTGTTATTACTTGGTTAATTCTTGTTATTTGTGGTATACATATATATGGAACTGCACAGGTTTATGTGGGTGTCCGGTCCTAGGCTTGTCACTACTTCGCCGGGATAGGCCAGGCACTTACCAGCACATGGGGTCGGTTGTGCTGATACTGCACTTCTGTGCATTTTTGCATAGGTCCAGGTTTCGATCAGGAGCAGCAGCAGTAGATCTTTTGCGTGGGAGTTGAGCATATTGAGACCGAGGTAGCTTGCAGGCGTCCACAGGCCCGGCATCTCTTCTTTTACTTATGTTATTAGTTGTAGTCTCCTTGTTCCGAGACAAACAGATTATGTTATATTTCTTTCAGAACCTTTATGTGTAGTATTCAGTAGTAGTTCGTGAGTTGGTGACTCCACGTCTTGGGTAGAGGATTTCAGTATCAGTTACCTTGAAACTACTTATTTCTATTTTTATAAAGTCTTCCGCACTTGTTTAATTAAGATTATGATTTTGGTTATTAATTTGAGTATGAAGTATTGTTAAACAGGATAATGTGAATAAAGAGGCTTGCCTAACTACCACGAGTAGGCGCCATCACGATCCCGATGTTGGGGAAAAATTTGGGTCGTGACAAGTTCGTATCAGAGCTCTAGGTTACATGGGTCTCACCACTCATGAACAAGCTTAGTAGAGTTTGAGAGGTAGGTACGGAGACGTCTATACTTGTCCTCCGGAGTCTATTGAGTTAGGAAAGAGTCTCTCATTTGTTTCTTCTTGTCGTGCGATTTGTTCTTCAAATACTGAATGAACTTCTACTCTGTCCTTTCGCAGATGGTGAGGACACGCGCTTCTTCGTCCGCTGACCAGCAGCCCGAGCCCCATGCAGCTCCCGTGAGGGGCAGGGGCCGAGGCCGTATCAGAGGCCGTGGTAGGGGCAGAGCTCAGCCCCCGACGGCTATTCCAGATGTGGAGCCTCATATTGAGACTGGCGAGGAGGTTCCGGTCCCAGCAGCTCCAGTGGGCCCAGCTCAGGTCCCAGGAGAGGCTTTATTTACCCCGGATCTTCGAGGAGGCACTGGTCAGGATAGCGGGTTTTATGGACAGCGTTGCAAGATCGGGCTTATTACCAGCTGCACCAGCCGCTTCTCAGGCTGGAGGAGGGGCCCAGACTCCTATTGCTCGTACTCCGGAGCCAGTAGCTCCTCAGCCTCAGTCACCAGTGGTTCAGCCAGCTGTGGCCACTCAGTCAGGTACCACGGCTCATGCCGAAGATGGAGCGGCCATGACTTCTGATTCTTTATGGAGACTTGATCGGTTCTCCAAGCTGTTTACCACTACTTTCAGCGGTGCCACATCAGAGGATCCTCAGGATTTCTTATTCAGTTGCCACGAGATTCTCATGACTATGGGGATAGTGGAATCCAATGGAGCTGACTTCTGTACATTCAGGCTTTCAGGATCCGCCAAGACTTTGTGGAGAGATCACTGTTTGACTCGACCAGCAAGGTCCCCAGCTTTATCATGGGATCATTTTGCAGAGTTATTTCTGGAGAAGTTTCCCCCTGTTACTCAGCGGGATGCACTTCGGAGGCAGTTTGAGCCCCTCCAGCAACGTACTATGACTGTCACTCAGTATGAGACGAGATTTGTTGATTTGGCACGTCATGCGGTGGTGATACTCCCCACAGAGCGGGAGAGGGTCCGCAAGTTCATAGATGGGCTTAATCAACCGATTAGACTTCAGATGGCTATGGGAGTGGGAAGTGATATATCTTTTCAGAAGGCAGCTAATGAAGCACGTAGAGTTAAGATGGCTCTTGCTCGGGGAGGATGTTATTCTTCAGACAAGAGGGCTCGTCATTCAGGCAGGTTTAGTGGTTCTTCTTCTGGTGGTAGGGAATCTTTTGATAGGGGCCAGTCTTCTAGGCCTTTCCATTCCACCCTTCAGGCTTCACGGGGTGGACCAGGCAATCGTGGGTTTCATGAGAAGTATTCAGATCAGTCTCCTATTAGTGCCCAGCCTCTTCAGAGTGTTCGTGGAAGCCATTCAGGTCGTCAGGGCTAGCGGCCCCATCAGCCTAAGAGTTGCTACGGTTGTGGTGACCCAGTTCATCTTGTCAGGTTTTTCCCTCGAGCGATGGGCAACACTCAGTAGTGGGGTCCTCGTCCCATGATTCATGCCCTAGCTGACCCACATCCTGCCCAGCCAGCCAGAGGCATGGGTAGAGATCGTAGAGGTGAAGGTCGAGATCGTAGAGGTGGAGACCGTACAGCCAGAGGTAGAGGTCAGCTAGTGGATAACCGTCCCAGAGATGGAGCTCAGAGGGAGGTGCTGATCCCCGATTTTACGTTTTAACAGCCAGGCCAGAGGCGAAGGCATCAGATACTGTGATTACAGGTACCATTCTTGTTTGTGGCAGAGGTGCTTCAGTATTATTTGACCCTGGATCTACATATTCATATGTGTCTTCCTACTTTGCACCGTATTTGGCCGTGCCTAACTATGCTCTGGATATTCCAGTTTATGTGGCTACACCAGTGGGTGACTCCATTGTAGTCGACCGAGTGCATCATTCATGTGTAGTTATATTTGGGGGTCTTGAGACTCGTGTTGATCTATTGCTTTTGGACATGGTGGATTTTGATGTCATATTGGGGATGGACTGGTTGTCCCCATACCATGCTATTCTAGATTGTCATGCTAAGACTGTGACCTTGGCCTTGCCAGAATCACCCCGACTAGAGTGGAAAGGTACCTCAAGCCACTCCGTTCGCTCTGTTATTTCCTATGTTAAGGCTCGACGCATGGTCGAGAAGGGGTGTCTAGCTTATCTGGATTATGAGAGGTTCCTTCTGTTGAGTCAGTCCATTGAATCAGTCCATATTGTATGGGAGTTTCCTGAGGTTTTCCCTTCAAACCTGCTGGGCATGCTACCCGACAGGGACATTGATTTCTGTATTGATCAGGCACCGGGCACTCAGCCCATCTCTATTCCACCCTATCGTATGGCCCCGTCGGAGTTAAAAGAGTTAAAAGATCGGTAGCAAGACCTTCTTGAAAAGGGCTTTATCAAGCCCAGTGTTTGCCCCTGGGGAGCACCTGTGTTGTTTGTGAAGAAGAAGGATGGCTCGATGCGGATGTGTATTGATTACCGGCAATTGAACAAAGTGACAATAAAGAATAAGTATCCACTTCCGAGGATTGATGATTTGTTTGACCAGCTCCAGGGAGCGAGGGTATTCTCAAAGATAGACTTGAGGTCAGGCTACCATCGGCTGAAGATCAGGGCGGCTGACATTCCTAAGACAGCCTTTCGCACTAGATATGGGCATTATGAGTTCTTGGTCATGTCCTTCGGGTTGACCAATGCCCCAGCAGCATTCATGGAGTTGATGAATCGGGTATTCAGGCCTTACTTAGATCCGTTCGTGATAGTCTTTATAGATGACATCCTGGTATACTCCCGCAGCCAGGAAGAGCACGAGCAGCACCTCAGAGTGGTTCTTCAGACTCTGAGGGATAATCAGCTATATGCCAAATTTTCGAAATGTGAGTTCTGGTTGAGTTCGGTAGCATTTCTGGGTCACATTGTATCGGTGGAAGGTATTCAGGTGGACCCAAAGAAGATTGAGGCAGTCCAGAATTGGCCTCGCCCAGCTTCAGTGACCGAGATCTGGAGTTTCTTGGGATTAGCAGGTTACTACCATCGATTTGTAGAGGGGTTTTCTTCTATTGCAGCCCCGATGACCAGGTTGACCTAGAAGGGTGTCCAGTTCCAGTGTTCAGAGGAGTGTGAGGCGAGCTTTCAGAAGCTCAAGACAGCCTTGACCACCGCACCAGTGTTGATACTACCTACAGGTGCGGGGCCTTATACGATTTATTGTGACGCATCTCGTACAGGGCTTGGAGCGGTATTGATGCAGGATGGTAAGGTTATCGCTTACGCTTCGAGGCAGTTAAAAATACATGAGAAGAATTATCCAGTACATAATCTTGAGTTAGCAGCAGTGGTGCAGGCCTTGAAAATTTGGAGGCATTATCTATATGGTGTGACGTGTGAGGTATACACTGATCACAAAAGCCTACAATACTTGTTCAAGCAAAAGGAGTTGAATCTACGACAGCGGAGATGGTTAGAGTTGCTAAAAGACTATGATGTTACTATCTTATATCAACCAGGTAAGGCCAATGTGGTGGTCGATGCATTGAGTAGAAAGTCTGCCAGCATGGGTAGTCTTGCATTCATTCCGGTCAGTCAGAGACCATTTGCTCTAGATGTCCAGGCCTTAGCCAACCGGTTCGTGAGATTAGACATTTCTGAGCCTAGCAGGGTGTTAGCCTGCACGGTCGCTCGTTCTTCTTTATTAGAGCGTATCCGTGAGAGGCAATTTGATGATCCTCATTTGCGTGATTTGAGAGGTACAGTACAGCGGGGAGGTGCCACAAAGGTAAATCTAGATGATGATGGGGTATTGAGATTGCGGGGTCGAGTTTGTGTGCCCAATGTCGAAGGGATTCGAGAGTTGATCTTAGCGGAGGCCCATAGTTCGCGGTATTCCATTCACCCGGGCGCCGCGAAGATGTATCAGGACTTGCGGCAGCACTATTGGTGGCGCAGAATGAAGAAAGATATCGTTGCGTATGTCGCTCGGTGTCTAAATTGTCAGCAGGTGAAATATGAGCACCAGAGACCTGGTGGTGTATTCCAGAGGATTGAAATTCCCGAGTGGAAATGGGAGCGGATCACTATGGACTTCGTTACTAGACTTCCTTTGACTCGGAGGAAATTTGATGCTATTTGGGTCATTGTTGATAGGCTGACCAAGTCAGCACACTTTATTCTAGTATCTGTCTCCTACTCATCGGAGAGGTTAGCAGAGATTTACATCAGGGAGATTGTTCGACTACATGGGGTGCCGGTATCTATTATCACTGATCGGGGTACCCAGTTTACCTCGCGGTTCTGGAGAGCGGTCCAGCAGGAGTTAGGCACCCAGGTTCAGCTGAGTATAGCTTTTCATCCTCAAACGGATGGTAAGTCCGAGAGGACTATTCGGATTCTAGAGGACATGCTTCGAGCCTGTGTCATTGATTTCGGAGGTTCGTGGGACCAGTTTCTGCCATTAGCAGAGTTCGCCTACAATAACAGCTACCAGTCCAGCATCCAGATGGCCCCGTATGAGGCGTTGTATGGTAGGCGATGTCGATCTCCAGTCGGATGGTTTGAGACGGGAGAGGCTCGGTTGTTGGGTACATACTTAGTTCGGGAGGCCTTGGATAAGGTCAAGACTATCCAGGAGAGATTGCGTTCAGCTCAGTCCAGACAGAAGACTTATGCGGATCGTAAGGTTCGAGATGTAGATTTCATGGTTGGTGAGCGAGTATTGCTCCGAGTGTCGCCTATGAAGGGCGTGATGAGGTTCGGGGAGAAGGGCAAGCTCAGCCCTAGGTATATTGGTCCATTTGAGATTATAGACCGAGTGGGAGGGATGGCTTACAGACTAGCTCTTCCACCTAGCTTATCAGCCGTGCATCCAGTTTTCATGTATCTATGCTTCGGAGATACCACGGCGATCCCACACATGTGTTGGACTTCAGAGCACTGTCCAATTGGACAATGATCTATCCTACGAGGAAGAGCCGGTGGCCATTCCAGACCGGGAGGTTCGACGGTTGAGGTCGAAGAGTTATCCTTCGTGCGTGTTCGGTGGAGAGGTCGGCCTCCCGAGGCATCGACCCTCGGAGTTCGAGTCTGATATGCGGAGCCGCTACCCACATTTGTTTCCTGACTCAGGTACTTCTTTCTTTTGTCCGTTCGAGGACGAACGGTTGTTTTAGAGGTGGAGATTGTGACGACCCAAAGGGTCATCACTTATTTTATTAATAATTTCGAGCTTCTGAGGCCTTGAAAACCTCATTCTATGTTGCCTTGATTTACGTGCACGATCCGAGCATGTAGCCGGAAAGATTTTGTGATAGAAAATATGAATTCTATGAGAAATTTGGATAAAAATGATATTAATATTGATATGGTTGACTTCGGTCAACATCTTTGGTAAACGGACCCGGACCCGAGATTGGATGGTCCCGGAAGGTCCGTAGGAAAATATGGGACTTGGACATGCGTCCGGAGTCGAATTTCGAGGCCTAGAGCCCAAGTTATGAATTTTTCTGTGAAATTGTTTTTGATGTAATTATTAAAGGAAAATGAATTAATTGACCTTGGTATCGGGCTCGTATTTTGGTTCCGACGCCGGTACAAGTCTTAAATATTATATATGTGCTTTCTGCAAAGTTTGGTGACATTCGGATGTCGTTTGATATGTTTTGGACCTTGAGTTCCAAGTTTGAAAGTTTTGAAAACCAAAATTATGAAAATCATGAACTTGAGGCTTGATTTGATGAAAACGATGTTATATTGGCGATGTGATCGCACGAACAAGTTTGTAATGTGTTTTTGATGTTGTGTACATGTTTGGTTGGGAGCCCGGGGGCTCGGGTAAAGATTTGATAGGCCGTTGGATCAATTTCTAAATTTTTGCACTGCTGGTTTTTCACCCAGCTGTTGGCTTCGCATTTGCGAACAAATTCTCGCAAATGCGAAGGTGACAGGTCTAGGCTGGGTTCGCAATTGCGAACGTAACCTCGCAATTGCGAGGCCCTCAATTAACCGCTTGGCTTCGCAAATGCGAAGCTCCTGTCGCAAATGTGAACATCCCTTGTCCCCGGCCAGGTTCGCAAATGCGAAGCTTATCTCGCAAATGCGAGAACAGCAGGCCCCAGACCTGTAGCGTTCGCAATTGCGAACAAATGTTCGCAATTGCGATATCCGCAGCTGTGTAATTCTATACTTAAACGAATTTTTCAGTTCATTCTTCACTTTTTCAAAAACCCTCACACCACACACGAGCTGTCAAGGCCAAATTCACTCCAAAGCAATTGTATGTCACTTTTTACTTAATTCCTTCAATTCCTAACAACATTAAACATGTTTTTCAATAAGAATCAAAGGTTTTCATGGTAGAAATCCATGTTTTTGGGTAGAACCTAGGTTTTTCATGAATTGGGCAATTGGACCTCGAATTGAGGTCCGATTTTGAAACAAATCATATAATTGAACTCGTGGGGGAATGGGTAACCGGATTTTGGTCCGAACCCCGAGTTCCGACCACGTGGGGCCAGGGGCGTTTTGGGAAATTTTGGGGTAAACTTTGAGAAAACCATCTTTAAGCATTCAAACCAAGTTAATTAGTGATTATTAATATTATAAAGTCAATATTGTATAGATTTGATTGAATTGGAGCCTAATTCGAGAGGGAAAGCGGTTGTTGTGGATTGATTTGGTCGTGGAAATTGAGGTAAGTGTTTGTTCTATCCTAGCTTGAGGGAATAGGATTATGTGCTATGTGCTATGTGATCGAGTGCGGTGTATGGGCTGTGGTGACGAGCATCCATACACTGGCGTCTAGCATGACCGTGAATCATTGTTAATACTTGTTGTGAGACATATTTGAAGATAAATTGTTGAACCCTTGCTAGGTTGTAGAATTGTTATTGTTCTCCCTTGTCGGGACTTGTTGTGAAGTAAGATATTGATTGCCCTTGCCGGGACGGTTCATGATTTACTGTTTCATTCTTTGCCCTTAACTGTTATTGTCATTTGGGTGAGGAAGATTTGCCCTTAACTGTGATTGTTATTTGGGTGAGGAAGAGTGATAATGCACGAAGGGTGATGTCGTGCCTTGATTTATTGTTTATGCATGAAGGTTAATGTCGTGCCTTGTTATTGATTATGCACGAAGGTTAATGTCGTGCCATGTTATTGATTATGCACGAAGGATCATGCCGTGCCTTGTTATTGAACCATGTACGAAGGATCATGCCGTACCATGGATGTGAGGATGAGAGTAAAAGCACGAAGGGTGATGCCGTGCACTTTATTTGCTTATTTGGTGAGGATGAGAGTAAAAGCACGAAGGGTGATGCCGTGCACTTCATTTGCTATTTCCTTGACTTGATATTACCTATTTTTCCATTATACTTTGTTTTCCTTGTGGACTTATTAACTGTTGTTAATTGTTGAGTTCTTTTGAGATATTCCTTGTTGAGTTGTTACTTGATTATTTCTCGTTATCTTGTGGTATTCATATATATAGAACTGCACAGGTTTATGTGGGTGTCTAGTCCTAGGCTTGTCACTACTTCGCCGGGATAGGCCAGGCACTTACCAGCACATGGGGTCGGTTGTGCTGATGCTGCACTTCTGTGCGTTTTTGCACAGGTCCAGGATTCGATCAGGAGCAGCAGCAGTAGATCTTTTGCGTGGGAGTTGATCATATTTGAGACCGAGGTAGCTTGCAGGCGTCCGCAGGCCCGCCGTCTCTTCCTTTTATTTATGCTATCAGTTGTAGTCTCCTTGTTCCGAGACAAACAGATTATGTTATATTTCTTTCAGACCTTTATGTGTAGTATTCATATAGTAGTTCGTGAGTTGGTGACTCCACGTCTTGGGTAGAGGATTTCAGTATTATTTTACCTTGAAACTGCTTATTGCTATTTTTATAAAGTCTTCCACACTTGTTTAATTAAGGTTATGGTTTTGGTTGTTAAATTGAATATGAAATATTGCTAAAAACAGGATAGTGTGAATAAAGTGGCTTGCCTAGCTACCACGAGTAGGCGCCATCACGATCCCGATGTTGGGGGAAAATCCGGGTCGTGATAGTGCTTATAATTAAAAATTAAACCTGTCAAATCTAAATCCTAAATTATTCTTCCCAAAGGAAGCAAGTGTCTCGTACTCAAAAGATAGGTTCTTGAGTTTTGGATTAAACAGGACTTAAATTACACTTTTCTTTGAAAATGTGTTTGGACATGAATTTTGGTGCAAGTTTTGACATGTTCAAAATTCTTTTTTTTTTCCAGAAAGTTCCAAATGGTCATAATTTGGCCCAAAAGAGGTCTTAAGTTATATTTGAGATTTGAAGTTTTGGTTTTTAAAATCTCCTAAAAACTAGATTAATTCTATAAACAAACACATATTTAAATTTTTTTAGAAAAGAAAACTTCCAAAAGTTATGGCCAAACGCCTAATAAATCTCCTCACTCTTCCTTTTTCCACAATATTGTTCTTCTTCTTTTATTATTTCATAACACGTTATCGGCACGAGACTCTAACCAATTGAGTAGAAACTTTGGGATTGAGCCTAATGATTGTCAATTGTTTCAATGAACTTCCTTCATGATTAAAATTCTGGATTTAAGGTAAGTATTTTACTTTTCTCTTTCAAATTCTTGAAATTCTATAATTTGATTTTATATACAGGCAAAGACAACAAAGTTTGATTATAACTCTAATGGAGTTTTAAAGAAATTACACCCACATGAAGTGGTAAAATTTCTATGTCTTGCCATGATCAAAGTCATGTATGATCATGCGCACAAGAAGTGAAAACCCGTCCCATTGAATTTTCTCCATTCTCATTCCCTTAGGAGAATGTGATAGCAATATATGATAAGTCTGAAAGAAGACAAAACTATTACCGTGAAGGTATCAATGGATGTGGACGTGGCAATAGACAAAATTATAATCGTCATCATTTGTGGTAATGAGAACAATAAGGATTCTCAAAATAATCCCACACTTTGTGAAAATATTTGTCATCGATTTGACATGAGATTTTATAAAGCACATACAGATGACTATGGTCCATTCATGATGTGAATGAGAAAACATCTGATTTATGAATATATATTCGTTTTTGGAAGAATATAAATGTGCTAGTGGTAGTGATTACACCACACTCACCTCTAAAAGGAGGTTTGAGATGATATAAGAAAATAATGTCATTATTATGACATGAATGGTCATTGGTCACGTACCTATTGTACACCAAAATATTTTGGCATTGTGATTATTAAAAGACACCGGTAATACAAGAAACATATCTTGCATATAATTTTGGCCATGACCATAATGGTATAAGTTTCTCTTTAAAAGAGATATTCACCATATAGGTGTTGATGATTATGTGGTACTATCAATTAATTGAGAGCTCTGGAAGAGCCAATTACCACTATTTTGGAGAAACACAATTAATTACCAATAAGGTATTGTGTTGTAGTAAGTCTCAAAGAAACTTATTCAGTTTCCAAAGTATATGCGAAAGCGATTGATTATATTGAGACTATAAATAAAGAAAAGATTTAATATCTTCTATTACTACAACTTGTAGCGGGGTAATATGTATGTGAAAAGTTACCCGACTTATTCTCCAATTTGTACTACATAAACAAAAGAATACCACAATGAAGTGGATATTTATTGATATAAAACCCATATCATAATAAACTTGGAGTTTATTCATAATTGCACACATCATGGTGTAAATATGAAGTTTATCAATGCTGATAATTTATTCAGTTGACATAATTGGTTTAGCCATATCAATTTAAGTATGATGTGCAAAAATAAAAGAGAATTTACATGGGTAAATATTAAAGAACTAGAAAGTTCTTTACGTATTCTCTTACACATTGCTTGTTCTCATTAATTAATATACCAACTAAAAGTGGGATTGAATCCCATGAATGCTGGAAATATCAAAGTTGAATATGAGTTCATTCACCCGCCATATATACCACATAACATGCATCTATGAGATGGTTACATGTGCAATTATTATTAACCCGCAACCTCGCCGGTGTGTGCGAGATAACTTGCTCAATAATTTAATTGAAAGCATAATTTCCAGATTTTCTATTCAAGAAGTTCATCTTGATAAGTTGGTCAACATCACAGCTGGTTTAGCAAAATGATTTATTAAGTGCCTCCACTTAATAGCTAAATTATTGCTTATGAGAACAAAGTTTATATATATCAGTTTGATATATGTTATATATGAAAGTATATTATTTTCTCCCCTCACAAGTGGTTCAGGGTCAGGAACCAAATAATTCCATCTTTTTATTATTGATGTGCGGTGTATATTTTGATTAACACCATAACACACAAAGATTGGTTCTCAAAGTTGAGGAAACAAGTTAGTTTTTCTAACATGAGGGGGAGACAAGATACAAGAGTTGAGAAAAGTTACATGGAATAAATTATCATTTATACATCGAGATCCTCGAATAAAATAATATGAACTTGAAGTTCATAAAAGGATAATTCATGTGCAATTTATTGCAAAGCACGCCAGACGCATTTGCTGACCCAAAGAAAGTAACTATATTCTCATTGAAAATGCTCATATTAAGTCCTAGAAGGACAAACTCCATGGTACGCTTAAAGCGTAAAGACAATCAATTTCAAATAAATTTCTTGATAAAGAAGATGAGCAAATGATCAAAATGATCATAATAAAGGAGGCAAGTGATCTAGAAGATCACATGACATAACATTTTATAAAATCTCATGAGAGATTCAGGTACCTGAATATATGAATGAAGAGATTTTTATGTTATGTCATTATGAAAATACATTGAAACTGATATAAAATCTTTGTCGACGTCAACCTTCAAGAAGCTAGTGAACAAGATTGAGATATGAAGGCTTAAGGATGTGAATTGACGCTCTCATCAGGGGGAGTTAATGCGCGTTGCACTCTTTTTCCCTTACAAGGTTTTGTCCCACTGAGTTTTCCTTGCGAGGTTTTTAACGAGGCAACCAAAAGGCGTATTGTTAGATATGTGTACTCTTTTTCCTTTTTTAGATTTTTATCCCATTTGGTTTTATTTTAGTTAAGGTTTTAACTATTCTAAATCAATTGCAATACACTAATCCTGTTATAAATAGAATTCTATTTATGGTGAATGTTCATATTTAGAGAGATTCTAGGGTTTATTACTTGGTGGCTAAGTTAACATCTCCCTATAAATAGAGGGTTCTATTCCATTGTAATTCATCCCAAAATTCAATAAGAATTACATCTCTCTTTCTTTGCAATATTGTTCTTCTTCTTTTATTATTTTATAACATGAAATTATGTACATAGCATAACGTGTCCTTCTTAATAGCCACTTCAGTGACTGTTAGACTTTATACAAAAAAGTTGAATATTTTTTTCCATAACTTATGGCCAAAACGGCTGCTTAAAATGTTTGGAAGAGGAGAATATGACCTTAAATCTTGACCAAAGTTAAAGCTCAATGACACATCCACCAACAAAAACGTCTTTATAAACTTTAAATCAAACAAGTGAAAGCTGATCACTCATTCTAAACATTGAAATTGTCACAACACTCTTGAAACATGTAAGAATGAGAAGTTAGTGAGACAAGAAATATGCAATATCTATATCTATACTATTTAAAAGCATAAGCGCTTAAGCAAATCTTTTACGTAGCTGTGCCCCTATCTTCCGGCGTAAATTCATTGTTTAGGCAATATAATGTATCACATTGAGTCAAATATCTAGCTGGCTGAGGTTTTTTTTTCTTTTTCTGAAAGAGTAAATAACTCCAATTTATAAATAGTAATTATGAACATATATGTGATGTTTTATACTTTAATAACACACAAAAGGGTAATTTGTGCAGTGTACAATTTTTCGCGTATAATGATTATAGAAGGACCAGATTCTTCTACGTGTTCCTTATACTACTGTTGCGGAATAATAAATACAGAAAGTAAAGTACATAAGTATTTTTACATGGAAAACGCATGGCGCAAAAAGGTAAAAAAATTACGACCTACTACCCATTAGGATTTTTCCTAACACTTCACTAAACCACTGAGTCAAAAACAACATTTACAAAACTCTTGTAAACCTAAGGATTACCTCTAACTCTTTGTGGCAACTAGCCTCAGACTATTGTTACAATTTCAAGTTAACTTTAACTTGAACACTACACTTAGAGTACCTAGTACAAATGCTTCTAAAGAAAGCTGAAAGGTACAACGCAAAAGCCCTACTACAATAATTGAACTAGAATAAATCAGAGACACTTGGAACTAGTTCTTCTATTTAGTTCATGTAGCTTCAGGTTCGAACACTTGAATCACGTAGGAATTGCTTACAAAATGCCTTGTTGTTTTTCTCTCAACTCTCGTTTAACTTCAATGTTTGTGCGTACCTGTAAAAGGAGAACACCCAGAAATATATAAAGTTAGTAGAATATGATTAACTAGAGTTCTAGTATTATGCTCTTCCATGGTGGAAGAGTTCTAGTTATCTTCAACTTCTAACTCCTCACTTATCTAGGATAGAGTTCTCTTCAAGTAAGGAGTCCTTCTCCTTATCAACTATGCAACATTTTCGTTCAGGAGATATTAGATATACCACTTAAGTTTATCCCCTTCACGTGCATATCTTGTTCTCGAATTTCCATGTCTGTGTACACTGTATATATGGATTTGCTATATTCTTGAGTTCCTTTGTCAATCATCAAAAGAAACGTACATAGGCCAACAAATTTTCCATTTTTTGATAATGGCAAACTTTGTGCTTTTCATAAGCATGAGACCTATTTCAACTTAGCCAAAATCAACATAATGTTAGAACACTTTCCACTTTAAAGTCACAAATCATCAAGGACTAGGTTCATTAGGTTATAAACATCACAGTCCAAAGTAAAAGGCACAACCTATCTTTCCCTTTTTGGCATCATCTAGTTGCATAATTATGTTAGAAACCAGATTTTATTAGATCTTACTCATGGCCATTGGGCTACTTCAGATGCAATCATTAATTAATTTTCTCTTTATCAATCTAAGGATAACCTGTTTTGATACTAATTGATATATATCTTCAATATATACCACACAAGAGGGGTGGTGATTTGTGTGATGTCCATTTTTTTGCGTGGACATATTATAGAAGGACCAGATTCTTATATGCGTTTTTTATACTACTGTTGCGGAATAATAAATGCAGAAAGTAAGGAACACAAGTATTTTTACGTGTTAAACACCTGGCTCGATAGGTAAAAAATCACGATCTACTACATATTAGGATTTTTCTAACACTTTACTAAATCATTGAGCCAAAAACACCGTTTATAGAACTCTTGTAAATCTAAGGATTACCTCTAACCCTTTGTTGCAACCGGCTCAAGTTGTTGCGACAACTTTAAGTTGACTCTAACTTGAATACTAAAACTCAAAGTACCTAGTACAAATGCTTCTAAATAAAGCTGAAAGGTACAACTCAAAAGCTCTACTATAATTGAAGTAGAATAAAAGATAGACATTTGGAACTGGTTCTTCTATCTGGTTCATGTAGCATTAGGTTCGCACACTTGAAACATATAGGAATATGCCTTGTGATATTGCTCTCAACTCTCGTTCAACTTTAGTGTTTGTGCATACCTGTAAAAGGAGAAGATCCTGAAATATATGAAGTTAGTAGAATAGAATTAACTATACTTCTAATTTTATATTCTTCCTCGGTGGAAGAGTTCAAGTTATCTTCAACTTCTAACTCCTCCCTTTTCTAGGATAGAATTCTCTTCAAGTAAGGAGTCTTTCTCCTTATCAATTATGCAACCTTTTCGTTTAGGAGATATCAGATATAACTACTTAAGCTTATCTCATTCGCATTCATACCTTATGCTTGAATTATGCCCGTATATGTATATATTTTCTATGGATCTGGATCATGATTGAGTTCCTTTATCAATCGTTAAAATAAACTTGCTTAGGCCAACAATATGGATGCACATTATTCCTCACTTTATTTTAGTAGATTTGTATATTTGAAATTTATGATCCTAATTCTTGGTTTCAGATTCAATTTCTCTAATATTGGTCCCTCAAATATCTCAATTCTGAATTTGTTATTTCCGTTAATGGTCTTAAATTATGGACGGCTGTCTCTCTCTAGACCCTTTTAGAATTTCTTCCACAAAAAAAGCCCACCTCCTAAGGCTAAGGGTGATCATACATTATTTGTGATATACCTCTTTTTAACCCCAAAAATAAGCCATTTCTTGAATCTAAGTGACTGAAAATTAGACTAATCAAAAAGAAGAACAAACTTTGCCACATTATTACCATCAGAAAAGATATAATAACAAATAAAAAAAAATTAAAAATGGCTGAGGCTGACGATCCACAAGATATAGCTGATCGAGAACGAATCTTCAAGCGATTTGATGCAAATGGTGATGGGCAAATATCTGCTACAGAACTTGGGGAGACACTGCAGACCCTGGGCTCTGTTACTCCTGAAGAAGTTAAGTATATGATGGATGAAATTGACACTAATAATGATGGTTTCATTTCCTTTCAAGAGTTCACAGAATTTGCCCGAGCCAACAGAGGCTTAATTAGGGATGTTGCTAAAATTTTCTAGCTTCCTCTTTCACCATTTTAAAATGGAATTTAACTTATATACAAGGATAGTGTAAAGAATTTTTACACGATTATATATTTAACATGTCGTAGCACGTAACTTGCCTTATTTTTCTTATTGTTAATCTCACTTAATTGGTGACTATTTGTATTTATCGTGTAGATCCTGATAGTGTTAACGTCGATATCTGTCCATCTCAAATTTTCTTTTTCTTTTCTTGTTGAAGAAACCGTTTAAGTTAGTTAAACTGTAACATCCGTTTTGCTTACATCATATTGAGGTTGATTGTATGCATTTTTTTTCATTTAAATTCGTAGGGTTTACCACAAAATTTGCTGTTGTTGTTCATCTTCTTTCCCTCCTAATGTGACAACATGGGTCAACAAGATTCAGCAACAAGTTTGTTAAACTTGTATTTGAATTGTTTTTTGGTTGTCGCATGTGAGAGTTGAGCTGTCATGGTTTCCCCCATGTCAAATTATTGCAAGTTGACCTTGATTTTGATCGTTGTGCATGGCATAGCGTTTGTACTTTCTTGACCATCTCTTTCTTAATTACCTAACCTGAATTGGATCGATCAACTTCTGTCCTTGTATTAATAAATTAAAGAAACGGAAAAGGGCCTCATATATCCCTCTACTTTGTTTTATTGTTCAATTTTGTCCCTTTTCTTCTTCCCCTCCCCCCCCCCCCAAATTTGTATAAAATGTTGACGTGACTTCCGAATTGAAAAAGTGTGTTCTAAAATGTATGTCTCACTCTAAACTTCAAGAGATTGTGGGATTACTACTCCTATATCCGGAGGCGGTGGCACCCCATAGTGTGATTTCGGCGGAACGCAATCACTTTTTGTTAAATATTATATTTATACGTGAATATATATATATAAAATTACGAACTCAATAATTAAGATGAGCTATAAGATTTATGACAAATTCAGAACTCATAAATTTTAAATTCTGGCTTCGCCTCTGCTTATATCTTTAGGATGACCGGTTTTGAAAAAGGGATAAAGTTTTCTTGAAGATGAGAAAAGGAGCTTGTTTAAATGGATAATGTATTTACAATTGGAAGCAGATAAAAAAACAATAACAACAACAACGAACATAGTATAATTTTAGTGAAGATAAAGTAACAAGTAGTGGAAGCACATAAAAACAGAAGAAAGAATCTGAAAGGAAATGGTAAAAAGTGACCACCTATGAACTCGTCTATTCACCAAGTAGTAAAATACATATCTAAAGATGGCTGATTATAGCTAAAATACATGGCACTAGTTACAATGTCCAAGGAAAGACTAACTTGCAATGAAGAAACAATGGTGCAACTTTCTTATCTTATCTTAAAAAACAGAAACTGCCTTAGTTTTTCCTTAGAGTTGGGGACAAGAAAGCAGTATGTACAAACACAAAATTCATCTATCAGGCTGTCACTTTCTATCTACAAGTTAAAGAGTTTTTCAGTTGTCACACTATAATGGGACAATGGCAAACAAGGATAAAAACTTTCACATTCAACTTTTTGTTTCAACGAAAATAAAGGTCATCATCGTCAAAATCTGCAACTCCTAGCATCGCCAAGGCTAAATGGCTCTTCATTTCGTTTCTAGTCTGCTGCAATTGGGGGTCAATCATATAGCTGTTACTTGCTAAAGTGGTCTTCTTCTTAGTGAAGGAATCAGGCTCTCTGCCTCTCAATATGTCGATGATCTCATCAATATTGGGCCTTCGAGATTCTTCACTGTGTATACATGCAGTTGCTGCTTGAACCATCCGAGATATTTGGTGTAAATTCTTCTGAGGGAATTTAAGTCTTGGATCAAGAAGCTTTTCAAGAACATCTTGCTGCAATAGTGGTTTTGCCTGAATAAGAGAAACATCTAAACTTAAAGATCTGCACAGACAACTGGTAACATCTAATTTTTGAAGGGAACACCAAATAAATGACTACGAAATGCAAACTCTTTCCAAGTTTTGGTACAAAAACTTTAGTGTCAGTGAGTTGAATACGACAAGTTCAAGATGCAGAATCACTCGTGCAAGAACGGCTAAATGAAAGCAATTAAGTGAAAAGACCATATACAGATCGCATGCTATTTCAAAACTTCTCCTACCACTGAAATTTAGGATCAGCAATTTTGGGAGAAACAGAGTTTGGACAAATTCAGACTACATTAGTAGTTGCCAATGACACTGACTGACTGACTTAGACATCAAAATAAGACAAAATTGAAGAGAAACATTTAGGCAACGACCTACCCACAAAACCAAGTTTTCTTCTCCTGGCCCTCTTTTCGCTTCAATTGGCTTCCGTCCCGTTAATAGCTCCAAGAGGACAACTCCAAAAGCATAAACATCGGTTTTATCAGACACTTTACCATGCTGAAAATACTCTGGGGCTAAGTACCTGCAAATGTAGTTTCAAAAATCTATTAAAACGTAGGAAATATTTGTATTGTTAAGCTACATCAGAATCTTAGTCATTGTTATGCCAAAGTTTTCCTGGTGGAAATCTTACCCAAATGTTCCTTTTACAGTTTTACAAAGGAAATGTACTGAAGGTGCAGGAGTCCATGTAGCTAAGCCAAAGTCACACAACTGCATAGACCAAGCAACAATTAAATCATAGCACGATCGACCAGAAAAAGCTACTGTAGCCTAGTGCAAGAGTGTAGCCTAATGTTCAATGAAGTGGAGGAGAACTATAGGGGACCGGACTTCAAACTCCTATAGAGCCTAAACAACAATAAGTAATTTCTTCACATCTATCTAAGCCTTGGTAGACAGAATCACCCAGCAATGTCCCGAGGGGAAGTAGTAGGTATCCGATGAAATAGTCGAGGACACACAAGCTTGCCCCGACACCACCCTTGTGAACCAAAAAGTACTATTGACAATTACCTAAATGAACTTTATAAATGAAATGATATCCTTTTCATTACCTTGGGATTTTTCTTTGATGAAAGAAGAATGTTTGAGGGCTTGATGTCTCTGTGAACAACACATCTCTCAGTCCCATTATGCAAATACCCAATTGACTCTGCAATACCAACAGCCACCTTATACCTAGCACACCATGTTAGTGCTGGACCACCTTTAACTCCCTTCTTCCCTGTAAATGAATAAATTTATGTCTCACTGAAATACTGTAAAGTCAAACTAAAAATCATTCCACTAAAGAAAAAAAAGGGAAGAAAAGAACTATTTACCATGCAAATACCGCTCTAAACTTCCACCAGAAACATACTTGTACACCAAAAATAAACCCTCCTCTGGATCAATGCAAAAACCCACAAGAGGAACAATGTATTGGTTATGAAGAGAACTAGCAATCATCAATTCCCTACAAAATGCCTTTGGAGATTCCTTATCCTCCATATCTAACCTCTTAATTGCCACTGTTGTCCTCAAAAATCCCACTCTTCCTCTGAATACATAGCTCAATGCTCCTCTTCCCAAAACTCTTCCTACCCAATTCAAGAAACATAAATCAAAACACATTAAAAAAAAAAAAAAAACCTAGAAATTGAAATCCATTTCAAGAAAGATAAATTGAAATACATGTAAAGAGAACGGTCAAGAAGATAGCAAAAAAAATACTGGGTGATTTCTACCCATGCTTTGATGGACGGAATTACCGATTAGTGGTGGCGGATCTAGAGGGTAGTGTGCGGGTTTACGGGAACCAGTAACTTTTGCACGGTCCTTGTATATGTATTAAAATACTCATTAAATATCTATAAATATTTTATTGTAAACCCAGGGAGTAACCTATAAACTTCAAAGCGTGAATCCGCTTCTGCCTATTAGTTGTGCTGGTGGAAGGTAGCATACATTAAGGTAATCCGGCACCACCGTGATCAAAACAGAAAAAGAGAGAACGGACAAGAAATTAAATATACCTTTAGAAAAATTTCTAGTAGCAGAAGCAATCTCATTAAAGCTGAACCTAATCAAGGAATGAACCACAGGAGAAATATTCCTCTCTAAAGACTCAACTTTCCTAAATTTCAGCTCTTGATCAGACTTATTAAGATCAGTAAACCCATTATCCAAATTCACCATTAACACAGTAGTAGTAGTAGCAGAAGAAGAAGAAGAACAGCTATTTTCCAACTTCATTGACTCATCAAGCTCAACTTGAGTACATAAATTGAACCTAAAAGAAGAGTGAACTGAATGTGGGTCCGCATTAATCAACTCTGGACCACCACACCCTCCAGCCTCTGCAAGTAACCAAGCTTTGTTATGCTCCAAATTCTTGCCATTTCCACTATCTTTATTTTTGCCCTGATTCTTGATTACAGAATTTCGACGTCTACGAGGTGGGATAATACAGGCTAATCCAAAATTCCAAATCATTTTGTAGATTAAAGATTTAATCTTTAGCTCATAGTGATTAGTTTTAATGGCTAAAGTTTGAGTCTTGGAAGTGTGAAGACGCTCCTCCAAAGAGTCAGTACACCTACTTGGGGAATACCCCATTCTTGGTGAAGTGGAAGTGGATCTCAAAAAGCTACACGGAAACCCAGAAACCAACAGAAAGAAAGAATAAAGAAAAGGTGTGTAGAGATAGAGGGAACAACTTTGCTTGAAGGGGAGGAGAGAATTAATCCCTGGATAGAGAAAGACAGAAGAGAGTTTTGTCTTGGACAATGAGAAGGAATTTATAATTAAAATGATTCAAATGTTTAAAAATTATGTGAGGTAGTTGGTATTTACTTTATATCCAATATTTTTAATGCTTAAGAATAGTAATTACTAGTCTATTAAAATTAATATGAAAAGACTATTACTTTTTCTTCTATCTCTTTCATGTTTGAGGGAGAAACCTAGCTATCACACGGTCATGCCAGACATTCTACAAGAAGCTCGCATGGTGAATTCTCTAGACATGTTGCAAGTATTAAAAATGAAGGCTCAAAACCTGAGATTAGAAGTGGCCAACTCTTAGTAGGAAGACGACTCTAGTTTTGGATGTTGTTTCGAAATTGCGGAGATTGTAAATTGATTGCTGCTGGTCATACAAATTGGATACTTGTATAAATTGGTCCTACGCATTAAACTGCAGTCTAGCTGCTTTGGTTTGCATATGTGATCGTATGCAATTATGGTGGTAGATGTATTTTGGTTTATGATTTCTGTGATGTATTTTTGGTTTTCTGCTATGTTATGGATCCTAAACGTACGGTTACATGTTCAAAAGTTAAGGACAATAGGTCCTGAACTTATGCGAAGAAGCCCAAAACTTAAGGACAATAGGTCCTGAACTTAGACTAACAAGCTCAAAAGTTAAGGACACTTGATCCCGAACTTATAGTTGCAAGTTTAAAAGTTAAGGACGCTTAGTCCTAAACTTAGACTAACAAGCTCAAAAGTTAAGAACAATAGGTCCTGAACTTAGACTTACAAGTTCAAAAGTTAAGGACAAGTAGTCCTTAACTTAGAGTTACAAGCACAGAAATTAAGGACAATGGTCCTGAACTTCGAGTTCCAAGTTCAAAAGTAAGGACATGTAGTCCTGAAGTCCTAGACATAGAGTTACAAGTTCAAAAGTTAAGGACATATAGTCCTAAAGTTCTGAACTTAAGTTTAAAAGTTAAGAACATGTAGTACTAAAGTCATGAAGTGTTAAGTTCAAAAGTTAAGGACACGTAGTCCTGAAGTCCTGAACTTAGAGTTTGAAGTTCAAAAGTTAAGCACATGTAGTCCTGAAGTCCTGAAGTTAAGTTCAAAAGTTAAGGACATGAGCAGAAGGGTATTCTCATCCGGGCAAGTAAAGTTTATTAAAGCAGTGGCTAAAGACTAAAGATATTTTAAGCAGTAGCTTAAAAGTAAATATATATGTTATTAGCGGCTAACCGTGCACTTCCCCTTCAAATGTTTAATTTAGTTTGTTATGGGAGATTTGCACTTACACCGACTTTTTGGGTAACGTTTTAACTTGTGCCCGTTTTGGAGAAACAATTGCAAGCGTACCCGCTTTTTCACATAACTTAGCATACGGGGCCGAAGTAGCAAAGGCAATCACGCAAAACTTCATCATTCTAGTAGACGAGCCTGAAATAGCAAGTGTGCTTAACCAACTACGTTGAAGTTTTTATTTGCAATTGCTGAACTTAAGCATAGTAGCTAAAGTTTTGTTCTCTATTTGCTGAAGTTTTTGTTTGTAATTGCTGAATTGAAGCATAATAGCTGAAGTTTTGTTCTCTATTTACTGAAATTTTTATTTGTAATTGCACTAAATAATCTAAAGTTTTTTGTCTTTTATTCATTAGTTTGTTATTAAGCTTTTCAAAAACTTCAGCAGAAGATGATGAAGTTATTTAGTTCATTTATAAAAATTTCAGCACTAAATAAGCTGAAGTTTTTTTTTGTCCCGGATAAGCTTTTTCAAAAACTTTAGCAAAGATGCTAACATTATTTAGTTCATTTATTAAAAATTCAGCACTAAATAAGCTGAAGTATTTTTGTCCTGGATTCATTAGTTTTATCATAAAGCCTTTTCAAAAACTTCAGGAGAAGATGCTGAGTTATTTAGTTCATTTGTAAAAACATCAACACTACATTAGCTGAAATTTTTGAAAAAACTTTCTAACATACTAGCTAGATTGAAACACTAGTAACTCATGGTTCAATTTTCTTAACACGTGATTATTATGGTGTTTGTACCTTGCTGGTTCAGAAGCTATATTATAAAAACAAATAAAGGATGAGCAACTAAGAAAGGTAAAGATACAATAAAGAAAGCAAAAAGAAGAAGAAAGAGAGAGCGAGAAGCTTCATAAAACCCTCATGAACTTGATATATGAGTCATCATGATTCAATATATATCTATATTACTGTATATTCATAGCAGCACCAACAAATTTTGACTCTTTTCTTAGCATAAGAAAAACTAAATATGGCAGCTAATGATGTCAACAATTCCTATAATGTTGGAGCACATAATGCACATGAGGATGTATTCTAACATGATGATTCTATCAGGGAACCCCGCAATGAAGGAGATGAAACAACTCCAGTTTGCAAAAGTCAATATCCTTAACATAGTTGAAGAGGAATTATCGGGTACTTCCAATAATGCTAATGAAAGAGCCCAGATTCCTTCCAGCGTCCATTCAAATCAAACAGTTCAAAGATTTAATAACGATGATCCAAGGATGGTTTTAACGAGGCAGGAGGTACAAGTAGTGGATCTGGGAACATCAACAACAAAAACGACCTTTTCAAAATAGAGCTCATGAGGTTCATGAGATAAATGAATGAACAAATGGAGAAAAATAGACAGATCAGATTCCGGGAGCATCGTCGGTGTTAAAGGGACAAGATTCCAAAAAGTATACATAGTTTCCTTTTAAACAAATATACTCTAGAGTTAATCACGCAGAGGTTTAAAATGCTAGATATTGTGAAGTATGATGGAACTTCGGATCCACAGGAACACGCCTCGACCTACACTACGGTTGTAAAGGAAAATGACCTGGCCCAGCACGAGATCGAATATGTTTTGTTGAAGAAGTCTCGCAAAACCCTGATAAAGGGTGCCTTAACTTTGCACTATCTTTTACCTGAGAATTCCATTGATCTTTTGAAAAAATTGCAGATTCGTTTCTTAAAGCTCACGTTGGAAAAGAAATGTTCAAGCAAGGAAGGAGAATATATTCATAATATTTCAAGGAGAATCTGAACTATTGCGAAAGTTCGTGATCCGATATCAAAAGGAGAAGATGCAGTTACCGGAAGTATCAGATAAGTGGATAGCGTAGGCATTTACAAACTCACTCAACCCATTGAGTTTTGTTGCCTCCAAGAAATTGAGGGAGTTAGGCAGATGATCACAATCACTATGATTCAAAGATCAAAATAGAAGATGGTCAACTGGGTTCTTCGGTGTCTTCCAAATGATGGAATCCTGATTTGAATCGGGATAAATTTAACAATGATTTTGATGCAGATTATAGGTTCTCTAGGAGTCTATTTTAACCTTACAAGAGGAATGATGGGCGTGAAAATCAAGGTTTTCAAAAATCGAATAAGTTCGTTTCCGATAGAAGGGCAGATTGTGGTCGATGTACTAGATCGTTGTAGGAGAAATAGGCATCGGGTCCCTAGAATCAACATATCCCAAGTTATCCAATTACAACATTAATATTAGCTTCGTAGAACTAGTTCTATTATGTGGAATATTAAAGAAGCTAGGTTCCCGAAATTAATCTAGTCGGATCCTAGCCCAAGGGATCCTAATCTATGATGTGAGTTCCATGGAACTCAAGGCAATAGGACTGGGGACTACCGACACCTTCATGAAGAGGTAGCAATATTGTTGAAAAATGGTTACATCAGAGACTTTTTATGTGACGGGGCCAAGAACAACTTTGGGAAAAATTGGGATGTTACAGAACAATCAAAACCTATTGTAGAATCACCTCGTATGATAATAAACATAATCTTCGATGGAGACGAATTAAATGGGTTGACATTTTCGGCAACAAGAAAGACAAAGATATCAGTAACTCATGGCAAGAGGATTCAAGAGGTCTCAGAAGATGACATCACCTTTACAACAGAAGATGTTGATGGACTCTTCTACCACACAACATTGCTCTAGTAATTTCTCTTAACGTTTTAGATTTCAAAATTAAGCGTGTTTTAGTTGATCCAGGAAGTTCAGCCAACATCATACAAGGGAGAGTTTTAGAGCAAGCAAAGTTAACCGGAAACATAGTTCCGGCAACAAAGCTTTTAGCTAAGTTTAACTTAACAAGTGTTACGACCCAAGGAGAAATTTTGCTGCCCACGCATGCCAAAAGAGTGACGAAGACCACCATGTTCGAAGTGGTAGATGGAGATATGGGATATAATGTAATCCTCGGAAGGCCGTGGATACATGAATTGAAGGTTGTACCTTCAACATACCATCAACTGTTGAAATTCCCCGCACAAAAAGGGATCAAGAAATCCAAGGGAGATAAACCGGGTGCAAGGGAGATGAATGCAGTGAGCATTTCTAATAGCAAGGGCAAAGAAATGAGCAAATAACAATTACAAGAACCGGTGCTTTCTTTTGCCGAAATTGAGGATGATAAAGAAGATGAGTCATCAAAATTTTATTAGGTGCCAGGGTCTTTTCAGGTACTAGAGGAAACAAAGCGAGCAAATCAACAACAGAAGTGCTCGAACAAGTGGCTTTGTTTTTATTTAGGAACAGGGTTGAGTCCTAAACTCAGGTTAAAAATTATGGATCTTCTAAAATCTAACATTGATTAGTTTTCATGGTCGCATTCATCTATGACATATTCCATTGGAAGTGGCTGTCCACAAGCTGAGTTTGGATCCTAACTTTCCTCCGATAGGACAGAAAAAACGACCAATAGAAGAGGTCAGAAATAGGTTTTTCAAGGAAGAGGTAACCTGGTTACTAAATATAGGTTCAATTCGAGAAGTAATTCCCGATTGGTTGGCTAACCCAGTGGTAGTGCCTAAAAATAATAAATTTAGAATATGTGTAGATTATAAAGATTTGAATAAGGCATGCCCTAAAGACTCTTTTCCGTTGCCAAATATTTATCAAATGATTGATGCTATGGCGGGGCATGAGTTAATGATTTTTCTTAATGCTTACTCTAGATATAATCAAATTAGGATGGACCTGGAAGTTCAAGAGAAGACTTCTTTTATCACGAATTTTGGCACATACTACTATAATGTGATGCCTTTTAGGTTTAAGAATGTTGGAGTCACTTATCAAAGGCTTGTAAAGAAAATGTTTGGAAAACAGATAGGTAAGACAATGAAAGTTTATATTGACGACATGTTAGTTAAGTCTCTTAATAAAGGTCATGATGTAAAACATCTACAAGAGGCATTTGATATTCTTAGAAAATACAACATGATGTTCAACCCAAAAAAGTGCACATTCGGAGTTGGTTTTAGAAAGTTCTTGGGCTAGTCTCTCAAAGAGGAGTCTAAGTAAACCTCTATAATAAATCAAAGACATCGAGGATACCCAGATCTGTTAACAAGTATGAAGGGAGTATATAGGTTGGCCGGTAAATTGACAGCTCTAAGTAGGATCATCACATAGTTTTCGGAGAAACGTAATCACTATTTTTCACTTTTGGAAAAGAAGAATGATTTCTTGTGGGATCCATAATGCCATCAAGAATTGAAATATCTAAAATTGTACCTGTCTAGCCCTCAATTTTGTCAAAATCGATGGAGGGTAAGCATTTGTTAATCTATTTTGCAATCTCGGAAGTAGCGGTAAGCGCTATTATGGTCCAGGGGGAGGAAGGTACTTACTTTTTATTATGTCAGTAAAGTTCTATCGGTAGTGGAGACATATTATCCGAATCTTGAAAAATTGGCCCTAGCTCTCGTAGTCGCCTCTCGAAATCTTAGACCAAATTTTCAACGTAATCCTATAGCTATTGTGACAACCTTTCCCTTGAGATGTCCTTCATAAGCCTGAATTATCGGGTTATTAGGTTTAATGGGCAATTGAAGTTAGTGAATTTAGCATTGAATACAAGCCTAGTACTACAACCAAGTCACAAACATTGGCTGACTTTAGTCCAGGGTTAATGCATTTAGATGCTAAAGAAGGAGTGTTAGTATCGGGAACAATATCAGATGTTTAGACTTTGGTTACGGATGGAGCTTCTAATGTAAAAGGGTCCGGTATCGGGCTAGTATTAATCATTCTTTTGGGGGAAACCCTGAGGCAAGTTAATTGAACTTTGCCATTAACTAACAATGAAGCCGAATACAAAGCTTTGGTTTTAGGACTTGAACTAGCTCAGGGAATAGGTTCTGAGGTCATCGAAATAAAATGCGACTCCTAGTTGTTGGTAAACCAAGTATACAAAATTTTCAACACCAAGTAAGAGCGCATGTAACAATACTTGAACAAGGTTCAAGAATTACTTTTCTGGTTCAGGGAGTGGTCAATCATCCATATTCCAACGGGAGAAAATATGGAGGCAGACGCATTGGCTAATTTGGGTTCGTCCATGAAAATGAAAAGGTCTTGTTCTGGTGCAGTAGTTCAATTGTTGTATTCAGTGTTGGATATGGATGACTACAATAAACGTAACTCAACCAACTTAATTTGGGATTGGAGAAGTGAGTTTATTGAATATCTAAGGCATGGAAAATTGCTTGAAGACCCAAGAGCATCTTGGGCACTACGAACAAAGGTAGCTCGTTACTGTCTTATTGGCGGTCAATTATAAAGAAGGCTATTCTAAGGACCATTGACTTGGTGTTTAGGGACATTGGAGTCTGACTACGTGATGAGGGGAGTCCATGAAGAAGTATGCATGGACTATTCCGGTGCAGACTCATTGGTGCTCAAATTGATAGGGGAGGGTTACTACTGGCTCTGGATGGAGAAAGACGCAAAGATATTGTTCAAAATAATGATAAGAATCATCATCATGTATAGTTAGTGCATCAACTAGTAGAATTTTTGCATTCGATGGTGTTATCATGGCCATTCATGAAATGAGGGGTGGACATAGTTGGTCCCTTACCATAAGGACCCGGTAAGGTAAACTTTCTTTTGATTTTAACTGATTATTTTACTAAGTGGATTGAAGCAGGTGCTTACCAAAAATTTGAGAACGAGAAGTAATTGATTTTATATAGGATAACATCGTCTTACCCGTATAGAATACCAAAAGAAATCACTCGTGACAATCCACATTTCTAAAGTCACAAAGTTTTTGGAAGGATTGAAGATCAAATGAATAATGTCTTCAACATACCACCTGAGTGCTAATGGATAGGAGGAGTCAACAAACCATGTAATAATCTAAAACCTTAAAATGAAGTTAGAAGATGCTAAAGAAAAGTGGCCAGATGAGCTACCGAGTGTGTTATGGGCATATTGGACCATGACTAAGTCGATCATGGGTGAAACACCCTTCTTAATTCTATACATTTTAGAGACTTTGATCCCGGTAGAGGTGGGGTAACTGACCTTAAAGTTTCCCGAGAAAATGAGGAGACACATAATAAAGTATTGCTAGTTAAATTGGATTTGCTTGAACAACACCAGAATCTGGCAATTGTGAGGATGGTGATACAAAAGCAAAGAATAGGAAAATATTAAAACCACATAGAAATATCCAATATTTTAAATTTGGGGATTTGGTTCTTAGAAAGGTAACTAAAAATACTTGGGAAGTGAACACCAGAAACCTGTGACCAACATGGGAGACCTTACGGTGTTTCAGTTATAACCCGTAAAGGTTCATATGAATTGGAAAATCAAGATGGAGTTAAATTGCCAAAAACATTAAAACGCGAGTCACCTCAAAAAGTATTATTTCTAAATATCCTTGCTGGAACTGAAAGCATGTCTTACGCTCTTTTTTCCCTCGTCCAGTTTTTGTCCCAACTGGATTTTTCTAACGAGGTTTTTAGTGAGGCAACAATGTAAAGTATACTTCAAAGAAAGGGTCATTGGTAAAAATAAGACTTCTAGTATCTGAATTCTCATACTTAGCATACGTACACTAGGGAAAACCATTATGTATGAAGGCACTAAAAGTGTTACGAAGATCGGGGACTATTAGAACTTGGAACAATATCTTATCATGACCGAGGACTGATGATCAGCTCCATAGAAATAGGTTGAACAAGTTAGCCACATGTATTGAAAGCTTTATTTACTTAATCAAAGAATATTTACGTAAATGTACTTTTAAAGATAGAGGAAATAAATTAAATTCCTTTTAGTTTTATCTTATTTCTTGTCCGAATGATAAGTTAATTTACTTTATCGTTTGAAAGTTAGTTAAAACATCAACTGCTTGTGCCAGAATGAACAAGAGACTTCATCTTCAAGAGAACCGTAAATATAAGGTCCCTATCTTATGAAACCTTCACTTTCAAAGGGTAGATTTTGGAAATGTTAATGCCCGGAATCAAAAGCTATTGAATGTGAAAAAATTCCTGAAGTTTTGTTAGTTAAATGAAAAGAATATCTTTTGCACCAAAGAGTTTCTTTCATTAATTAAAATTCCAAACTCAATAAAAGTTTGACATAGTTACATAAATAAAAAAAATATATGTGTTCATATATTACTCTTGCTGCCAGAGCCCAGATGGAGGGAAGAGAATTCATTTTTTTATTTGAAGAAGGCTGTTCCGCTTCCGGTTCAGGGCCTTCATCTTTATATTATCTTATTCAGCTTACTCTTCAGTTTCCTCTTCAATTTTTGAATACTCAGAGTTAGTGTTCGAGGAGTCAGAAGAAGCGGGCTGAGTTGGGAGGTTCTTGAAAGTTGTCTCCATTTCACAAGCTTTGGAAGTGCATTTATCAATATTTATAATGCCTTCTTTGGCCTCCTGCAAAGCCCTCCTCTTTTTATGATATACGGCATAAGATTTCTTAAAGAGGATATAATCTTCCTGGTCTTGGAATTTAGCTTGAAGTTTTTCAATCTTTGATTGAAGCTTATAATTTTCAACATTCATAATGTTAATTTTGGAATCAAGCTCAACATTATCTAACATTAACTTTTAAAAGCCTTCAGAAGAAAGAAGGTTATCCTGAAGGGGTTGAAACTAAGGCTATTAATTCAAAATATATCAAATAAGGAGTTGTGGAAGATAATTATATTTGATATATGTGTCGATCAGTGCATGTTGTTGTTTAACGGACACTCCACAAAAAGAGAATATATTTTTCTCCAACCCTTTTCTATAGCCAGTAGCTTCAGATAATTTGCAAGCTCCACCTGCTTGAAATGTATATGGCACTTATTCAAAATTGTAAGGATGACATTTCATATTTCATGAGGGTCTTGATTGGTTTTCGAGTAAGTATTTCCAAAATTTCCTTAATGGGGTGACCGTAGGGAAGGAGCATCTTCCATTTATTCGAATGACACAGGTGTAGAGGTAGCAGGTGGTGTATAAGAAGAGGCAGTTGTTATCAGCTCATAAGTTGGTGGTGGAGAAAGGCTAGGGATGAACTCCTTTTACCGGAGGCATCGAAAAATGAAAATTAACATTTTCAACCAAATCTATTTTTGTAAAGAATCTTTGAACTTGGTGGTGTTCGAAGCTCTCCTGGTTGAGCATCTGGTTGAGCTGATGAAGATCTTTTTCTTTTTTTGAAGAGAAACCACCTCATCATTGATTTTTTCGCCGTTGAGGACCATTATGGCCGGTTTGGTTGGTGTTCTTTATAATTTTTTTCTCTTGAGGATTAGCTGAGAAACTATGTTTCCTCTTTGGTTTCTTGTTTTTGGGCTGGGGACTCAAGGAGGAGGCACTTTCACTAGTTGTGGGAGTGGATTCAGGAGCTCTCCTACAGTTAAGGTTATTGTATAGTACCCATTCCACCGGGTCATCGAGAATCTCAATGCCAGGGCAAACAATAGATCCCTTCGTAAGTCTATTGTCGTGCAAAAAGGTAGTTAACAATTTGTTTCTATGTTATGTTGAAATATTGAAAAACAAATAGGAATAATTTTTGTTTACCATTGTTTTTTGCTTTCCCCCATATTTGGGAGCCATTTCTTTCCACCTTTGGGACTCCAGTATAGTAATATCACCCATTGAGCCAACTCTGAACCTCTGGTGGCTCCCAATGAGTAGCTGGAATAAGAAAATTGCAAGATTAATTGTGACCACGTGATTTTTGCACTAGGCAATAAAATTCCAAAATTAAAAATAAATAATATTTTTGAGTGTAATTGCATGTCTTGTTTGAAATTAGATACATTTTGTGTGTTTGAATAATTAAAAATTAGAAAATCAAAAACAAATAGGTGAAATACATGTTTTTTTTAATTAATGTAGTTTAAGGAAAAACTCAAACAAACAAATAGCTTTAATAACCGAAATTATAGGAAAAAATAGTAGAAAATTACTAAAAATGTCAGAAAATTAGTGAATGTAGGAAATTGAGTAATTTAAATAATACAAAAAGAAAAAAATAAAAATACAAAAAGAAATTGTCATAAAAATAATTAAAATACTAAGAAAATACCAAAAAATATAATAACATTAGGCCAATTGAATTCTGAAATGGCCCAAAAGGACTGGCCTGTCTGATCCAAAGCAGGCAAATCTCAGCCGTCTATCCAGGAAAGTCCAACGGTTGAGAAATTAAGTGAACATTAATTACTTAATTAAACTCTGAGATCAAATCTCAGCCGTACAAAGCTTATGATCTAACGGTTGAAAGCTGGCCTCTCATTTGAGTCAAAACGTTGTCGTTTGGTTGATGCCCAATCTTGACCGTTGATCATCAATGATCCAACGGCCAAGAGATCATCAAAGGCCCCGAGTATATAAGTCCAGTGTCTCTTTTGAGACCGGCCATTTACACCATTGCAAAACCCTAGCCGCCCCTTTCCCTCTCCTCTTCGTCTTCTTCACCTTCTTCATTAGCCGCCGGCCATGGAGACTGTCGTCTCCTATGGCGGTCTCCGACCACACCCACCCCTTCTTCCTCCTCTCCTCTTCTCTTTTTCTCCATCTCAAACCCTACCCAAAACCCAAAGAACCTCTGAAACCCTTCCCTTCTTGAACTCCGGTCATCGGAGTTCACCGCCGATGACCAAATCTATTAGAATCCTTCCCAGCTTAACATCATAGCACCCTCACCACCTGATCTATCACCTCCCATACTTAGTTCCCTTCGAATCTCCCTCCTCCGTCTTGAAATTTCAAAAATAGGTCGCCGGAAACCTAACTCCGGCGACTTTAAACAAACTCACCCCAAAGCTCTCACCTTTTCCCCTTTCTAAACACCCCTCCCTAACCAGAAAACCCCAAATATTCATCTTGAAGTCTGAAAAGAAAATCAGAAAAGAAAAATAAAGAAAAAGAAAAGAAAGACTGGTAAAAGAAAAGAAGAAAAAAGAAAAGAAAAAGGGAAAGCTCAAGGGACAGTCCCTGCAAGCTAAGTACCTTCTCCCTTATTTACTTTCTTTACTTGCTTTCTCTGTTATGTTCTTGTTATTTCTTCTGTGTGTTCAGCATGCTTTTGATAAGTTAGTCGCATGAACTAGGGTTTTTCTTAGTCTTTAAAGATTTTTAGTTTGTTTGTTTGTTTTTCTGTTTAAAAGATCTATTCTTCTTTATCTTGTCTGTCTTCGTATGTTATTTCTTGTTATATTAGACTACATGTTTAAGATTTGGGTTTGTTCTTTGAGAAATCTCGTTCATTTGTTCTGATTTTTTCTCATCTTTTATATCTTTCATCACTCGTATGTTTAGATTAGGGACTTTCTCTGTTTGCTCTCCATGTCTACTCTGTTTAAGGGTAACTGTTAGAATTTTTTTGTTTAAGTTTGGTTGTTCTTTGATCTTGGCAAACCATGTTCTCTTCTTTTACTGCTTTATGGGTTTTTACTTATGTGTGTGTATGTCAAGAACATCTTAAGTATGATTTGGGATTTTTCAATGGTTCATTAAGTATAAGGAAGTTTTGAACATGCTTGTGTAATGATTAATTGACACTATGTTATGAAATCTGAGTCTGTAAGTCTATTGATTGAGATTCAACAATACTCAACCCTTTTCTCTGAATTTTGATTAATTGATGAACAAATTTGATTTCATTGGCTATGTGTGCAATTATTTGTGAAACTGGTTATGTTTGTAATAGCCTTGTGTTAATGTGAACACTATTAATACCTATCATGCCTAGGTGTATTGGTTATAGTTGTAGTAGCGTTTAAACTTATAAGTGGTTAAATTTAAAAACATGTGTTAAGTGTCTTAGAATAGGCTAAAATTGAAAATCATAAAAATAGGCTACAAGTTAAATAAGTGACCAAGAGTGGTCAATTTTGCAATTGACCTACTCTGCTAGGTCTCTCACACACTGGCTAACACTTAAGTAGGCCATGTAGAGTAATAATTGGTTTAAGTCTGAAAATTTAGACTTACCAAGGCCTTGATGACACTGATCATTAGTGGCTAGACCTGCAAAGGTCCCAGCCATGTCTGTAGTGGGCCTCAACGGCAAAAGCCAAGTCCAATCTTGGGACTGGTTAAATCTTAAATAGTTTAATAGGATAATAAGTAGGCTAGTCCTGCAAATTAGTTTAATTAACAGAAAATGAAACAAAAACTGGTTAAAATTGAAATAATTCTTAAGTCTGATGTGGCCAGTCCTTAAATATTGATGCAAAGGCTGACCATTAGTTAAATAAGAGCTGAAGCTCTGAAAACCTGACCTAGGTAGGTCGGGTAATTTAGCAATGCCTTCAAGGGCATATAAGGAACATATAATGGCAAAAAGATAGATTTAATAGAGCCTATAGGGATGCATAAGACCTTTGTGCTACCGATTTCTGCAATTCTGTAGAGATTTAAGGGCATAATGGTCTTAAGGAAAAGATAATTCAGTAAAAAATAATAACAAGTAGGGGTACTTTAGAAAAAACCCCAAAATAGAATAAAAAAGAACCTTCCAGCACATGCTAGAAGGGATCTTGTAACAGATTTAGGGTGTAAAGTGTAAGATTTGGTAAATTAGGAGGGGAGGGAAATGGGATTATTCTCTATCTCCCCCCCCCCCAAAAAAAATTCACCTCTCTACACCTATAAATACCCCGTTTTAGGACTAGTTGAAGGGCTGGTTTTTCAGTAGAAAAAATTCAGAGAGAAATAATATAGATATAGAGAAAAGTAGGCTGGATTTGGAAAAGAGAATTTTCAGAAAATATTATACACTGAAATAGCTAATAGTTCTCTGGTTTTCGAGTGGAAATTGTTGTTCGAAGTTGTTCTGAATTTCTGCTCATCTTTGCTGGGTTTTCTATTGTTGTTGCTGTGTTATTTTGCTCATTTGGAACTCAAATCTTCACTGTTGCATTGCCTGTCGAGTTTATTGTTGTGCCTATTTTTGCTCCCCTTAGAACTCATTGAGTTACTTTGCTGAATCGGGTACGCGTTTGTTCATGGCTATGTAATGAAGAAGCTGTAATGAAATGAAGTTTCAAGTGTTAAAATCTCTGATTGTCTTATGCATTTACTGTTTTCTAATTAGTTATTCTAGTATTAATATAGATCTGTAATTCAGTAGTGTAGCATTCTATGTATAAGGGAAAGTCTGGACAAAAATAATGTAATATGTAGTGAATGGTAGTAGTATAGTTGTGGTAGTTAGATCGCTTAGTTAAATAGGTAAAAATCGTAAAACAAGGTTAAATAACCCTAACATGAATCGATAACAACAAGTTCATCGTAGTAATTTCAATCAACTCACGTAGATAATCTGATTTAGAGATTGATAGCTGGATTTGAATAAGCTTAAAAGAGAAACAACCAAATGAAGTAATAACTCAATTAAGACATGACTTTGTGATATCAAACGTGCTAGATTCATAGTAAACCTAGTAGTGTAACTGTGTACTTGTGAATGACTCATTTGAGTTTTAAGTAATCTGAATGTTGAGCATAAGTAGTTGAACTGTTTAGTTTTAATCGCGCTTTATATATAGTTAAACCACTTCTTAATCTTTTAGCTAATAGGTAACTCGAATATTAGTGTAAGTTCGTTATTAGGAAACAAAAGTGAAAGCAGTCTTTTAATTCAATTCTCATGTACATTAGACAGTTATGATTTAAAGCTAACATTGATAATTTGTATAGTGATTTCCCCTTTGATAAATAAAGTGCAATTGAATTCATTCTTAATTCCAGATCTTTGTTTTGTTATAAGTCCTTCGTTTCTGTTTTCATTATCATTGCTTTAATTTGGTCTGGGCCTAATGTATGACGCGGGCCTGGACTGTATTCGAAAATTCACTAGGCCATTAACTAAAAGCCCATGTCTGGTCTGGGTCATTAAGACCTGGACACATATGATATTCTGTTAAGTATAGATCCGGAAGCCAGGCCCAATACCAATGGGAACAATAAAGGCCTGGACTCACTCTTCTGGAAATTCAGTTAAATAAAATGACTAAGGGAAAAATAAAAAATAGAAAAACATAGTATATATTAGGATTGGACTATAAAATTAAATTGGGCTGAGCCTCATACGATACCAAAATAGTGGGGCCCCCCTTAGTAATAAAGTAATATATACAATAGATTCGGGAAGGCTAATAGCGAATTCCATAGCCTCGCCCAAAAGATTTAATATCTGTTAGAAATTATTTAGGCACGATTTAATATACCTTCCTTAAATACGAGTGTGCACTTGGTGCAACTCAAATCCTACATCCCGGCGAAGCCGAAATGTATTAAAAGTCACAGGCGTACTGGTTGCGGTGTGACCCGAAATACGTTTTCGCAACGTCGCAATTCTGAAAAAATACCAAAGTTGGAATCACATACCTATTGCTAAAAGTATATAACAAGTCATATAAAATTGAGAATGACGGTTGAGCGACCGTGCTAAAACCACGGAATCCAGGAGTGCCTAACACCTTCTCCCAGGTTAACAGAATTCCTTATCCAGGTTTCTATTTTTCGGACTGTAAAACAAAGTCAATTCCTCGGATTCGGGATTAACCGGTGACTTGGGACACCATTATCTTCCTAAGTGGCGACTCTGAAAAACTAAATAAAAATCCCGGACCAATTGTCCTTTATTTGGAAAAACTCCTTCCTCTTTTTTATTATATCCTTCTCGGGTATTTGAACATTGAGGTATACCCAACATACCTTTTCAAAAGGATCGGTACAAAAAGGGTAGTAAAAAGGGAGGTGTGGCAGTTCTGGCGACTCTGCTGGGGACAAGCAACCCAGAACTCCGGTTTCAGGGTTTAAGAATTCGAGCTCATTAGAATCGCCGTCCTCGATGTTATTTGACTTTTGTTATATGCTTTAAACAACATGCTATGTGTTTTACCGCTTTGATATTATATGGATTGTATATATAACTTGTGCCGAGAACCCTTATCTTCTTCACCCCCGGGGATGTGCTTACTGGTTGAGACTCCCCTTTCTGTTAAGTCACACCTAAATTAAGAAATAGAGGCCGGATAAGTTACAAAGCCGATTGACTCCGAGGGTCACCGGTACGTAGCCCCCTCCTCGATTCGAGTTGTCCGCTCGGGTACACGGTCTAGCACCATATGAAACCATAAGATATTGAACATAGGTCTAGGACGATTATTTGCATCATAACTGACTTAGGGGACTCAACACAGGGGTTGGGTCCGTCTAGGACAGGTAACCCGGTAACTAAAGATCGGGCATACTATATGTTGCATATTTAATTATCTTTGATCGTTATGCAGACCGGCAAAATTCCTGAGAGTAGGAAAAAGAATATTCAAAAAAATGAAAAAAAGAGAGATAAAACTAGTGATAAAAGAGTTGTTGGAAAATTTGGAAATCAGGAAAACTGAGAAAAATGGCTTTGTTGTTAAAATAATTGGTCAATTAATCTGACCGAATTGCGCAGGTTTGATTCTCGCCATTAGGTGGGATACGTAGGCAACCCTTAAACGGTTCCAACCACACTTTTAGAAAAAGACCAAAAAGATTTTCCTTTCAAATAATCGAGGTGATCGCTATTTTTGGAAATGGCCGAATGTTCCGAAAGGACGCCGTAAGGCTGTTTTGGCAAAAATGGCCACTTCGAAAGTCATTTTCTTTCCTTTCCTTCAAAAAAGAAAACTTGCATTGAAAAAGATTTTCCTTTTTTCTAAATAAAATCGCCTTAATAAATGTGCAGGATGAGCACGATACGGAATGAACCCTTCGCTCTAATGAATAGAATCCCTTTAGAGCTAAGACTATGGTGGAACGACATCGGACAAGAAGGACAAAATTGGGTCAAAAGCTACTTAAAGGATCTTACGGGTGTAATGGACATAATTCCCCGAGGCGATATAATCTGAGGACTTGTCACATGCTGGGATCCTGCGCACAATGTTCTACATTTTTTGGACTTTGAACTTACTCCCACTCTTGAGGAAATTGCTTACTATATAGGGAAAAATGAGTTCCCCTTAAAAGAGAAATACCCGGTGGCTCCTAGAGCAATAACGGTGCACCGTTTCCTAGACTCTTTGAAGATTGCTCGAAACGTCCACAATGAGGATTTGGCTAGTGGGTTTTGCTCCCTAAACTTAATCTACAGTAGATATGGACATGTCGGGGGTTTCAATGACCCTACGAACAAGCTCTGTAGGAAGTCCAACCGAGCTAAATGGGAGGAGCATTGGCGATTCGCTTTCCTAGTGGCGTTTCTTGGGATAATCATATTTCTAAGAAATGAAGGAGAGAAGAAGCAGCTGAAAAAGGAGAATGAAATCCTAAAGGCTCAATGTACTAAAATGAAAATTGCATCCAAGACCCCGGTTCGCTTAGCCCGAGACGAGAAGCTAATTGAAATCCTTCGACGCAAAGTGAATGACTACAGCTTCGATCCGGACAAAGTAGAAAAGGAGTTAGTCAGGGTTCGGAAGCAACTGGCCAAAGATGCCAAGGAAAGAGCTAGGTTGGTCAAGCAACTACAAGACAAACATGAGGTTGAGGTAGCTCCTCTGAGGAAGAAAATCATCACAGCCAGTGTCAAGAGTAACAAGATCATCAAAGAATTTGAAGAAGAAAGAGAGCATTGCTACACGACTATGGCTCGATTAGAGTTCGAGCTATAACAACTGCAGAAGGAGAACCAACACACCTTAGATACTCGCGCCGAACATATTAGCAGGTTACTTCAAGATAAAGGGGTCGTCCGAGAGAGAATCGTCCATATTGCTCAATATATCACCCGAAAGAGCCAACTATGTGAAGACATGTCCCGAGCAACATTTGTATCAGCTGTGAAATTCTTAGTGAAGCAAGTCATGTCCAACCTAGATAGGCTCCAAAGTGGATTAGCATATAGGCCCGCGGCAAGACTGAACGACGTCTCGCTGGCACTAGGAGCATTAATGTATTAATAGGGCATGCATTTTGTATCCGTATTTCCTTTTGCACTAGTAGCACAACACCATCTTGTAAATCGATGTTTTTGAATATCAATTGAAAAATCAAAAGTTGTTGCTAACTCCTTTTTACTTTGTATCAATTGTTTGCACGATAGGCAAATAAATAGGAACGAAATTAATAAAGGAAAGAAAAGAGAGAAAAAGAAAATGAAAAAGAGAGAAAAATGAAAAGAAAAAGAAAAGAGAAAGGAAAAGAAGAAAAAGAAAAAGAAAAAAAAAGAGAAAAGAAAAAAGAGAAGGGAAGGGTTGAGCGTAACATACAAAGATTTGTGATGATGTTGGTTCAAAATGGAATAAATGTCGGGATGATGCATGACGATCAAAGGCAAAAGTTGTGATTTTTCAATCGTTGCATCTTATCCTTTAAAGTACTAACTATTAACAAGTGTTATTGTTAATGAGAATCAGATTTCAGCTGGCAACTGGTACTCTGGCAAATCATCATTACAACACACGATCCAAAACAATGACTAAGGCTGTGTCCTAGGAAATTAAGGAAACTATCATGGACCCAGTGCAAGAAGAGGAGGTCGTGGATGTAGCATGGATGAAGGAGGAAATGTATAAGGTCAAGAAGTAGATGTCGGAAATGTACCAAGCTTGGTCCAGGGGTCAACCCTTACCCGTAAATCCAGCCAACCCAGCATATGTCCTTCCCGCCAATCCTAATCCCGAGCCACCTACCATGAACTCATCCTCTACATACCTAGACTACCATCACTACTATGCCACCACTTCTAGCCCCGGTGTATGTGGCACCACCACCTGTTGTTCTGCATAAGTCGTCAAGTGAACCAGTGGTTGCCCTGCATAAGTCGTCAAGTGAACCAGTGTTCCATGTGCAAGATACCCATTACTACCCGTCGGAGCCTACATTTAGGCAGCATGAATCTTATACCCCACCGATGGAGACAACTAAAGAAAAGCCCGTCAAGAACTTGGAAAAAGAGAAAGGAAAAGAAGAAAAAGAAAAAGAAAAAAAAAGAGAAAAGAAAAAAGAGAAGGGAAGGGTTGAGCGTAACATACAAAGATTTGTGTCTATTTCCAGAGGTGCAGCTCCCGGTCGGATTCAAGCTACCCAAATTCGACATGTACGATAGACATGGGGATCCTGTAGCCCATCTCAGAGGATATTGCAGCAAGATGCGTGGTGCAGGAGGGAAAGATGAACTTTTGATGGCATACTTTAGCTAGCGTTTGAGCGGTTCTGCGCTGGAATGGTATACACGTTAGGATCACACTAGATGGTTCATCTGGGACGATCTAGCGCAATCATTTGCCAACCACTTCCAATACAACTTGGAGATAATACCAGACAGGCTGTCATTTACCAAGATGGAGAAGAAGCTCGGAGAAAGTTTTCGGTAGTACGGCTTTAGATGGAGAGAACAAGCGGCGTGAGTGGATCCGCCTATGAAGGAGACCGAAATGGTAGATTGTTTTCTGCAGGCCTTGGAGCCTACTTACTATGGCCATCTGGTGTCGGCTATTGGTAAGAATTTCAATGAAGTAGTGAAAATGGGGAGTTTTGTGGAAGAAGGGTTGAAAACCAACAAAATCATGAGCTTTTCTGCTATCAAGACCACGAATCAGGCTATACAGACCGGGAACAGAGGATATACTGGAAAGAAGAAGGAGGAGGAGGTTTCGGTTGTAGAAAGTAAACCATGGACTCGAAGCCAAAGCATATACCATCACCCACCTCGCCCATACCAACCATACCCGCCAGCACCTTACAACCCACCTCCACCATATTATCCACCCACTACTCCATATTACCCCATCCCACAAGCCCAACCTTACCCATCGCCCCCTCACATATGGCGAGCCCAAGTCCCACAAAATGTCTATCATACACAGAACACCTACCCTCCTTCCAGAACCTACAAGAACCCAAATAGACCCAACTTCCGACCTGATCCAGAAATGAGAAACATAGCCCAAACAAAGAAAACATTCACCCCATTGGGGGAGTCTTACACCAGCCTCTATCATCGTCTGAAAGTATTGGGGATGCTAAACCCGATTGAGCCAAAACTGCCAAACCCACATCCCAGAAACATTGACCAGTAAGTCGGGTGTGAATATTGCTCCGGGGCACCGGGGCACGATAATGAAAAGTGTTGGCACTTGAAAAATACTATACATGAGCTCATTGATAGTAGGAGGATTGAGGTACAAGCTCCAGAGACTCCAAACATTACTCAGAATCCACTGCCGACTCATCATGAGACACACGTGATAGAGTTAGAACAAGAAGAGAGCAGCAGGAAACCGTCTAAATCAGTAATGATGATAAAAGCCAACAGAAAAGTTGAGAACGAAGTTGAGAAAGAGAAAGCGACAGCTGAAGTGCCAGTGAAGAAGCCGCCAATGGTTGAAACTTTGAAAATTGTGGTGCCAGGGGTTAAGCCGTTGCTGACAGTAAAAGGAGCATGCATGAAACCAGTGATGATAAAGCCAGTAGTGCAAATGCCGGTGGTGGATACTAAAGCCATACCCTGGAATTACAACAAGGATACAATAGTGTACAGGTGAAAAGAAGTTACAGGGGAGGTCAATGAAACACATGGCCTCACTCGTTACGGGCGGTGCTTTGCCCCGAAATAGTTAAGAAAAATGAAGGTGGCAAAGGAGAGTCATGTAAAGAGGCCGGTCTCTGAAGAAGAAGTAGAAGAATTTCTGAAGAAGAAGCTCAAGACTACTCGATAGTAGAACAGCTGAGAAAGACGCCTGCACAAATCTCATTGCTTTCATTGTTAATTTACTTAGAGGAACACAGAAAGGCATTGTTGAAGATACTGAATGAAGCACATGTCCCCGAAAAGATCTCAGTCTGCCATCTTGAGAAGATTACCAACAAGATTTTTGAGTCGAACAAGATAACATTCTCGGACAATGAATTGCCTGTCGAAGGGACCGAACACAACAAAGCACTCTATCTTACCGTCAAAAGTGAAGAATCAGTGGTTACTCGGGTTTTAATAGACAATGGGTCGAGTGCAAACATTTGTCCACTCTCGACTCTTGGAAAGTTGAAAATTAATCTTGATAGAATCCGGCGGAATAGTATATGCGTTCGAGGGTTTGACGGAGGAAGCAAAAATACTTTGGGAGATATCATTTTGGAGGTCACCATTGGGCCGGTAGACTTTACCATGGAATTTTAGGTGTTAGACGTCACTATGTCCTATAATCTATTACTGGGTCGGCCATGGATCCATGCGGCTAAGGCAGTACCATCATCCCTACACCAAATGGCAAAGTTCGAATGGGAGCAACAAGAAATTACAGTGCATAGAGAAGAAGACGCTTGCAATGCCATAATGCCCTTCGAGGAAGCAGATGGGGACCCTTGTCCGGGAAAAGGGCCAGACACTGTAACAGTGAACAAGTTAGCAGAAGGGGAGAACTTTCCAATCCCTACAGTGGCACCTGCCGCTATGATGGTATCCAAAGAGATGATCAAGAATGGATTTACATTGGGAAAAGGGCTAGGAATAGCCTTACAAGGAATAACTCAACCAGTCTATCTACCGTTAAACAATGACACCTTCGGCTTGGGCTTCAAACCCACCCACGCCGACATCCAGAAAGCAAAAAGAACCAAAAAGAAAAATTGGACCCTCCCTAAACCAGTCCCAAAATTGTTTGACACCTTTACTAAGCCTGGTACAAAATGACATCTGACATCTGCTGCATCGAGGTATGCTGAGACTAGACCTGATGCGGAACTCCTGGCGAGATTTGAAATGTTATTTGGGGACGTGAACATGGTGGAGATGGGAGAGGGTACCAGTAAGATAGACATTCTGTTCGTGGGGTCTAGTGTTGCACTCAAATTTGTGATATTCCTACTCTTAGATGATAAAAGCGTTATTTTTACCCGGTATTAGTTTTTTTTTTTAAATAAATCACTAGGCATGTGGCCTAGTGTTGATTTTCATATAATAGTAGAACAAAAGTACAAAGAAAGAGGAGGGGGGCATAAACCTGACCTCCGAGAGAATGAACATGTATTCTCTCCAACATGCTGGAGAGAAATACCTGTGATCTATGGTACAATACAAATATTATGGTGTCTCCAATATCTAAAGAACCTATTGAGATACAATGCAGAGTAGTAAATCTAGGGTACCTATACATAGATACCAGAGAAATGTAGCTAGATAGTTTGGAATCATAAATCCAACCAAATAAACCTCTACACATAAGACTAGTGTAGGATGTCCTAGTGACAATAGGCAAAATAATCATGGTGAAATGCAAAATTATCTTCAATCTTGCTTTGACATGAAAGAACAAGAAAGCTAGACTGAAGACAATAGACAAAAGTGTGCAATGCCATAGACTGATTCAAGCATTTGTAGCTGCTACCCGTGATAGAACTTGGTGCATGATTGAGCAATGTGTGACTTGACGCAATGTTGTTGATGGCTTTCTGTGGTGTGGGGATTTGTGTGATGGAAATACTTGGTTCAGTTATTAAGGATCTCTGTAGAATGAGCATAGAAGATGCTGATACCACTACATAAGATCTTGCTAGTTGACCAAGTGATTTCCAGAGACCTGCAAAAAAGAAGACATAGCAGTTAGTGTAAAGGGAGTTCAAACTCCAGGTTCTTGTGGATGCTGGAGATGAAACTGGGGAGAGGGGAGCTATGGTGATCCCTTTTCTACATATTTGATGCAGGTTCTTGTGTGATCTGCATTCAAATATGTAGATGCTCCGAGGAAATGCCAGGGGATGCATTTGCATTCTGTTCCTGGTGATGCTCTGAAGTATGAAAACTTCTCTCATGTTCACAGGTGCATCATTTGGGTGTGCATGCATCTGTGGATTTGCTTTTTCATGTGTATGAGATATGGGAAGCATCTGTTGAGGCATTTGGTGACTTTTTATTCTTCTGTTTAATACTGCAGCAGATGAATCTGCATCTCTTGAGTCACTGGAGGTTTCCCATATGTGGAGGTTGGCCAGGGAAGGTGGGGTGTCAGTATTCAACTGATAAAGACTCAGCAGGCTGAGCATTGAAAATGCTAATACCATTGCTAAAGTGCTTACCAGTTGAAGAAGACTTGCCCAAGTTGAGAGACATGTAACTGGAGTGGATGAGAGATGATCTCTGTTATGTGGTTGAAGGCATGTTAGCAGTGAATCCATATGCCTTGCTCTTTCGTGTTTTGGTTGCCAAACTGTGCAGTTGAGTGGGTAACTTTTTCCTGTGTGATTTTTTTTCACATGTAGGTTCTTGTGTGTACTACATGTAGCATGATCTGCTGATGTCTTGGTCTTGGAGATCAATGAAAGCATTCTTTGCAGAGTGAGCACCAAAGGTGCTAGCCTCACTGTTAGAGAATGCTTCATTGAGTCCAGTGTTCCTGTTGTTGTCCTTCTCCTGTGGTTTACTGCTGGTCCCTGTGAAAAATCCAGGAGATTGAACCCAGGGGTTAATACCACACTCTGGAAATTGAACAGGGGACCAGGTAACTTAACATGGTGGAGTACCTGCAAAAGAGCAAACAATGTTAGAGAAAGAAACCTGTTTGTCTTTGTGTGCCTGAGTTTATTGATGAGGGAGTAGTTCAGTTGAACATCTGTGGTCCTAAGGATCTGACCAGTTATCCACAAGTGAGGCCTTTTAACCATAACCATTAGATGAGGAAGGGATTGAGTTTGGTGGGACCAGGATCTTGGTGGTGATTTTTCTTCTGAAGGAAGGTGTGTTCTGTTGGTCCAAATGAACCTGTCCTTTGATATGGCTTGGGAGCTCACTAAGGGAGTTATAGTGAATAGTATCATGGATTTCATGGCTCAGCTTTGACAGTGAATCAGCAGGACAATTTCCCTCCCTGTATATATGACTGTAGGTAATGGCATCACACTGCTGGCATACATTTTTGGTTTTTTGAATCTGCATATGGATTGTCCAGGGTGGTGTTGTTTCAGTGCTCAACCATAGGATGAGAAGAGCTGAATCTGCTTCCAGGTGTATCTTGGTGTAGCCATTTGAGATACACCAGTGAATTCCTAAGTGGGCAGCCTCTGCCTCTGCCTGATTATTGGTGCCAAAGCCAAGGGGGCTGTGATGGCATGGATAAATTGCCCCATGTGGTCTCTGATGATTACTCCTGCCCCTATTTGCCCAGGGTTTGTTAGAGCACTCCCATCACTATTGATCTTCACAAATCCATTAGCAGGCCTTTTCCAAATCACTTGGTGGATTTTTGGAGCTTGTTTGATCATTTCAATGAAGGGGTAGAGCTCATTCCAGTTGAGAGGCCATTGAATGTGTTCATAACAGCTTCTTAGAAGAAGATGAACATCAGAGTTGATGGAGAATATGGTTCTAGTAAGGGATGAAGTTTTAGATCCATATTTGGCACTGCATCTGTTTTTCCACAAATTCCAAGAGATGATAACAGGCAGGGTGTCAAGTATCATTTTCTGCACTATGTTTGTTCTTTTAATCATCCACCATGTAGTCAAAGTTTGGCTCAGGTACTTGGATTTGTGAGAGATACCAACAGGTCCAGAGAAGTGTTTCCAGATAGCTTTGGCAAAGTGACCTGTGGTGAAGATATGATGGACATCTTCAGCTTGAGGGTGAATGCAACATACACATCTGGTGACAGAGGGAGGACCAAATCTGGCTACTCGATCATCTGTTGGGAGCTTGTTCCTGAGGGCTCTCCAGGTGTTGAATGACCATTTAAAAGGGATTCTTTTATGCCAGATATACTTGTTGGTGAGGAGGATCTGTTTCTTTGCCCTGATCACTTCCCAGGCAGATGCACAGGTGAAGGTGCCAGTAGTGGTGGGCTTCCAGATGGGGTGGTCTGGACTCTGAGGGTCATAGTAGATGGGGGTATTGGTGATTGTAGAGATCATGGATATGGGGGCAATTGAGGTTAGTTTTTGGAGATCCCATTGTCCAGAAGTCCAGAAGTGTGACACCTTGACCTTACCAGGTCTGGGACCTTCCCTGAAGCTTGCAAGGTTGCCAATTCCTAGCCAATTGTCCCACCAAAAGCTAGAATTACCCGAGTGAAGTCTCCATTGAATGTGGATTTCAGCTTCTTTTTTGTTTGTCATCATTCTTTTCCAGGCTTGTGACTGACCAGAGGCCCATTTTTTGGAAACAATGTGAGATCTTTGACAGTATTTGGAAACTAGAAAGCTACCCCATAGGGACTGTTTGGATCTGAGGTTCCACCATTGTTTGAATTCCATAGATTTACAAACATCTTCAATAGCTCTTAAGCCTATACCCCCTTCATCCATGGTATTAGAAAGTCTATGCCAGGATGCCCAGTGGTACCTATTTCTGTCTTTGTCAACACCCCAGAAGAAGTTGGTTGATAGCTTCTCAATTTGCCTTAGGACAGTCTTTGGGGTGACATAGCTGAGAGCAAGTGAATAGGAAGAGACTGCAAGACATGTTTTACGAGTGTGATTCTGCCACCATAGGTAAGAAGCTTGCCATGCCATCCCTGATTCTACCCACTACCTTAGATAGGATCCCATTGAAATAAATGATCCTTTTCATTCCTGTATAGAGAGGGCACCCTAGGTATGTTAAGGGTGAGTCTTTTTTGGTAAAACCAGTGACTTGTTGAACTCTTCTATTGGTGCATGGAAAGGCACAGGGAGAAGTCATGAAATGACTCTTGTTTTTGTTAATGAGTTGGCCAGATGTGGATTCATAGTCTTTCAGAATCTTCATGATTTTCTGGAGTGAGGTTTTGGATCCAGATGTGAAAATAATTACATCATCTGCAAAACTGAGATGGTTCACCTGGGGGCCTCTCCTTTCCATATAGAAGCCATTATAGAATTGGTCATGGGTGAGATTATTGAGCATTCTTGACAGTAACTCAGACCCCATGATAAACAGAGAAGGTGCAAGAGGATCACCTTGCTTGAGACCCCTAGTAGAATGAAAGAAACCACTTCTAATCCCATTGATGATCACAGAGTACCAATTATTGGATAAAGTCCTCCATACCATATCTATGATAGGTTCACAGAAGCCAAGTCTCCTCATAATGATACAAGTATATGCCCATGATACCCTATCATAAGCTTTTGCCATGTCAAGCTTAATGACTACATTTCCCCCAATATTTGGTTTTTTAATGCCATGTAATATTTCCTGTGCCAACATGATGTTTTCAGATATGTTCCTTCCTTTAACAAAGCCTGATTGGTTTGAGGAGATGATTCTGGGTAGAATAGGAGCAATTCTGGAACAGATTAGCTTGGAGATGATTTTGTTGAGGAAGTTACTCAAACTTATGGGCCTGAAGTCACTTAGGGAGTTGGGAAATTCAACCTTTGGAAGCAAAACAAGACAGGCTTGGGTCATATGTCTTGGCATTGTACTGCCACTAAAAAAGGAAAGGACAACATTAAAGAGATCATGTTGAATTATGTCCCAACAATGTTGGAAGAATCTGCCATTGAACCCATCTGGTCCTGCAGCACTGGTGGGATTCATTGAGAAGACCACAGTTTTGAGTTCTTGAATAGAGGGTGGTTTAGCTAAAATGGCATTATCTTCAGGAGTGACAAGAGTAGGGATGCAAGAGAGAAGGTCTTCTCTAATTCTACTGCCAGAGTCAGTGAACAGGTTTTGAAAATGAGCACAAGCAGCTTGGCCAATGTTTTCATCACCTTGAACCCATTGACCATCTTCATCTTTGATTTTGTGGATGTAGAGTTTTCTTCTTCTTCCTCTGATGAGACTGTGGAAGTATCTAGAATTGGCATCTCCTTCCTTAAACCATTGCAGTTGAGTTTTTTGTTTGAGGACTGATTCTTCTACTTTCAGATGTCTAATATATTGAGCATTGATTTCTTGGCAGTGAGTTCTGTCAGCAGAGCTATTAGAATGAGACCAGGTTTCCTCTGCTCTTTTCAGTTTATCTTCAAATTCTTTGGTCTTCTTAAAGATATCCCCATATTCCTGCTTGGACCAAACACTCAAAGCAGAACTTAGGGCCTTCATTTTCAAATGGAACTTCCTCATTGGATTGCCTTGGACTGGTGTATTCCACACTTGCTGAACCAGAGGAAGAAAGGACTTATTGGTTGTCCAACAGTTGAGAAATTTAAAGTATTTCTTTGAAATGTCAGATCTCACATGCATCTCCATATGTAGAGGGGAATGATCTGAACCAGCAGCAGAAAGGTGGGAGATGGTAGTAGCAGGAAAGGCTGAAAGCCATTGGTCATTGGCCAGACCTCTATCAAGTCTTTTCCATACAATGGAGCCAGGGCCTCTGCCATTGGACCAAGTATACCTATGCCCATAGAAACCCAAATCTGTGAAGCCACAGTCTTCAATAAAGCTGAGGAATTCCATACTCTTGTTGATTTGATAAGGAATGCCTCCAATCTTCTCTTCTATTGAGGCTATAACATTGAAGTCTCCAATGACACACCATGGGACTGTGCATGTGGAGGACTTGAGTCTGAGAGTTTCCCACAGTGGTCTTCTCATGATTGGCTTGCACTTTGCATATACTACAGTGATATGAAAGTGATCTCCAGCTTCAACATGTTTCAGTTCTAGTGTCATTTGTTGTTCATCTTGTGACAGTATTGTACCAGAGAAGTCATGATCCCAAAAGGCCCATATTTTGTTGTTGGGATTGGATGCAGAGTTATGCATGTTGAGTTGGGATTTATAGTAGTTTAGATGGTTGCTATCTAAGAAGGGTTCTAACACAACAATGAAGGAGAGTTTATGAAGGTTTTTCAGAATTTTGAGCCTTTCAATAGCTCCAGAGGTTCTGATTCCTCTCACATTCCATATGATTGTACTAATCATTAGGAAGAGAGGGAAGAGTTATGGGTTGGTGGAACACTGCTGCTTCTAGCAGCCCTACTTCTGGTTATTCTTGGTGATGGTTTCATTATGTGATGCTCAGAAACTTTGGTCTGGACTTGGTTGGTTATCTGCTTGCCATTAACAGCATCAATTAAGAGTTGACAATGTGCTTCCTCCTTGTCACCTTCTGAGAGTATTATGTCTTCTCCCTGATCCTCAAAGGTCTCATCTTCAGATTGGATAGGTTTATAGTCATCCTCTTGGGTAGAATATCTATTGTGAATACATTCCTCATGTGACATGGTCGGGGATAGTTGATTAGTGGGAGTGTCTTTGGACAGAGATGGTTGGGGTGGTGTTGGGTTGATAGTAACAGCAGGTGTGTGAATTGTAGTTGGCTTGGATGAGTTATCAGGGTGCAACATGGGAGACTTATGTGGAGTTGTAGGAGGGCTAGTGTCAGGTGGTTCAGTTGTGTCATTTATAGTAATCCCACTGTTTTTCTTCCTCATTGCCCTTCTTTTCTTTTGGCTAAGCTTGTTCTTTGGTTTGACTGGAAAGTCATTCACAACCTGGGCCTTGCCCTTCAGTAGGGATCTGATATCATTAGAGTGTTCTTCTTCAAAAGTAGAGCAGTCAGAATCTTCCTCAACATTCACAAAAACCTGGATAGTGTCAGTTGGGCCAGGAGTTGCAGAGACTTGAAGGTCATTCCTATTGGTGATCCTTTGTGTAGTTGCACACTCCTGCAAAACATGAGGAAGCCCTTCCCCAATTGGATCCCCTTCCTGATTCCCTAGAGAAATCCCCTGACCATACTCCTCACCTCCTTTTGCTTCAATAACAGTAGGTGAAAGAAGGGGAGTGAGGGCGGGGGGGTTCTGAGTTTCAGAATCATCACTCTTCTTCAGTTGATCTGTTGGATTAACAGAGATAGTACCTGATGTTATAGGTGGAATTAGACTGGAATTCTCATGCGTCTGCTGTTGATTCATGATTGACTTTGGCAAAGGAATCTGGTGTTGTTTCTGGTTTTGAGGAGCTCCTTTGAAGTGCTTCTTTTTTTGAGTTTGCCACTCATTCTCCAGCACATCAACTGCTATGTTTTGTTCCTTGAGATGTTGTGGGATTACATTTGGTCCAGACTTGTCATTTTGGTCTTGTGTCCCCTTTGATGGTACTGACTGGTGTAGCTGATCTTGGTTTTGCTTTTTTTCCTTTATTTGCTTGCTGACCTTTCTTTTGATCCTGTGCATGGTGTGTGGTGGCACCTTGTTTATCCCTGAGGTTGGGTGCATCATTGAATTTGGAAGTAGTGGCTTTGTTTTCTTCCTCCTTTTTCTTCTTTTTTTCCTCATCTTTTAGCCTTACTTCACATAGAAACTCTGAGTGGCCCAAGTGCTTACAATGACTGCAGTATGCAGGAACATTGTCAAATTGGACCTCAAGCCATTCTCCCTCTCCATTCTCATCCTGATCTTCATCATATCCCAACCAAACATGGTGAGGTCTTGGTTTGGTTAAGTCAATTTGGATTTTGACCTTGGCTACACTACCCCTTGTTTTCTGGAATGAAGCCAAGTCTAAATATAGGGCTTTGCCTATCGGGGAGAGCAGAGGGGTTAGAATTTCCATGTAGTACAAGTGCCAGGGAAGTTCAGGGATAACCACCCATATTGGGACAATGGGGGAGTCCTCATTAGGTTTAAAAGCAGGAGACCAGGCTTCCATTTTCATTAGCTGGCCTTGTATGTACATCTGCTGTTTCCCCCAGACAGTAGAGTGATCATACTCATTGTCTAGGTCAATGTAGACAGTCCTAGCATTGAAGTGGACAATTTTAACAGCCCCTCTTAACTCAGTTTGAGTGATAAAGCTCTTTCTGATAGTCTCCATCCTTGGCATGGTGCTAGAGAATTTGCCCACAATGGTAAATTTACACCTGTCAGCAAAGGTAACCATGTAGTCTTCTTTTTTGAAAACCACTGCAGGTTGGCCCTGTTTGGTGGTGATCTTTGGAGGGGTGAAAGAGATGGGCTTGATCTCTGCCTCATGTCTAGCCCGGAGTCTAGTAACATAGGATTGTGTAACAGTGGGAGGAGCTGGGGGTGAAGTGGCTGGTTGCTTTGGTTTATCTGGAGGGTGAACTGGATGAGGAGGTTGTGGGTTTGTTGGAATTGGTTGGGTTTGTGATGGCTTGTCTGATTGCTTGGGCTGGTTTCTTTGGTTTTTCCTGGAATTGTTTGGTCTATCATAGTTAGATGAGATCTTGGGATTGTTAGCATAAGGCATGGAGTTTGGTTGAGAGGGTGTTGGTAAGATAGGTCTATCCTCGGTAACAGGGGAGTTCCTGTGAGTGCCTGTGGACACAACATGCTCAACTGTTTGTTGTGTGCCTTGTTTGGTTAAAGTGTTTTCAGAACTCGGTTGAGCATGGGTTGGGGGAGTTACAGGTAGTTGATCTAGTAGCTTTGGTAGAGCTATTGATTGGGCATCTGACTTGTGAACAGGTATTAGAGGGAGGGGTTGAGCCATCAAGAAAGCTGGGACACCCTGATTTGTTAAAGGCATCAGGACTGGAGCCTTGGAAGATTGAGAACTCATTGCAGGGTCTGTGGATTGGCTTGAAACTTGACAATTGAGGTCAGTAGGATTTAGGACTATATCTCCAATCATTGGTAACTCATGAATTGGACTTAAGTGAGAATTGGTGGCAGATTGACCCTTTGGGGGTGAACAGTAAACAGGGGAAATTTTTTGCAAGTTCGACCAATTTGGGTCATGTAAATTGGAGGGAGCAGGGTCAAAAACATTAACCTGAGGGTGAGGCATAGATTGGCATTGGTCTCCAATACTAAATATCCCTGGAGCATGGCCTCCGGCCAATTGTTGATCTGCAGGTATGGCCATTTGATCTTGGTGATCGATTCCCTTGATCAATTGGCTTGAAACTTGGTGTACAACTTCATTAGGGTCAGTAGATGGTATTCTCATACCCCATGGCCTTCCAATTGTAACATCTGGGGAGTTGGCATTTGAGCGACCACTGTTTGATGAACAGTGAACCTGGGCACTCTTTTGGATATTCGTTACAGGAGCTGCTTGTAAAATCTGGTTTGAAGTGTCAGGAACATTCGCATGAGCTGGGTGGGTAGATTGGCATTGGTTTTGGGTGGTGAATATCCCCGGAGCACCATGTCCGGCCAACTCGTGAACAGAGTTACTGTTCCATTGGTCGAGTTGAGTCTTTGCCTGAATGATTTGTGTTGAAACTTGGTATGGGCGCATGTTTGAAGGTGTAGAAGGGATCAGCATTGGGAATTGTTCACCATATGGCCTGAATTGAGGAGAAAGCATTGGTCGATTACCTGAAGGAGCAAAGTTGGCAGACATGGTCGATTGCAAAATTGGCCTGGTTGGTGGGTGCCCATATGAAATTGATGATTGGGAAACATTCCTATCATCCTTTCGCAACTTTTGGTATCCTTCTTTTGCCATTTGGATACTTGTATCAAATTGGGCGATTTGGCCGGTTTTTTCAATATCGCCGGAGGTGGCGATTTCAGCGGTGAAATCACCCAATTTTTGGTGAAGATGATCGCCTTGATGTGGAGAGCAAGCTACACGGTTCAGAATTTGTAAATTTGGTGCAGAATTTGAGTGGGATTTTTTTGAAGTGCCCAGGCGACGGTTTGCTACATTAATCGCTTCACCTCTCTCAAGATTCGTAGCAGCTGGGGAATTTGTTTGAATTATTGTTTGTAGGGGAGGGTACGCCTTGAGTAGGCGCTTAATTTGGCACTGGTCCGATGGAATTCCATCGGTGGACGGCTGAGAACCGTCCATTCTCGTTGGACGCTGCACTGTAGACGCGAAATCGCCTGTACGGAGAGAGAAATGAAAAAAGGCGGCTTGAGAGAGTTAGCTTTCAAAATATATCATCATTTTCCAAAAAGACAATTTTATTTTTGTAGTCCCCACCCCATTGAAATCAAAATGTACCCAATCTTTGTTCATCTTTTGAAATATCAATGAAATGCAGTTTCTTCTTCTTTCTTCATTTTTTGCCTTATTTTATTTATTTTTCCTTTTTTCTTCCTTTTGTACAGTTCAATATGCGCTGATTCTGATGATATGTCATGCATGAAGGATTCCCGGCCCAGTTCTGACAATCGAATTATTATACAAAAAATTGAGAATGAGAGTGAGATAGAATATGAGGATGAGGAAATACTGGAGGAAATAAGTAAAGACTTGAATCAATATGAGGAAAAACCCAAACCAAACTTGAGTGAGGCAGAATATATCAATTTGGGGAGCGAGGATAATGTCCGAGAGACAAAAATCAGTGTACATTTAGAAGCCTCCCTCAGGGAACAGTTGATAAAGTTGTTGCATAAATTCAAGGACATATTTGCCTGGTCCTATGATGACATGCCCGGACTTAGCACCGATTTGGTGGTACATAAGTTGCCTATTTATCCTGAATGACGGCCGGTAAAGCAAAAGCTGAGAAAGTTTAAAACGGATATCAGCGTGAAGATAAAAGAAGAGGTGAATAAGCAGTTTGAGGCAAAGGTCATACGAGTTACTAACTACCCCACCTGGTTAGCAAATGTTGTGCCAGTTCCAAAGAATGATGGAAAAACCAAGGTGTGTGTTGATTATAGAGACCTCAACAAGGCCAGTCCCAAGGATGATTTCCCATTGCCGAATATCCACATACTAATCGACAATTGCGCCAAACATTAAATTGGTTCTTTTGTAGATTGCTATGCGGGTTATCACCGGATCCTAATGGACGAAGAAGATGCGGAGAAAACAGCTTTTATTACGCCTTGGGGAACATACTGCTATAGAGTGATGCCGTTTGGGTTAAATAATGCCGGAGCTACTTATATGAGGGCAATGACCACAATGTTCCATGATATGATGCATCGAGAAATTGAAGTGTATGTGGACGACGTCATCATAAAGTCCAAGAAGCAACATGATCATGTCAGGGACTTGAGGAAGTTTTTCCAAAGACTCCGAAGGTGCAATCTTAAACTCAATCCTGCGAAATGTGCTTTTGGAGTACCCTCAGGGAAGCTATTGGGATTTACTGTAAGTCAGCGAGGCATTGAACTAGATCCGTCAAAGATCAAAGCCGTCCAGAGTTTGCCTCTGCTGTAGAACAAGAAGGAAGTAATAAGCTTACTAGAAAGGCTCAATTATATTAGGCGGTTCATCGTTCAGCTGACCTCAACATGTGAGCCTATTTTCAAGTTGTTAAAAAAGGATGCAGCAGTGAAATGGACCGATGAATGTCAGGAAGCCTTCGACAAAATCAAGGAATATTTGGCAAATCCTCCAGTGTTAGTTCCTCCAGAGCCAGGGAGACCTTTGATCTTATATTTGACAGTGCTTGATAATTCTTTTGGTTGTGTACTGGGACAGCACGATGAGACGGGCAAGAAAGAGCAAGCTATATATTACCTTAGTAAGAAATTCACTTCTTACGAGGTAAAATATACTCAATTAGAAAGAACATGTTGTGCATTGACCTGGGTGGCTCAGAAATTAAAGCAGTATTTGTCAGCATACACCACATACTTGATATCACGTTTGGATCCTCTAAAGCATATATTCCAGAAGCCCATGCCTACAGGAAGACTTGCTAAATGGCAGATTCTGCTAACAGAATTTGACATCATTTATGTAACTCGTACGGTGATGAAGGCACAAGCAGTTGCAGATCACTTGGCAGAAAATCCATAGGATGATAAATATGAGCCATTAAAGACATACTTTCCGGATGAGAAGGCAATGAATGTCGAAGAAATAGAACGAAGTGACAAGCCAGGATGGAAGATGTATTTCAACGGAGCCGTCAACAGTAAAGGAGTTGGGATTGGAGCAGTGCTTATTTCAGAAACGGGTCAACACTATCCCGTTACCGCTCAACTTCGATTTTTCTGTACCAACAATATGGCTGAATATGAGGCGTGTATATTGGGATTGAAGATGGCAATAGATATGGGTGTTCAAGAGATTTTGGTTATGGGTGACTCGGATCTTTTGATACATCAAATTCAGGGAGAATGTGAGACAAGAGATTTGAAATTGATACCTTATCGGCATTGTCTACATGAATTATCCCAAAGATTCCAATCCATATAGTTCAAACAAATCCCAAGAATGCACAATGAAGTTGCGGATGCTCTGGCCACACTATCCTCTATGTTACATCATCCGGATAAAGCCTATATAGATCCACTTCAGATACAGGTGTATAATCAGAATGCTTACTGTTTTGCTGTGGAAGGAGAGTTGGATGGAGAACCGTGGTATCACGACATCATGGAATACTTGAAGACAGGAAAATACCCAGAGCAAGCCACCGGAGATCAGAAGAGAGTTGTAAGACGCTTAGCAAATGGCTTCTTCCTCAGTGGAGGAATCATATATAAAAGGACACCAGACTTGGGATTGTTGAGGTGTGTGGATGCGCAACAAGTTGATAAGATTATGACTGAGGTGCACGCTGGAGCCTGCGGACCTCATATGAGCGGGTATATCTTAGCAAAGAAGATTCTAAGAGCCGGGTATTATTGGCTCACCATGGAGCAGGATTGTATCAGGTATGTGAGAAAATGCCACCAATGCCAAGTACATGGAGATTTAATTCATTCCCCACCTTATGAATTGCATACGATATCTGCACCTTAGCCATTTGTTGCCTGGGGAATGGATGTTATCGGACCAATAGAGCATGCATCTTCTAATGGACATAGATTCATTTTGGTCGTGATTGACTACTTTACTAAGTGGGTGGAGGCAAAGACATTCAAGGCGGTGACAAAGAAGGTCGTGGTGGATTTTGTGCATGAAAATATTATATGCCGATTTGGAATTCCCAAAGTCATCATCATAGATAACGGGGCTAATCTGAACAGTCACCTCATGATGGAAGCGTGCCAGAGATTTAAGATCCTACATCGTAACTCTACACCTTACAGGCCAAAGGCAAATGGGGCAGTAGAAGCTGCAAGCAAGAATATAAAGAAGATCCGTAGGAATATGGTGGAGGAGTCTAGACAATGGCACGAGATTTTTGCACCAAGCAAATAATTCCAAAATCAAAATAAAAATATTTTTGAGTGCAATTACCTGCTTTGTTTGAAATTAGCTATACTTTATGTGTTTGAATAAGTAGAAATTAGAAGAAAAATCAAAAAAAATTAGGCTAGGTAATTAATTTGTTTAATTTGATTAGTTTTGAGAAGAAAACTAGCAAAAAATAGTTTTAAGTAGTGAAAATTAGAAAAAAATAGTAGAAAATTGCTAAAAAATATTAAATAATTAGAGTAAGTAGGAAATTAGGTTTTTATAATATTCCATAAAAAAGGTATAAAAGAAAATACATAAAAATAATTAAAATCGGAAAAATACAAAAATACATTGGGTTTAAGTGTTTTGGACCAAAAGAGAATGAATCTGAAGGCCCAAATGCATTGGCCCAAGGGATCCGATCCAGTTGTTGAGACTGAGGTGATCTCAGCCGTTCATTTGAATCATCCAACGGTGGAAATATTTGGGGGTTTTTATTTTTGTTATTTAATATGAGAAAGTGATATGGGTCGTTCGTTTGAGTTGATCTGAGGGTCAAGACCTTTGGTCTCCTTAGCGATTAAACGGCGACGTTTAAGTAACGCACCTAATGACCGTTGATCTTCATCGGATCAACGGTCCAGATCACCTTATACTCCCCGCCTATAAAAAGCTTCTGTCCGAGAAGAGACGGCCATTCTCTAGAAAGCCCCAACCCTAGCCGCCCTTCTCTCCCGCCTCTCTTCTTCTCCGTCTTCATCCTCACCTCTGAAACCCTAGACGTCCATGGAGACCCCTCCCCTCTTCTTTTCCTTCTTCTGTTTCTTCTTCTCCACCAAAACTCCAAGAACAGATCCATTTCCTCAAAAACTCCGGTCACCGGAACTTCGCCGGTGACCACCAAACAACGAGAACGTCCTTCAAACCAATGCCGTTCGAACCCCCTTTCCATGATCTATCTAACCATACTACTCTTACCCCTCGAATATCCCCGGAGCTCTTCGAATATCCAAAATAAGGCCGCCGGAAACCCAACTCCGGCGACTCCAAAACTTGAACCGCCCAAAGACCTTGTCTTTTACCTTCCCAAATACCCCACAAACTCAGAAACTCCAAAAGGCTTCATCTTGAAGTCAAACAACAGAAAACAGAAAGAAAAAATGAGAAAAAAGAAAAATCACGAAAAAAAGAGAATAAAGAAGAGCCTGGAAGACTAAGACTGGAAAAGAAAAGAAAAAGAAAAGAAAAGAAGTGAAATAGGGAAGCTCAGGGGACAGGCCCTGCGAGCTAAGTTCCCTCTCCCTCTGTGTTTTATTTACTGTCTGTTGACTGCTTATTTTTATGATTATTTCTTCTGTTTTGTTATTTTTGAAAGCTTGAAATCCTGTGTTAGTCATATTGTCTTTGCTTCTTTGCTTGCTTTGTTTTCATCTGTGTTTTTCTTGTCTTGTATGTCTCAGTATGTCTTTTTCTATCCTTTAGATTCTTATTTTGTGCTTCGCATGTTAGTTTTAGGGTTCTAATCTATTTGTCTATCTGCTCTTGTTTCTTATCTGTTTCTCTGTTTCCTTCACTTCATTTATGCTATTGTGGTTTGCCGGGAGAGTCGGTTCTGAAATTTGGAGTATTTTGGGACACTTAGTCCCTAAATGAGAGCTTTAAAGTTAGAAAATGGCCCGTAGCCGGAACGGTGTTAAGACGACCTCGGAACGGAAATCCGATGGTTCCATTAGCTCCGTTAGGTGATTTCGGGGTTGGGAGCGCGTTCGGAAAGTATTTTGGAGGTTCGTAGCTCAATTAGGCTTGAAATGCCGAAGTTTGAAATTTTGGCGAATCCGAACGATAGGTGAGATTTTGATCCGGGGGTCGGAATGGAATTCCGACAATTTCTGGTAGCTTCGTTATGTGATTTTGGATATGTCCGCAAATTTTCAGGTCATTCGGACGTCGTTTGGTCGGGTTTTAGATCGAATGTGCAATTCGGAAAGTTTTAAGAAATTTAGGCTCGAATCCGTTGTAAATTGATAATTTTTGTGTTTATGGACGTGTTTGGATGATTGGAACAAGTTTGAATAAGGTTATAGGAAGTGTTGGTGTTTTTGGTTGAGGTCCCGGGGCCTCGGGTGAGTTTCGGGGTGGTTTCGGACCATTTCTAGGCCATTTTTCACTGCTGGTTTTTGGCTACAGCAGTGCTCTACGCGATCGCGGGGTATTGGTCGCGATCGCGGTGAGTAAAATCTGAGAAAAGAACTAATGAATCGCGATCGCGTAGATGGCTTCGCGATCGCGAAGAGGAAATTTCTGTCGCGTAGGCCCTACTTTGGAAGATCATATCTTTTTATCTAAAAGGTATTTTGAGGTGATTCAAAAACGCAAGTTGTAGATCATCGTGTCTAGTTTTCAGAAAGATAAAGAAATCCAAATTTGAAAATTTGTAGCAAAAGTTATGTACGTTACACTCTATGCTGTCCGAGAAGGATATCTAAAACACATAAATGGATTTGGAAGCTTATATCTAGAAATGTATAAGGATTCTGGAAATGATCAACACATGAAAGTTATATCCCTATGTATCTAGTTTCCATAACATCAAACCATTCGTCATTTGGTGTTGTGTGAAAAATGTTATGACCTATTTACTGAAGCCTGTCCGGAGGAACTGGAAGTTGTTCACCGCGATCGCGAGGCATTTCCCGCGATCGCGAAGGGTAATTTTTGGGCCAGAATTTGTTCTCCGCGATCGCAAAGCATTTCCCGCGATCGCAGTGAACAAAATACCTGGACAGAAAGTTTTAAAACATTTCATCCGCGAACCAAACCCATTTTTCCACCATTTTTGGTCATTCTTGAGAGCTTTTGGACGAGAATTGAAGGGGTTTTGACAAGAAGTGATTAGAGGTAAGTCCTATGAACTAAATACATGATTTTATTAAAGAATCATCCTTGAAATTTATGAAAACATAGCAAAATTGTAAGAAATTAGGGCTTGGAGCAAAAACATTAAATTTGGGATTTGAAGGGCCATTTGTGGTCCGATTTGGGAGATTTTTATATGGTTAGACTCGTGAGAGTACGAGGGTTCTGAAAACATAAAAATATTTCAATTCCGAGCCGATGGATTCAGGGGTATTTTGGTCATTTCACCCACTTTCGCGCTGTAGCTGTAATTTATCATTGTAATTAGTTATTTGCGATGTTATTTATACCGTGTAATTGGTTTGACTAGATTCGGGCCACTCGGAGTCGGATATTCGCGGCAAGAGGGTTGTCTCTTAGCGGTTTTGTACCGGAAATCGAGGTAAGTGGCTTGTCTAACCTCGTGTGGGGGAACCTTTACCCTTATGATATTATGTGATAGTTTAAATGCCTTGTACGCGAGGTGACGGGCGTGTACATGCGCTGGTTGTTGTAACTCACTTTACTTGAATTGTTCAATTCGTGATATTCCCGTTCTTAATTTATTAAATTGTGACATTTACCTGGTATTCGTTAGGGAAGCATGATTAGGTAGGATTTATCTGTCTAATTGCCTAATTGTCCTACTAAACTTCTTGATAATTGTTGGCACTAGTCCTCGGTGAAGTTGTAGTTAAGCATATTATATTTTCCGTGTGCGTTTTCTTTATTTGTTGTGTTGGTGGACTGCGGGTTCAATTCCCGGAGATCCCAGGGCTGTGGGTTCGATTCCCAGAGACCCGGAGTGATTGGACTGCGGGTTCAATTCCCGGAGATCCTGAGTTATTGATATATTATTGAGATATGGACTGCGGATTCGATTCCCGGAGATCCTGAGATATCGAGATATGGACCGCGGGTTCGATTCCCGGAGATCCTGAGTTATTGATATATTATTGAGATATGGACTGCGGGTTCAATTCCCGGAGATCCTGAGATTTATTGAGACATGGGCTGCGGGTTCGATTCCCGGAGACCTAGGGGTACTGTTGATGGGACTGTGGGTTCGATTCCCGGAGATCATGAGATTTACTAAGACATGGGCTGCGGGTTCGATTCCCGGAGACCCAGGGGTACTGTTAATGGGACTGTGGGTTCAATTCCCACAGGTCCTGGACTTATTAATTGGGTTTGTTACTTGTTGTTAGTTAATTGTAGACGGTTGCAGTAATCATTTTATTGTTGTTATTTCGGAATTATTATCGTTAAGTTGCTTATTATTGTTATTATCATTTTTGTAACTGTTTTCTCTCAGTAGGGCCCTGACCTTCCTCGTCACTACTCCATCGAGGTTAGGCTTGGCACTTACCGAGTACCGCCGTGGTGTACTCATGCTACTCTTCTGCACACTTTTGTTGTGCAGATCCAGGTACATCAGATCAGGCACATTACAGGTGATTTAGGAGCACTGTGAGGAGACTTGAGGTATGATCTGCTACGTCCGCGGATCCGGAGAGTCCCCTTCTATTCTCATTAGTGATATCAGTTATTTCCCTTGGTTCCGTTGTATAGACATTCTTGATGTATAGATCCACAGTTGTACTCTTTCTTAGTCCGTGTTGCCCGTGGGATTCCGGGTCTTGGTGGTATTTTTTTTTCATAGTGTGTTTGGACGAGTGTATGTGCCAAGCGGCACGGATTACATTCCTTTTATCTCATTTCCCGCTAATTCTTATTAAATATGCATAAGCTTGTATTTTCCGCAATGTGTTAGGCTTACCTAGTCGTGGGGACTGGGTGCCGTCATGACAGGTTCACGATTGGTGAACTAGGGTCGTGACAAGTTGGTATCAAAGCTCTAGGTTCATAGGAGTCACGGGACACAGACCGGTTACTTAGAGTCTCGGTGATCGATACGGAGACGTCTGTATTTATCTACGAGAGGCTATGTAACTGTTTAGGAAACTCTTCAATTCTTTGAATTCCTTATCGTGTGTCATTTATTCAGTTGAAGCCTATGTCATATGTTCTTTTGTATCCACTCGTGTATTGAAATTGCGCACTCGGTATCAAGTATGCACCGACGGTTCGTGACGCTGCAGAGAGATCTCAAGGGAGTCAAGAATTTACTCAACTATTGTTACCGCGTGTCGTCCATATCGATAATGCAAGAGAATTGAGAGATCTTCAATTGTGCACATGGGGGTGCACTAGGTTCTCGGCATTCGGTTGATAGTACGGTCGTGACAAGGTTTACTTAACCGCCAAATCGTCACAGCAATGGTAGAATCACAAGGTGGATGTAGATCTAAAAATAGTTGGTGGTAATAAAGACTATATGGTTCATATGAGATATCTATTTAGCGAAGGATTCAACCAGCAGAGATACTGGGGAAAATGAGTTTAACTGTCTTAAGAAGGACATGTACCAAACGAATGCCTTGGGCTTGTTTTATGATGAAGACGTACGAATGTTAAGGGCTAGTATCATGGATTAGCAAGATGTATCTTAAGGCTTCGTGTCAAGTGAAAGGATTTCACTATCAACGATGTAATTATGGGTCATGTGTCGTGTCAGATTTGGCCTGCGATGTATTTAGGTGCTATTCCAAAGTTCTTGAAAACTTGCGGATGGGCAAGAGTTGAGGCTCGTATGGTATAATGTTGGGACTTTAGATGTTCATGTGTCCCTAATAAACTCTGCATTTTATTATCAGCAGGGAAATATTTGACAAAGGCTACATGGTGCTTCGTAGGCGTGTGAGAATCATAGTATGTTTTAAGATGTTGTTGGTAGAGAATGCTCGGTGCATGGAGCGAGAAGATGTTTGGTTGTATTGGGATGAGGTCATACCCTATGATGTTAGAGTGCTAATAGAGCACATGTGGTTATATTCGTTGGATCAAGTGAGTTGCAGTTGAATAATAGTAAATGACTCGAGAGAATGGTTCTAATGTGTTCGAGAGTCGTGTAATAGTGGCTTTGGGCTAAGTGGGAGAGTCCCACCGCTTACGATTGGGTCGCATGGTTAATTACCTGTGTGAATTCTGGATACTAGCGTATTATTGTGTTATTGCAGCCACGGGAAAGGACCATGTGTGGTAATTTGAGTATATGTACTGTTGAATGCATGTTATGGTTAGCCTTACTGGCTCATGTTCAAACTTGAGGAAAGATTCATGACTTATGCCTCGTATAGGTGCAAGCTTCGCGGGAAGTGGTTCCGCTGGGTGCTTTATCGAGAGGGTATTCATATGTTATAAACATTCAGTAGAGTTGGTTGGGTACTGGGCCAAGTCAGTGCCAGATGGTTCTCAATAGAGGTCCTAGTGAATTCAAGAGGTAAAGTGTGGTGCCTGATAATTCTGAGTCTATAAGTACAGTTGAGGCTCAAGCTTTTGAAGCAACTTATGAAGAAAGGCACAAAATGATCTATGATGTTTTGACTTGTGGTGTAGTATTTGAGAGACATGAAATGGTCGTCGTTCTTAAGATAGCATGGCCTCATGATTTAAGGTCACTCGGGGTAAGTGCGGTTGGAATAAGTTAGGTATTGAAGGAAGATATTAACATTTCTAAGGCAATCAAGGATAACCTGGAAGGAAGTAGATTGATCAGCCATAGTTGAGTTGGCGTATTAGTGTCAATGATCGGTTCATGCAACGTGATCGAATTATGCATGTGATTTGTGGCGGTGCATTTGAGACTTGTCGGCCGCAGTGATTGATGTTATTCTGAAGTATTCTTCTGTTAAGGGCTTGTTATGAGTAGGCAGATCTCGGGAAGGGTTATGGTGGCTTGGACCACTACTTATGGATTGGCATATTCGATGGTTATGAGAATTCGCCGTATGTTGTTATAGTTCTCCTGCAGTGAGCTTAATGAAAAGTCTTATGTGATGAAGTATTAGCCTATCGTCAGTTCTAGAGCTATGATGGAAATTGTGCCTATCGTATATCGGCACGTGGGGTGCAGTGAGTAGTATGAAAATTTGAAGTAAGGACCAAGGTCACAATTTGGTCAATGAATGTGATATAAAGAGCTCGGATGAGCAGGGAAAGAGTGTCACTGTTTTGAGTAAGATGGGTATTAACATCAGTATCATTTGAGATCGGTGTTCTATGAGAAAGGCTTTGCATCCCGGTTAGGGACTCCCGATCGCTTTTCAGTGTTAGTGCAGCCGGTGGGTTGAATGTGCAGGTCCGTTTAATTATTCGGAAGATGGTGGGAGCTTGACCCACAAGAAGATTGTATAGGTGTGACTTGTAGTCACTTGATTGGTTAGAAATTTAAACCAAGTATGAGGATTTTGGTGATATCATCCATTTGAGAACTTATGCCTGGAGGGCACTCTGCTTAGTGGGTTATAGACCCGTGAAATATTATTGACTTAGCTTGGCACGACCAGGATAGACTTAAGGTCGGTGGATAGATTTGAATGTGGAAGTGAGCCTTGCGTCAGGCCAGTTATGTTTCTTCCAACAATGCGCCCTTTATGGAGGGATAGTCGCGGTCTTATTTCGCGGTTAGTTAATTCAAGTAAAGATATATTGCGCCGTATGAGTGTGCGACGACTTGGTAAGTTCCTTATGTGTTGAGGTTCCGCTCAGCGGTGATGTTATATGAGCATGATGGCTCTTGAGGCTCATATCATATGTCGCACCTCAGTTGTGCTTGAGTTCATAGCCTATAGCGCTATATGTTTTCATTGAGTCCGATATCATGCACCTTAGTGTGCTTATGATCGATATTCAGTATTTTGATGTGATGAGCTATTCAACTCGACATATGACTCTTTGTGTGAGTCTATATTGTTGGGATCGGGTGGCACGCCGCCATGGTTATATTGTTGGGATCGGGTGGCACGCCGCCATGGTCATATTGTTGGGATCGGGTTGCACGCCGCAATAGTGTGATGTTTATTTCAGTGTCTATAATTGCTTTTATGTGTTCTTTTTCCTATTTTCTGAGGAGGTCCATGTTAATGTGAGAGTTGAATAGTTCTCTCTAGTGTTCGCCTTCCTTTTGTATCACGTACGAATCAGCAGCCTACTGGCACATTGTGTCATCTTGTGGGACTTTTGATTATGTCTGAGGTGGCTTATCGCCTGAGCAGTTCGTACTGGGTGAGATGAGGTTATGGTATTTGGGGTCAGTGCAAATTGATTATATGAAGTATATTATAGAGTAAAAGATCATTCTCTGGTTTAGGACAAGGTAATGGATCTTGTCGGAGTATAGACCCAATGAATTGTTGATTCAGTAGTTGGTTATGGATATCGGCACATCTCTTCCGTCGTGTCAGTATTGTAAAAGTTGGAACGAGACCTATGTAGATCGTGAGGTGCAATGGGAGCATCCGATTCGTTGAATTTTTGGCTAATTTGATCATAAAATATTATCGTGGTCCTGTGGATTTAGTGTTGCAAGGTAAGAATCCAGCAAGGTTATGCAGTCATGTTTGAGGATGGCGTTTGAGGAATATTGAGTGATCTCTTGATGAAAACAAGCCTGACATAGAATTCCGGATGTTGGAATTAGGCTCTAAGACTTAATTGTTGAACAAGAGGGAATATCTTCAGATTATATCAGGCTAATGTGCCCACCTGAGTCCTAGATCTATTGGCCCTTTTGAGATTTTGAGGCATGTTGGGGAGGTTGCTTATGAGTTGGCCTTACCTCCCAGTCTAGCCGGAGTCCATCCCGTATTTCATGCCTCTATGCCCGGAGGTACCATGGTGACCCGTCACATGTGTTGGATTTCACTTATGTTCACCTAGACGAGGATCAGTCTTATGTTGAGGAGCCAGTAGCCATTCTAGACAGGCAAGTCGGGAAGCTAAGGTCAAAGAACATCGCTTTAGTAAAGGTTCAGTGGCGGGGCCAGCCGGTCGAGGAGGCGACCTGGGAGACCGAGCAGGATATGCGCAGCCAGTACCCTCAACTTTTCACTACTCCAGATATGTTTTCTATGCTCGTTCGAGGACGAACGAATCTTTTAAGTGTGGGAAGATGTAACGACCCGGCCGGCCGTTTTAGAAAATTATGCCCCAATCCCCAATTTAACTGTTCCCCTAAGTTCATTTCTGCTATTGTGGTTTGCCGGGAGAGTCGGTTCTGAAATTTGGAGTATTTTGGGACACTTAGTCCCTAAATGAGAGCTTTAAAGTTAGAAAATGGCCCGTAGCCGAAACAGTGTTAAGACGACCTCGGAACGGAAATCCGATGGTTCCATTAGCTCCGTTAGGTGATTTCGGGGTTGGGAGCGCGTTCGGAAAGTATTTTGGAGGTTCATAGCTCAATTAGGCTTGAAATGCCGAAGTTTGAAATTTTGGCGAATCCGAACGATAGGTGAGATTTTGATCCGAGGGTCGGAATGGAATTCCGACAATTTCTGTAGCTTCGTTATGTGATTTTGGATATGTCCGCAAATTTTCAGGTCATTCGGACGTCGTTTGGTCGGGTTTTAGATCGAATGTGCAATTCGGAAAGTTTTAAGAAATTTAGGCTCGAATCCGTTGTAAATTGATAATTTTTGTGTTTATGGACGTGTTTGGATGATTGGAACAAGTTTGAATAAGGTTATAGGAAGTGTTGGTGTTTTTGGTTGAGGTCCCGGGGCCTCGGGTGAGTTTCGGGGTGGTTTCGGACCATTTCTAGGCCATTTTTCACTGCTGGTTTTTGGCTACAGCAGTGCTCTACGCGATCGCGGGGTATTGGTCGCGATCGCGGTGAGTAAAATCTGAGAAAAGAACTAATGAATCGCGATCGCGTAGATGGCTTCGCGATCGCGAAGAGGAAATTTCTGTCGCGCAGGCCCTAATTTGGAAGATCATATCTTTTTACCTAAAAGGTATTTTGAGGTGATTCAAAAACGAAAGTTGTAGATCATTGTGTCTAGGTTTCAGAAAGATAAAGAAATCCACATTTGGAAATAGGTAGCAAAAGTTATGTACGTTACACTCTATGCTGTCCGAGAAGGATATCTAAAACACATAAATGGATTTGGAAGCTTGTATCTCGAAATGTATAAGGATTCAGGAAATGATCAACAAATGAAAGTTATAGCCCTATGTGTCTAGTTTCCAGAACATCAAACCATTCGTCATTTGGAGTTGTGAGTAAAACGTTATGACTATTTTACCGAAGCCTGTCCGGAGGAACTGGAAGTTGTTCACCGCGATCGCGAGGCATTTCCCGCGATCGCGAAGGGTAATTTTTGGGCCAGAATTTGTTCTCCGCGATCGCGAAGCATTTCCCGCGATCGCAGAGAACAAAATACCTGAACAGAAAGTTTTAAAACATTTCATCCGCGAACCAAACCCATTTTTCCACCATTTTTGGTCATTCTTGAGAGCTTTTGGACGAGAATTGAAGGGGTTTTGACAAGAAGTGATTAGAGGTAAGTCCTATGAACTAAATACATGATTTTATTGAAGAATCATCCTTGAAATTTATGAAAACATAGCAAAATTGTAAGAAATTAGGGCTTGGAGCAAAAACTTTAAATTTGGGATTTGAAGTGCCATTTGTGGTCCGATTTGGGAGATTTTTATATGGTTAGACTCGTGAGAGTACGAGGGTTCTAAAAACGTAAAAATATTTCAATTCCGAGCCGATGGATTCAGGGGTATTTTGGTCATTTCACCCACTTTCGCGCTGTAGCTGTAATTTATCATTGTAATTAGTTATTTGCGATGTTATTTATACTGGTGTAATTGGTTTGACTAGATTCGGGCCACTCGGAGTCGGATATTCGCGGCAAGAGGGTTGTCTCTTAGCGGTTTTGTACCGGAATCGAGGTAAGTGGCTTGTCTAACCTCGTGTGGGGGAACCTTTACCCTTAGGATATTATGTGATAGTTTAAATGCCTTGTACGCGAGGTGACAGGCGTGTACATGCGCTGGTTGTTGTAACTCACTTTACTTGAATTGTTCAATTCGTGATATTCCTGTTCTTAATTTATTAAATTGTGGCATTTACCCGGTATTCATTAGGGAAGCATGATTAGGTAGGATTTATCTATCTAATTGCCTAATTGTCCTACTGAACTTCTTGATAATTGTTGGCACTAGTCCTCGGTAAAGTTGTAGTTAAGCATATTATATTTTCCGTGTGCGTTTTCTTTATTTGTTGTGTTGGTGGACTGCGGGTTCAATTCCCGGAGATCCCAGGGCTGTGGGTTCGATTCCCAGAGACCCGGATTTGCTATTTGTTTGTGGACTGCGGGTTCAATTCCCGGAGATCCCAGGGCTGTGGGTTCGATTCCCAGAGACCCGGAGTGATATTGTTGTGGACTGCGGGTTCGATTCCCGGAGATCCTGAGTTATTGAGATATGGACTGCGGGTTCGATTCCCGGAGATCCCGAGATTTATTGAGATGTGGACCGCGGGTTCGATTCCCGGAGATCCCGAGATTTATCGAGATGTGGACTGCGGGTTCGATTCCCGGAGATCTCGAGATTTATTGAGATGTGGACCGCGGGTTCGATTCCCGGAGATCCTGAGATTTACTGAGACATGGGCTGCGGGTTCGATTCCCGGAGACCCAGGGGTACTGTTAATGGGACTGTGGGTTCAATTCCCACAGGTCCTGGACTTATTAATTGAGTTTGTTACTTGTTGTTAGTTAATTGTAGACGGTTGCAGTAATCATTTTATTGTTGTTATTTCGGAATTATTATCGTTAAGTTGCTTATTATTGTTATTATCATTTTTGTAACTGTTTTCTCTCAGTAGGGCCCTGACCTTCCTCGTCACTACTCCATCGAGGTTAGGCTTGGCACTTACCGAGTACCGCCGTGGTGTACTCATGCTACTCTTCTGCACACTTTTGTTGTGCAGATCCAGGTACATCAGATCAGGCACATTACAGGTGATTTAGGAGCACTGTGAGGAGACTTGAGGTATGATCTGCTACGTCCGCGGATCCGGAGAGTCCCCTTCTATTCTCATTAGTGATATCAGTTATTTCCCTTGGTTCCGTTGTATAGACATTCTTGATGTATAGATCCACAGTTGTACTCTTTCTTAGTCCGTGTTGCCCGTGGGATTCCGGGTCTTGGTGGTATTTTTTTTTCATAGTGTGTTTGACGAGTGTATGTGCCAAAATCCCACAGTTTACATGTCTATGGAGCCTCTAGGATACAAAAAGGGAAATACAATACTTGCCGGTAACAAGGCTCCGGCTATACCTTACAAAACCAAAATGAAATCTTAACAAAGGTGGCATGAACCACACAGGGCCCCAAGGAAGAAAAGGGCTCACCAAAACGGGCAGTGGAAGGAGAAGGATACTACTGCCGATGAGCTGAAGTGCCTGCTACTGATCCACCTACAATCATAACACGAATGTAGCGTCCCCGGCAAAAGGGACGTCAATACACTTGAATTGTACTGGTATGTATGGACAAACTTTGTCCCAAGTAAACTCAAGCCATTAAATTACATCAACAATTAATTAAGCCAGCCAACCATGTTTCCACATTTTCCTCATTTCAAATAATTCTCACACAAAGCACTTTCTACGATCAACCAATTTAACAATAACCAATCAATCACGTAAAGCACAAGTAGTCAAACAAAGGGACAATCAGTGCCCCACAGGTTGCAAACTCTCCTGCTGTCTCCTTTCACAATTTCACATTATTGATTTTTGTATCAATTTTCAATAGCGATTTCGATCGCTTTCCATCCTTATTGCCCCCGACCACCCTTATTACCTCGGCCACCCTTATCACCCCAACCCACACCTTATTTCACCACGTTGCGGCGCGCAACACGACCCTGCCTTACAGTTGAAAACACAACAATTTCAAACAGCAGATAAGGTACTACACACAATTTCAACAAGTTCAAATAAGCAACTTACCACATTGGTTCATGTTCTCAATTTCTTCTCAATTCAATATCACAACCATGTTACAATATTTCCACAATTCAAGTGTTTCATCTCTTTCCACAATAAACCAATTCTCAAGTGTTTCGTTTGTTTTCCACAAGGTGCCATATAGGCCATCATAGTCATTATTCACAATTCTTTTGCCAAATTAAACTCTCATTTTACATCACTCATAGCTCAACAACAAACTTTGAATATCCAACAACAACATCAAGAATTTCACACAATTTGTCAATTTAACACGAAACAAACAAACTTCACACATATAGGCGATTTCACAAGAATCAAAATTAGCCATACATACCTGGTGATGATGATTTTTCTTCCTACTTTATGCTTACCCAAGATATCCTACTCTTGCCAACCTTGTTCTTGAAGACTCTTACTTCTACTCACTTCTTTTACTAGAAATCAAGTTCAATAATCATGCATGAGTGTAAAAATTCTATTTTCAAAAGCTATTATATGCAAACCTCTCTTTACCCAATTAAAACTGAAAATCAAAGAAAATAGTTAGGGTTTTTACCTTGAAAAGATTGGGGAAGTTGAATCCTTGCCCTAGGATCCCTTGGAATTAAGTGGTTGGAACAATCTTTGAAGATGAAGAACTTCTCTCTCTAAAACACCTCTCTTCTCTCTCTAATTTTGGTAAGATGATATGAGAAAATGAGGGTGAAAGGTGTTTATATTAAAGAAGAGATCGGGTCAAAATGTTACAAAAATCTGGGCCGGGGTCAATTCTGCGGTCGCATCTGCGATCGCAGAATCAACATGCGGTCCGCATAGTGACCGTAGAATTGCCCCAAATTTTATACAGGTTCTGTTAAGGAATGCGGTCACTATGCGGACCGCATGTTGATTCTGCGGTCGCAAAAGTGCACCGCAGATTTGACATGCGATCGCATATCGACCGCACTTTTGACACGATTTTGGGCAACTCTCTGGAACGATTTGCGGCAAGAATGCGGTCCGCATGTCAAGTTTGCGGTCGCATTCTTGACCGCATATTTGACATTTTTCGGAAAAATTAATTCTCTACATTTTTGAAACTTAAATCACTACCAAGGGTCGACGCGAAGAATTCTACAAATTTTTACGCATTCCTAACACATTATTCGGACCAAGACACCACAGCTACTAGGTTTTATGCACAAAATTTTTACGGGGCCTTACATCCTCCCCCCCTTAAGATCATTCGTCCTCGAATGAGGATTTTGAAATAAATGAGTTGGTTTTGAAAGACATGATATGCAACCATCAAAATTTTGACTAACTCTTATATTTTAGAAAAATTTTGCCAGAGTTTCCTTTGTATTATGGACATATCCACCTGTCAGAGGGCCCCCGAAACACATTACCAATCAACAATATACAACTACAACACTTTTCACAACTAGTATACACTTTCTTACAATTGATGCTGATGAAGGGTCTGCAATGCTGCTCTGAGGTGAACGACATGATCTTCTCTGCTCTGAGAGTAGATGAGGATGTCGTCAATGAATACAATTACAAAGGAATCTAGGAATGGCTTGAAAACACGATTCATAAGGTCCATGAAAGCTGCTGGGGCGTTGGTTAGCCCAAAAGACATAACCAAAAACTCAAAGTGACCATAACGAGTTCCGAAGGCGGTTTTAGGAATATCCTGCTCCCTGATTTTCAACTGGTGGTACCCGGACCGTAAATCAATCTTTGAGAAGAACCTCGCTCCCTGCAATTGGTCAAACGGATCATCCACTCGAGGCAAAGGATATTTATTCTTGATGGTGACTTTGTTGAGCTGTTGATAATCAATACACATTCGAAGTGACCCATCCTTCTTTCTGACAAAGAGAACCGGAGCACCCCACGGCGACACACTCGGTCGTATGAACCCTTTCTCTAATAAATCCCTCGACTGCTCCTTTAACTCCCTTAACTCTGCTGGCGCCATTCTGTATGGTGGAATGGATATTGGCTGAGTATCCGGCAATACATCAATCCCAAAATCAATCTCCCTATCTGGCGGAATGCCTGGAAGCTCATCCGGAAACACTTCAGGAAATTCATTCACAATCGGCACGGACTCGAGGGTAGGCACCTCTGAGGTGGTGTCCGTTACCCGAACCAAATGATAGATACACCCCTTCTTAATCATCTTCGAAGCCTTAAGGTAGGAAATAAACCTACCCCTTGGCACTACACCATTTCCTCTCCATTCAATAACTGGCTCGTTAGGGAACTCGAGCCTCATAACTCTCGTTCGACAGCTCAAGTTTGGCAAAGCACGAATAGAGCCAATCCATCCCCATAATTACATCAAAATCTACCATCCCAAGCTCAATAAGGTCGGCTGTGGTATCACGACCACCCACCGTAACAACACAATTCCTATAGACTCGTGAGGCTGTAATAGAATCACCGATTGGAGTCGACACAGAGGAACGGCTCATGAAGCTGTTCGGGTTCTATCCCAAAGCTTGAAGCAATGAATGGAGTAACATAAGACAAGGAGGACCCCGGATCAATAAGGGCATAGCAATCAATAGTTTGAACAGACAGGATACCTGTAACAACATCTGGAGAAGCCTCGGCATTCTGGCGCGACCACTCAATGCATAGAATCGGCTAGGTCCACCCCTACCCCGAGCTCCACCCCTAGCTGCACCACGCCCTACTGCTGCTGGAGTACGCGCTGATGATGTAGCAGCTGAAGAACCGGATGACTGAGCAGATCCCCTACCTATACCCTGACGGGGTGCACGGCAGTCCCCGCTGAATGTGACCTCTCACCCCGCACCCGAAGCACACTGGAAGGTCAAGGTAGCAAGTTTCTGTATGAAATCTCCCACACTTGGGGCATGTAGGTCTCCCCTGCTGCTGGGATCTCACCCCGGGATGACCAGACTGACGAGACCTCCTGCTGTCTGAACCAGGTCTCGAGTAACTGCCCTGCTGATGACTGTGCACGGATGGCGGTGCACTCGCGGAGGACCGAGCATATGACTGGGATGGCCCTGATGACCCCTTCCCTGGAAGTGATCTCCCTGAACGACCCATTGACCGGGCCCTGCTGCTACTTTCTCTTTCTGCACGAATCTTCAATTTCCTGGCCTCTGTGGCCTGAGCAAACCCCACGATCCTCCCATAGTTCATATCCGAGTGCAAAGCTGCTGTGGCGGCCTCATTCACTACCAAAGGGCTAAGGCCCTGAACAAACCGTCGAACCCGGGCATCCATGGTCGACACTAAATGAGGAGCGTACTTGGACAACCTTACGAACTCTATGTGATACTCCCAAACACTCATACTGCCCTGTTTGAGGACCTCGAACTCCGTGGCGCGGGCTGCCATCACCTCGGCAAGCAAGAAGTGGTCCATAAATGCATCTACGAACTCATCCCATCTGGCCGGAGTGCTCCCTTCCTCACGGGAATCCTCCCACATTTCGAACCATGAACGTGCCGCTCCCTTCAGCCTGTAAGAGGCCAACTCTACCCCTCTATATCTGTAGCCTTCATCACTCTGAGGGTCTTGTATATCTCATCAAGGAATTCCTGTGGGTCAGCCTCTGGATCGGTACCTGAAAATTCTGGAGGGGCCAATCGCAAGAACTGGTGGACTCTGGAGCCAAAGGAATCTCCCTGTCCGCTGGAGGATGCAGGGGCATCATGGGATCTCTGGGCCTGGGCGGCCACTAACTGTGTTAACATATGAATGGCTCCCCTAAGATCTTCGTTAGAGATACCAGAGCCCGAAGCGGGAACTGTATCTGAGTCAGGAACACTGGCAGGAGGAATGGTGGCATCCTCTGCCGCAGCTGGAATAAGGACACTTGGGTTTTGAACAGATGGGCCAGGCAAATTCGGGACTGGTGGGTCATTCTCTCCCACGGCATCGGGTACACGATTAATTGCTGCACTTGGGCCGGCATTGGCCCTAAGGCCGAGTCTAGCCTTGATGTATAGATCCATAGTTGTACTCTTTCTTAGTCTGTGTTGCCCGTGGGATTCCGGGTCTTGGTGGTATTTTTTTTTTCACAGTGTGTTTGACGAGTGTATGTGCCAAGCGGCACGGATTACATTCCTTTTATCTCATTTCCCGCTAATTCTTATTAAATGTGCATAAGCTTGTATTTTCCGCAATGTGTTAGGCTTACCTAGTCGTGGGGACTGGGTGCCGTCATGACAGGTTCACGATTGGTGAACTAGGGTCGTGATCTATTTGTCTATCTGCTCTTGTTTCTTATATGTTTCTCTGTTTCCTTCTTGAAATCCCATGACTACATCTTTAGTTTTCTTAACCCGCCTATCTTCTATATCTCTGTTTGTATTACTGGTTTCTCTGATTCAAAAGATTGTCGTAGTATTATGGTTCTTCTTGTATTTCTTCTTGTTTTGTTTTGAGTCTTCAATAGCATGCCTATTCTTCTCTCTTTATGATCCCTTGTTTGGATTTTTGACCTGATTTGAAGATTTCATTTGATTAGACTTCTCCACTCTTGTTTGCATGTTTAAAGCTTTCAACTTCACTCTGTCTTCATCCTCTCTGTTAGTTCTCGACAGTTTTGAATGATTCTTCTTCACTGTCTCCTCATGTCTCTTCTATTCTTTGTCTTCATCTTAATCCATCACATGTATACATAAGGCTAGGATTAATACTTGAAAAGAGATCTTAGTTAACATGTCTATGCTATTGTGTGGTCTTTGGGCTTAAATGAATCATGCTTCATCTATTGCTGACTGTTTGTGATAGTTTAGTTCTGTGCATGCCTATGATCATTAACCTTAAGGATTTTTGGAATTTTCAATTGTTATCTGACCTGAGCTAGTGGTAACTAAGGCTAGATTGACATAAGTTTGACACTTTGTTACATGAATTGGATAGTGTTAATTGATTAACCAAAATTCAACCATATCAAATTTCTCTTTTCTGAGTTTTGGTTGATTGATGCATTTGTTTGGTTTTATGTGGCTCTGTGTACAAAAAACATGTTGAAATAACTAAGTTTTCAGTAGTTCTTGTTGGTATGATTATGTGATTAACATTCACTAACCTTAGGGGAATTGGTTATAGTTGTTAGTGCTAGGCTTCATAAAATGGCTAGTTTTTAAATAGGTTAAAACTGAAAATGAACAAAATAGGCTATAAGTTTAATAATTGGCCTAAGAGTGGTCAACCTTGCAAAAGGTTGACCAACTCTATAAGGTCCAAACACACCAGCCCACTCTCAAAGGATGCTGGTTGTGCAAAAATGGTCAAGCCTGCAAATGCAGACTTGCCCAGGCTCTCTTTTGAGCCCTGGACATTAAGTGGCCAAACCTGCAAAGGTTCTGGGCCCAACAGTTCAGCAAATGGGTTTAATTACCCAGGCTAAGTCTCAACTTGAGACTGGCCATTGGTTAAATAGTACAATTAAGCAGGCTAGTCCTGCAATTTAGTTTAATTGACCTTAAAATCACAAAAATAGGTTATTAAGCAATAATTGGCCTAAGAGTGGTTAACTTTGCAAAAGGTTGACCAATTCTATAAGGCCCTAACACACAGTCCACCTTAAAAAGGGGCTGGTTGTGCAAAATGGCTAAGTCTGCAAATGCAGCCCAGGCTCTCTTTTGAGCCCTGAACATTAAAGTGGCCAAACCTGCAAAGGTTTTGGGCCCAACTGTTCAACAATTGGGTTTAATTACCCAAGCCAAGTCTCAACTTGAGACTGGCTAGCTGTTAAATAGTTTAATTTCAATAATAAAGCAGGCTAGTCCTGCAATTAGTTTAGAATTGAAATAAAATTGGTCTTAATTAACTGGAACTAAGTAAAAGAGGCTAGAATTGAAATAGTTCTTAATAGTAGGATTGGCCAGCCCTTAAATACCAATGCAGGGGCTGGCTATTAGTTAAATAAGTCCTAAAGAAGCTGAAACTTGACCTAGGCAGGTCTGGTAAATCAGCAAAACCTTTGAGGGCATATAAGGAACTTGAAATAGTATTTTAGTGAATAGTTTGAAACTTAAGAGGGTAAGGGAGTCATTTGTACCCCTGATTTCTGCAATTTTGTAGAGATTTAAGGGTATAATGGTCTCCCTAAAAAGGGAAATCTGTAAAAATCCCAAACCCTTAGGGCTACATTGGTAAAAATCCATAAAAAGGAATCTTTGGAACCTTCCAGCACATGCTGGAAGGGTTTCTGTTAACTGATTTGGGGACCTTAGTGTACATTGGGTAAATTTTAGAGGGGGAGAAGTGGGATTAATCCCATACTTTCTCCCCAAGTTTCAGCCTTTTTTGCCCAACTATAAATCAACCCATCTATTCCTATATATACTCCCAAAAAGAGTGAAATAGGGGCTGGCTTTTGATAAGAAAAGTTCAGAGAAAAAAATACTAATATAGCAGTAGTGTTTCTGGGATTTTTCGAGTGTGAACTTGTTGATTTCTTCTGATTTTTGGGTTCTTTGCTCGAATTTGGTATGGATTTCTTTGCTTGCTGCTGGGTTCTATATTATTGCTGCTGTGGTGTTTTTGCTCTGTGGATCTTCAGTCATCTCTAATCACTGTTGCATTGCATAGCTGAGTCCTTGTTGTTACTTATCTGCCTTGATTTCCCTAGACTCATCAGATTTCTCTTGTTGATTCAGGTACATTTCCCTTCAAAATGAAGCTGTAATGATTTGCTGAATAAAATGGAGTTCTGTTTTTAAGATTCATCTGATATTATGCACTTTGTAATCATTTTCATTAGATGTTCAATATTAGTGTAGATCTGTAGTTTAGTGGTAGTATAGCATGTAACAGCAGAGAAACAACTACAAAAACAGTGTAATAGCTTAATGGTGGTAGAGTAATGTAGATAGCATATCACTTAGATTAAATAGGTAGAAAACTCTAAAACATAAGTTAGTTAATGATAGTTTCTAAATCGTTAATCATTCACTCACAGTAGCTTCGCCAATCATAATCACATATCAGATGTTATTTACATATAGATAAGCTTAAAAATAGGGAATGTTAGATCAAATAGTGCTTCAATCATGATTTAGGCTAATAATCTGGTAATAAAATAAGTCATAATGAACTCAGTAGTATAATTATGTACAAGTCTCTGGGTCATTCATTTATGGGTATTTGAAGTCGAACAATGGAACAATTAGATTGTATAATCGTTGCTTATGTAGTTAGTTTAAATTTAAGGATCAGGAGTAAGATCTGAGCAGGCTATAGAAAGAAATAGCTGGGTATTGAAGCAACTTAACTAGAACCATACTTGTAATGTTAAAATGCTTAGCACATAATGAAACTAGTAATGTAATTATATGTGTGTAGTTAATCAGTTAGTCCAGATCCACAGTTAATTAGCTTAATCATTCTTCAAGTTTTCCTATATAATCAAATCATCTTCTCAGATTCAGTATTAACCTCAAACGCTAGTGTAAGAAGAAGAAGCAGTCTGTTAGTTCTAGTTCATGGTAACAAGTAATTGATTTATAGTTGACGTCTGATGAATTGATGTATTGATTTCCCTTTACTGAATAAATAAAAGTGCCTTCTATTTCAAATGTGTATCTTTGTTCTTTTACTTCAATTGTTCCATTGTTATTTAGTTTGGGCCCAATGTGTGTTATGGGCCTGAATCTCTATATGAAGCCAACTGGGCCGGCGAACAGAAGACCAAAAATAGCCTGGGTCTCGAAGACCTGGGCAGTTCGAACGTATGTTTAGTGAAAAGAAGACCAGGCCCCATTGAATAATAGAAACCCGACGGGCCTGGATTGAATATTTGATAAAAATGATTAAGGGAAAAACATGATTAGAAAATATAGTATATACTTCTTAGGATTGAATTTTAAAATTAACTAGGGATGAGCCTCGCCCGACTTTAACAAGCGGGGCCCTCATTTAGTAATGGTTTAATACAATTAGACTCGGGAGGACTACTAGCTAATTCCATAGTCTTACCCAAAACAATCAAAGCCGATAGACTATTTTAGGGCACGATTTTAATATACTTTCCATTGAACGAGTGTGCACTTGGTGCGACTCAAATCCAAATCTCGGCAAAGCTGAAATACATCAAAAGTCATAGGCGTACTGGTTGCGGTATGACTCGAGGCGTGTTTTCGCGATGCCGCAAATTCCCTAAAAATAATACTTAACATAAAAAGCACTATATGTTGTTAAAATCTGTGATTGAGTCAAACAAGAGTCGGGAACGACAATTGAGCGACCGTGCTAAAACCACGGAACCCGGGAATGCCTAACACCTTCTCCCGGGTTAACAGAGTTCCTTATCCGGATCTTTGCTTCGCATACATTTTTAAGAGTCAAATTCCTCGGATTCGGGATTAACCGGTGACTTGGGACACCATTATCTTTCTCAAGTGGCGACTCTGATTAATCTCAATAAAATCCCGAACCGATTGTCCTTTAATTGGAAAAACTCCTTCCCTTACATTATTTTATCCGTTTCGGATATTTGAGCGTCGGGGTATACCCTACGAGCGTATTTATATGCTTATTTCCCAAAAGTGGGGTAGTAAAAAGGGAGGTGTGACAGCTCTGGCGACTCTGCTGGGGACCCCAACCCCGAACTTCGATTTCAGGGTTTAAGAACTCGAGCTCTTTAGAATTGTCGTTCGCGTTATTGTTTGACTTCGTTATATGATTTGAACAACATGCTATGTGCTTTATCGCTTTGATATTATGTGGATTGTATATAAAATTGTGCCGAAAACCTTTTCTCTTCACCCCCGGGGATGTGCTTACTGGTTGAGACTCCCTTTTCTATTAAAGTCACCTTAAATTAAGAAAAATAGAGGCCGTATAAGTTACAAAGCCGATTGACTCCGCGGGTCACCGGTACGTAGCCCCCTCCTCGATTCGAGTTGTCCGCTCGGGTACACGGTCTAGCACTCTATGAAACCGAAAGATTTTTGAACATAGGTCTAGGACGATTATTTGCATCATATTTGACTTAGGGGACTCAACACGGGGGTTGGGTCCGTCTAGGACAGGTGACCCGGTAATTAAGACCGAGCATATTATGTGTTGCATTTTTAATTGTCCTTGATCATTATGCGGACCGGCAAAAATCCCAAGGGTAGAAAAATTATTGGAAAAAAAGAGAGAAATAACAAAAATATTGACGAAATGCTGTCGAAAATTTGAAAATTTGAAAATAGGTGGAACAATTTTGTTGAAATAATTGGTCAACTAATCTGACCGAACTACGCAGGTTTGATTCTCACCGTTAGGTGGGATACGTAGGCAACTCTTATCGGGTCCAACCACCCCTTTAAAAAAAAATAAAAAAAAATGTGTGTTTAATTTTGTCAATAAAATCAAAGTGATGCCATTTTGAAAAATAGCCGAATGTTCCGAAAGGACACCGGAAGGTTATTTTTTGCAAAAATAGCCACTTTGAATTATTTTTAATAATTTGCGGGCACAACCTTGAAATATTCCTTGTGGAAATATTGTAAGGCCATAGCCGCAAAATCAAGTCCGGGTTCACACCCTTTTTTGCAAAAATAACCAAAAAATGTCAAATTTTTGATTTTGTTATAAATAAGTCGGGTGATGCTATTCTTGCTTAAAATAAGCCGAATGTCCCTCAAAAGGACGCCGAAAGGCCGTTTTTGCAAGAATAGCCACTTTGAGTCATTTTAAATAATTTGCGGGCATAGCCTTGAAATATTCCCTCCCGGAAATGTCGAAAGGCTGTATCCGCAAAAATCAAGTTTTGAGTCATCACTCAACTTTTCAAAAAATAACCACTTTATCAAATAAGCCATTACATGGCCGGAATTTTGCTAAAATAACCACATTTTTGCATTTTAACTTCCTCAGTCTTGTGTTGGCCTGTGTCGGTGCTGAACGATGCCCCATAGGCCCCAGGATAAATTTTGAAATTGCATCTGCTTAAATAAAATTTTGCAAAAAGAGCCACTTTGTCCAAATAAGCCATTACATGGCCAATTTATGAAAAATAGTCTTGTGTTGGTTTATGGTGATGCCGAACGATGCCCCATGAGCCACAGGATAAAAAACAATTTCAAGTTTATCTTTCTTAAATAAATTTTGCAAAAATAGTCATTTTGTCAAATAAGTCATTATGTGGCCAATTTTGTAGAAATAGTCATAATTGACACCAAAAATATTCTTATTCTTGTAGAAATCTCCTACACAAGTTTGTAGTTGGAGTCGGCTTCTATAATTTCCCTTCAAAGAAAAAGAAAAAAAAATCAAAAAAATCGAATAAACATCTCTTTATTTCTTGCATTAATTTGCAAGAACTACGCCCGGTCTGATTCATGCGGGGTCATGACACGTAGGCAATCCACATAGGATTCGACCATATCCATAACCAAAAAGAAAAAAAAATGAAAAATTACAAAAAGAGAAAAAAAAAAGAGAAAAAGGAAAAACCACAAAAAGAAAAAAAAGAAGAAGAAAAAATAGCAGAAAAAAAAAGAGAAATCAATAAGCGGAATACCTTAACGCTAACATGATGGTTTCGTTTTGTCAATTTCCAGAAAGTTGAGGTGGTTGGTTGTGGTAAACAAGATTCAAGGAAAATGATAACCGAAGCTGTTACGAGTGTCGAAGAGACTCAGGGTCACAGAGTTCAACAAGGGTCAACCGTGGTTGAGGAAAATAGAACACTGAAACGACAAATGACCAAAATGCGTCAAGCATGGGCCAATGGTCAGGGACAGCCTTCTCAAGAGTCACAGTTTGATATACAGCAAGAACAGTACCACTCTCCCGAGTACCACTCATACGCGTTTGATCTTCCTACAAACATTGAGAAGTCTGTGGGAATGATGCCCGGTGACGTGGGTGATGAAAATCTTCTTGGGAGGTCAACTAAAGTTGAAGATATTGAAACAGAAAGTGATCTTGGCATCATTAATGCAGAATTCGGTGGCTAGGATGCCATGCTTGTCAATTGGGAAGGCGCTCCGTCTCTTGGAGTTTTGGTGGTATATTTTGGTGTCATCTCTTTTGCTCGGGTTATTTCAGGGTTGTAATCCGGACGTTGTCTTGAGAGTCAAAACCCTTCTATCTTTCCACTTTGCTTTGTTTAGTAATAAATTTGTTTAGTGCTGTCTAGGTTTGTAATTCTAGTCTAGTCTGCTCGTTTTGTTGTTCATCTTGTTGTTTCAACCCATCAGTTTAATACAACTCTCTGTTTTCCCGTCATTTCTAGTCATTCCATTTCTAATCACTTTACAATTCTTCTCATACTGATTTTAGCAACATGACTTGCACACAATTCTCGGCCTGATTTTAAAAGACAATTTAGCGATAAAACAAGGTTAAAGATGTAATGATACTCGGAAGAAATATTGAAATACTGTGAAGCCGGAATCAAGTGAACATTGGGGAAAGCGTAACATAAAGAAATGCCTTGGAAATGCATCATCAATTCAAAGCCAAAGGCAAAAATACCCCAAGGTTAAAGGAACCATTCATGGTATCGAGATTATTGCCCAATGGCACTGATAATTGTCAAATACAGAAGGCAAATATGTGAATCAATCAAAGGTGTTTAACTCTGTAGTTTGTACTTGGTAGGTTTTGAAGATTGGAATGACGAAGGCATTTTATTCGGCTATCCAAACACTTTATCCATTGTTATCCCTTTGAGCTTTATTATATTTTCTTTCATATCCCTCTTTCGGAATCAAAAACAAACCTGTTTAAAGAAAATCTGGAAAAAATAAGACTTCGAGTCTCTGAAGTCTTGAATACTGGAAGAAAAGAAAAGAAAAAGAAAAAGAAAAGAAAAAGAAAAAGAAAAGAAAAGAAAAGAAAGAAAGAAATAAGGAAGCACAAGAGACCAATCCTGCTAAGTTAAGTACATTTGCCTTCTGCCGAAAGGGTACGTAGGCAGCCTCACTAAGGTTCAGTCACAATAAAGGAAAAATCCAAAAAAAATCCCCCCAAAAGGAAACTGGGCAGAAGTTATGGTTGTTGAAGAAATAAGATTCCGAAAGTTGTAATATTTAAACCACATTGAAATAATTTTGAGCCTTTATATCCTTTTTTTCTATACCCCATCCAAAAGCCTGCGTTACGGTCCAAAGGAAGACCTTCCGATCAATCTTCAAGAAATGCCAAGTCAAACGAGCAAAGGTGAATCACATCAGGGGCAACACTCCAGTCCGAACAAAGGAGAATGAAGAACTCAAGATGATGAGAACCACCACGAGACTCCAAGATGAGAGAAATCAAAATGAGAGAGTCTTATCAGGTGAAAACCCGCACGGGCACCGTAAGGTGACGGTGAGTTGAGAGAGAAAATCAAAAAATGAGAGAGGCTTGATGGTGAAAACCCTATGGGCACTACAAGTCAACTAAAGAGTTGAATCAGATCAAGGAAATGAAATGTTGAAGACCAGTTTCACGGCAGAACTTGCAGCAAGAGTTGAGCATCAGATTTGCTATATAGAGAAGGCTAAAAGTGCATGTCAAGGTCGCTAGAGTCGGTATTCACAACCGATAGGTCATTCTTCTGTAGGTTTCTTGTTAGGAATTGTATTTTCCTTTCTTTCTATTCTTCACACCTTGTTTTACCCTCCCTCTTAGTGAGTCAGTCGGGTCATAACAAGTATAGAAATGATTTCAAAATTTGCCACCAAGCTTTCCAATTGCACGAGATGGGATTTAGCCAACACGACAATTGTCGTAAGTCAGGGAAAGACAAGGCCAATGCTTTAAGACAAAAAAGCAACATGTGCAATGAAATGGGTAACAATAAAAATGTTTGGGGTTCATGCGAGACGCAAAGGTCAGCAAAGTGCCAACTCACAACAAATGGAAATATGGGAGTATATTTTGACAAAGGAAAGAGTCAGTCAAGAAACACCCTAGGTTGTCCAATTAAATCACTGAAGAAATCATAGACCTCAAGATCGGATTTTGTGGGATCCGTCAAGAAAGGAACAACATACATGCCGTAAGGAAGACGGATTTTTGGATAGTTGGTGAACAAGAAAGGCATTCAAGTGGAAAGTAATCGCCATCAAAGTTCAAGGCCACAACCAACCACCGCATTAAACTAACAGATTTTTCTTTGATTTGAAACAGGGGCATAGATGTTATTGGACCGATAGAGCCAACAGCTTCCAATGGGCATAGGCTCATTTGGGTTGCGATGGGTTACTTTACCACATTGGGCCAAGGCAAAGGGCAAATTTGCGCCAAACTAGCAAGGAGCATTTGTGGTATCACGGGTGTTGTCCAATGGGGCATTATATTTGACAGATGTTGAAGGAAAGTGCATAGAGACTGCTATCAATTCAGATGCGATCAAAAGATACTATGTATGACTCCTTTTCAATTGTGTTTTGTATTTTGTTGTGATTTTGGAATTGAAATGACGAAGGCATTTTATTCTCTATCCAAACACTTTATCCATTGACAACCCCCTTTGAGCCTTAATGAATATATTCTTTCATATCCCTCTCTCGGAATCGCTTATAGCGCAATAAGATCGAAATTGACAAAATGAAAAAATGATGAAAAAATGATGATGGAAAATGATGGAAATAATGATGAAAAAAATGAAATGAAAAAAAAGAAAAAGAGAAAAAGACAAAGAAATCGGGAAAAAGTCAAAAAGAAATCCATCTAACTAATGAAGTTGGATGAACTACGTCCGACTTGATCCCGAAAGGGTACGTAGGCAGCCTCTCTGAGGTTCAGTCACAATAAAGAAAAAATCCAAAAAAAATTCCCCACATATTGAAACTAGGGCAGAAGTTATGTTTAATAATTCCGAGAGTTGTAAATATCTTTGAACCCTCGTGAGATTTTGAGCCTTTATACCTTTCTTTCTTAACCCATCCAAAAGCCACGTTACAGTCCAAAGAAAGACCTTCTGATCAATTCCGAAATGATAACGAATGCAATGAAGGAGGAGCGAAACATCGGAGAATACCCGTGGTACAGAAAACAGAAAACAAAAAGAAAATATAAAAAAAAAATGAAAAAATGAGAGAGTCTCATAGGTGAAAAACTTAACCGGCACCGTGAGGCGATTGTGAGTTTGAGAGAAATAAAATGAGAGAGTCTCATCAGTGAAAACCTTAATCGGCACTGTGAGACGACTGTGAGGTTGAGAGAATAAATGAGAGAGTCTTATTGGTGAAAACCTTTCGAGGCACCGTAGGGCGATCACGAGGACTATCAAAAAGAGAAAAGGCAACAAAAAAGAGTATCGGTTTGGGTCAAAGGCGATTCAGAGTCAGAACAATGATTGGAACGAACTGGGTCAGAGTTTAAATACATGGCATGGTTAGCGGAATCAGCCGGCAAATACCCAGATAAGTTCTATTATCTCTCCAAAACGCCCTTACCTTTTTTTATTTTTCTGCATTTCATTGTTTACCTTTTGAGAGCTAACTACCAGCTCCTGATAACGAAAGCTGAAACAACACTGGGTCAAAAAGAAGAAAGATTCGGGAAGGAAATAAAGAAGCTTGGCAAACATGGCCAAAGGAAAAGAAAACAAAACAAAAGTGGAAAAAGTGAGAAAATACAAAAAGAGTTTGCAAGGGATAAGCAGTTGAAAGTTACGCAGCATGAGAAAAGCAAAAAAAAGAAAAAGCAATAAAAAGCGGGGACGGCAGATGCCAGTTGCCAGCAGTTTATATCTAATAAATTTTGTTTCATGCAGGAACAAATTGTCACTAATCACTTTAAAGTGAATGTGACCAATGTGGAAAATAGAAAACACCAAAAAGAGAAAGTTCACCAATAAGTGGAGAAATTCACAAGCAAGAGATAATTGGTAAAAGAAAATGCCAAAAAGAGGAAGGTAGCATCTTTTAAAATTCACTCCCCAGTCCTCAGGCTGCGGGAATATTTTTCTGCATCGCTTTGCACGTTTAATTTCTGTTAGGTGCCCACCTTCGAATACGGGAATATTTTTCTGCATCGCATTGCACGTTTAATTTCTGTTAGGTGCCCACCTTCGAATACGGGAATATTTTCTGCATCGCATTGCACGTTTAATTTTTGTTAGGTGCCCACCTTCGAATACGGGAATATTTTTCTGCATCGCATTGCACGTTTAATTTCTGTTAGGTGCCCACCTTCGAATACGGGAATATTTTCTGCCATTGCATTGCACGTTTAATTTCTGTTAGGTGCCCACCTTCGAATACGGGAATATTTTTCTGCATCGCATCGCATTGCACGTTTAATTTCTGTTAGGTGCCCACCTTCGAATACGGGAATACTTTTCTCGCATTGCACGTTTAATTTCTGTTAGGTGCCCACCTTCAAATACGGGAATATTTTTCTGCATTCGCATTGCACGTTTAATTTCTGTTAGATGCCCACCTTCGAATACGAGAATATTTTTCTCGCATCGCATTGCACGTTTAATTTTTGTTAGGTGCCCACCTTCGAATACGGGAATACTTTTCTCCCATCGCATTGCACGTTTAATTTTTGTTCGGTGCCCACCTTCGAATACGGGAATATTTTTCTGCATCGCATTGCACGTTTAATTTCTGTTAGGTGCCCACCTTCGAATACGGGAATACTTTTCTGCATCGCATTGCACGTTTAAATTCTGTTAGGTGCCCACCTTTGAATACGGGAATACTTTTCTGCATCGCATTGCACGTTTAATTTCTGTTAGGTGCCCACCTTCGAATACGGGAATATTTTTATGCATCGCATTGCACGTTTAATTTCTGTTAGGTGCCCACCTTCGAATACGGGAATAGTTTTCTGCATCGCATTGCACGTTTAATTTCCGTTAGGTGCCCACCTTCGAATACGGGAATATTTTTCTGCATCGCATTGCACGTTTAATTTCTGTTAGGTGCCCACCTTCGAATACGGGAATATTTTTCTGCATCGCATTGCACGTTTAATTTATGTTAGGTGCCCACCTTCGAATACGGGAATACTTTTCTGCATCGCATTGCACGTTTAATTTCTGTTAGGTGCCCACCTTCGAATACGGGAATACTTTTCTGCATCGCATTGCACGTTTAATTTCTGTTAGGTGCCCACCTTCGAATACGGGAATATTTTTCTGCATCGCATTGCACGGGAATACATTTCTGCAAGTTATGGTGTATGTAGCTAAAAGCCCACACTAGGGCTGAAAAAAAGAAAAAAAAAGGGGGAAAAATTTGTTGTTTTGTTTTGAGCAGGTTTCAGCTCGAGGACAAGAAGTGCCATTGAAAATCAAAAAAAAATTAGCTTGAGGACAAAAGTACCATTGAAAATCAAAAAAAGAGGAAAACAAGAAAGAAAATCAACAAAAAAAGAGAGTCGACATCAAAGAAAATCAACAAAAAGAGAGTCGGCATCACAGAAAATCAAGAAAAAGAGAAGAAGAAGCAAAGAAAATCAACAAAAAAGAGAGTCGGCATCAAAGAAAATAAACAAAAAAAGAGAGTCGGCATCACCGAAAATCAAGAAAAAGGGAAGAAGAGCAAAAGCTAGATTAGGAACAATTGTAATTGTAGGATCATAGCTTAGAATAGCTTCTTCATTTTACATTTCTCCCCCCGGTGTAATAAGGAGTAAGTCAGCAGGTCTCGACAGTGTCAATGCAACAGTGAGTCTGGTAGTTTTTAAACTGCCAGACCTTCCCGAACTACACTGACCTGATTCCTGTTTAGCCCAGGATATGTAGGCAACCTCTAAAGCAGGGTGCGGTCAAAAGGTTTTCAAAAATGCTTTTACGGAATGTGCCAATGTGCAAAAATCTCTCATTACTGCTCACTTGTCTTTGCACTGAAACTCTTCGTGTTCCCGAGCAAAGAGGGGCAGCTGTGAGCACATGATTTTTGCACCGGGCAAATAATTCCAAAATTAAAATAAATATGTTTTTGAGTGCAATTACTTGCTTTGTTTGAAATTAGCTATACTTTATGTGTTTGAATAAGTAGAAATTAGAAACAATCAAAAAAATTAGGCTAGGTAATTAATTTGTTTGATTTGATTAGTTTTAAGAAGAAAACTAGCAAAAAATAGTTTTAAGTAGTGAAAATTAAGGAAACAATAGTAGAAAAATTGCAAAAAAATACTAAATAATTAGGTTAAGTAGGAAATTAGGTTTTTATTTTATTTTTATAATATTCCATAAAAAAGGTATAAAAGAAAATACATAAAAATAATTAAAATCGGAAAAATACAAAAATAGGTAGGTTTAATAAGATTGGGCCATTTTGACATAAATCAAATGGCCCAAACGCCTCAGCCCAAAGGAACGGATCCAGTTCGTTAAAGATGGATGATATCAGCCGTCCATCAAGCCAAATCCAACGGTTAGAATAATTAGTGGAGTATTTTTTATTAATTAATAAGTGAGAATTAATCCGAGCCGTCTGATTAAAATGATCCGACGGAAGAGACCTTGGTCTCCTGGGTAGCCAAACGGTGCCATTTTAGTAACGCACCTACGAGCCGTCGATTTCCATCAAACGAACGGCCTGGATCTCCTCAAACCCTCCGACTATATAAGGCTTTGGTCTGAAGAGACCAAGCCATTTATCTCTAAACCTATCCGCCCTTTACCCCATTCCCTTCTCCTTCTCCGTCATCTTCTTCAACCAGAAACCCTAGCTGGCCCATGGCGGCCACCACCCTCCATGGTGGTCGCCGGCTTTTCTAAACCCCTCCCCTCTTCTTTTCCTTCTTCTGTTTCTTCTTCTCCACCAAAACTCCAAGAACAGATCCATTTCCTCAAAAACTCCGGTCACCGGAACTTCGCCGGTGACCACCAAACAACGAGAACGTCCTTCAAACCAATGCCGTTCGAACCCCCTTTCCATGATCTATCTAACCATACTACTCTTACCCCTCGAATATCCCCGGAGCTTCTCGAATATCTACAAAAAGGTGTCGCCGGAAACCTAACTCCGGCGACTTCAAAACCCAAACCTGTTAAAGACCCATTCTTTTACCCACCCAAACACCCCCACAAACTCAAAACCCCAAAAGGTTTCATCTTGAAGCCGAACAACAGAAAACAGAAAAGAAAAGTGAGAAAAAAGAAAATCACGAAAAAATGGAATAAAGAAGAGTCTGGGAGTTTGAAAAGAATAAAGAAAAGAAAAGAGAGAGATTAGGAAGCTCAGGGGACAGGCCCTGCGAGCTAAGTTCCCTCTCCCTCTGTGTTTTATTTTCTGTCCGTTGACTGCTTATTTTATGATTATTTCTTCTGTTTTGTTATTTTTGAAAGCTTGAAATCCTGTGTTAGTCATATTGTCTTTGCTTCTTTGCTTGCTTTGTTTTCATCTGTGTTTTTCTTGTCTTGTATGTCTCAGTATGTCTTTTTCTATCCTTTAGATTCTTATTTTGTGCTTCGCATGTTAGTTTTAGGGTTCTAATCTGGTTGTCTATCTGCTCTTGTTTCTTATCTGTTTCTCTGTTTCCTTCTTGAAATCCCATGACTACATCTTTAGTTTTCTTAACCCGCCTATCTTCTATATCTCTGTTTGTATTACTGGTTTCTCTGATTCAAAAGATTGTCGTAGTATTATGGTTCTTCTTGTATTTCTTCTTGTTTTGTTTTGAGTCTTCAATAGCATGCCTATTCTTCTCTCTTTATGATCCCTTGTTTGGATTTTTGACCTGATTTGAAGATTTCATTTGATTAGACTTCTCCACTCTTGTTTGCATGTTTAAAGCTTTCAACTTCACTCTGTCTTCATCCTCTCTGTTAGTTCTCGACAGTTTTGAATGATTCTTCTTCACTGTCTCCTCATGTCTCTTCTATTCTTTGTCTTCATCTTAATCCATCACATGTATACATAAGGCTAGGATTAATACTTGAAAAGAGATCTTAGTTAACATGTCTATGCTATTGTGTGGTCTTTGGGCTTAAATGAATCCTGCTTCATCTATTGCTGATTGTTTGTGATAGTTTAGTTCTGTGCATGTCTATGATTATTGATCTTAAGGATTTTGGGAATTTTTCAATTGTTATCTGACCTGAACTAGTGGTAACTAAGGCTAGATTGACATAAGTTTGACACTTTGTTACATGAATTGGATAGTGTTAATTGATTAACCAAAATTCAACCATATCAAATTTCCCTTTCTGAGTTTTGGTTGATTGATGCATTTGTTTGGTTTTATGTGGCTCTGTGTACAAAAAACATGTTGAAATAACTAAGTTTCCAGTAGTTCTTGTTGGTATGATTATGTGATTAACATTCACTAACCTTAGGGGAATTGGTTATAGCTGTTAGTGCTAGGCTTCATATAAATTGGCTAGTTTTTGAATAGGGTATTAACTGAAAATGAACAAAATAGGCTGTTAGACAATAATTGACCTAAGAGTGGTCAACTTTGCAAAAGGTTGACCAACTCTATAAGGTCCAAACACACTAGCTCACTTCAAAAAGGGCTGGTTGTGCAAAAACTGGTCAAGCTTGCAAATGCAAGCTCACCAAGGCTCATTTGAGCCCTGAACATCAAAGTGGCCAGGCCTGCAAAGGCTTTGGGCCCAACCATGTTCAGTAATTGGGTTTAATTACCCAGGCTAGGTCTCAACTTGAGACTGGCCATTAGTTTAATAGGTAATTAAGCAGGCTAGTCCTGCAATTTAGTTTAATTGACCTTAAAATCACAAAAGTAGGTTATTAAGCAATAATTGGCCTAAGAGTGGTTAACTTTGCAAAAGGTTGACCAATTCTATAAGGCCCTAACACACAGTCCACCTTAAAAAGGGGCTGGTTGTGCAAAATGGCTAAGTTTGCAAATGCAGACTGGCCCAGGCTCTCTTTTGGGCCCTGAACATTAAAGTGGCCAAACCTGCAAAGGTTTTGGGCCCAACTGTTCAGCAATTGGGTTTGATACCCAAGCTAAGTCTCAACTTGAGACTGGCTAGCTGTTAAATAGTTTAATTTCAATAATAAAGCAGGCTAGTCCTGCAATTAGTTTAGAATTGAAATAAAATTGGTCTTAATTAACTGGAACTAAGTAAAAGAGGCTAGAATTGAAATAGTTCTTAATAGTAGGATTGGCCAGCCCTTAAATACCAATGCAAGGGCTGGCTATTAGTTAAATAAGTCCTAAAGAAGCTGAAACTTGACCTAGGCAGGTCTGGTAAATCAGCAAAACCTTTGAGGGCATATAAGGAACTTGAAATAGTATTTTAGTGAATAGTTTGAAACTTAAGAGGGTAAGGGAGTCATTTGTACCCCTGATTTCTGCAATTTTGTAGAGATTTAAGGGTATAATGGTCTCCCTAAAAAGGGAAATCTGTAATTGATTTGAGTTTAACTATACTCTTGCTCTTGAACGTATAGTGGGGTTAGGGTCTGAAAAAGCTCGTAGAGTTTGTGCTGTTTATCAGCTTCTTCTCTTGAATAATAAACGAGATTGGGGTTAAATCACAGCACTACTTATTTATTTGCTATACAAGATTACTTTTAAATGTATTATTATTTTATTTATTTTTAAATTTGCCAGTGCATCTACTTTATACGCACTATATATTCAACTGCTCTACACGATTAATTTTTAAGAGGGGGAAAGTTGGGATTAATCCCATAACTTTCTCCCCAAGTTTCAGCCCTTATCTTAGCTATAAATACACCCTAAAAGGGGCTGAAAGGGGTTCGAAATTTGGAGGGTTGGAAATTGGAGCAATCTGCAATTCATTTTTAGGCTGGCTTGAGAGAGAAAAATCAGAGAACAATACTAATATAACAGCAGAATTGCTCTGCATTTTCGATTTAGTCGCCTGGGTCTTTGGTTTTCTGCTTAATTGTGTGCCTGGGTTTTCTGCTCGCTCTTGCTGTGGTGTTCTGTCTCGTGGATAATCAATCTCACTGTTGCATTGCTGAGTCCTAGCTGTTACTTATCTGCCTTGATTTCCTTAGACTCATCAGATTTTTTCTTGTTGATTCAGGTACATTTCTATTCAAAAAATGAAGCTGTAATGATTTGCTGAATGAAATGGAGTTCTGTTTTTAAGATTCATCTGATATTATGCACTTTGTAATCATTTTTATTAGATGTTTAATATTAGTGTAGATCTGTAGTTTAGTGGTAGTATAGCATGTAACAGCAGAGAAACAACTACAAAAACAGTGTAATAGCTTAATGGTGGTAGAGTAATGTAGATAGCATATCACTTAGATTAAATAGGTAGAAAACTCTAAAACATAAGTTAGTTAATTATAGTTTCTAAATCGTTAATCACTCACTCACAGTAGCTTCGCAAATCATAATCACATATTTGATGTCTCTTAAACATAGACAAGCTTCAAAAAATAGGAAACGTTAGATCAAGCAGTGATTCATTCATGATTTGGGCTAATAATCTGGTAATAAAACAAGTCATAATGAAATCAGTAGTATAATTATGTACAAGTCTCTGAGTCATTCATTTATGGGTATTTGAAGTCGAACAATGGAACAATTAGACTGTATAATCGCTGCTTATGTAGTTAGTTTAAATTTAAGGATCAGGAGTAAGATCTGAGCAGGCTATAGAAAGAAGTAACTGGGTATTGAAGCAACTTAATTAGAACCATGCTTGTAGTGTTAAAATGCTTAGCTCATAATGAAACTAGTAATGTAATGATATGTGTGTAGTTAATCAGTTAGTCCAGATCCACAGTTAATTAGCTTAGTCATTCTTCAAGTTTTCCTGTATAATCAAATCATCTTCTCAGATTCATATTAACCTCAAACGCTAGTGTAAGAAGAAGAAGCAGTCTGTTAGTTCTAGTTCATGGTAACAAGTAATTGATTTATAGTTGACGTCTGATGAATTGATGTATTGATTTCCCTTTACTGAATAAATAAAAGTGCCTTCTATTTCAAATGTGTATCTTTGTTCTTTTACTTCAATTGTTCCATTGTTATTTAGTTTGGGCCCAATGTGTGTTATGGGCCTGAATCTCTATATGAAGCCAACTGGGCCGGCGAACAGAAGACACAAGACGAATAGGAGACGATGACCATATCTGTGCAGGCAGCTTTAGATTGGGCCTTGAACGCTAATAAAAAATGGCCCAGACCTGGAATACTTAGTGTAAAAACGTTTAAAGGAAAAACACAATTAGAAAAACATAGTATATACTTCTTAGGATTGAACTTTAAAATTAACTTGGGATGAGCCTCGCCCGACTTTAAACAAGCGGGGCCCCCATTTAGTAATGTTTTAATACAATTAGACTCGGGAAGACTACTAGCTAATTCCATAGTCTTACCCAAAACAATTAAAATCCGATAGACTACTTTAAGGCACGATATTAATATACCTTCCATTAAATGAGTGTGCACTTGGTGCGACTCAAATCCAAATCTCGGCAAAGCTGAAATACACCGAAAGTCATAGGCGTACTGGTTGCGGTATGACTCGAGGCGTATTTTTGCAATGCCGCAAATTCTCTAAAAATAATACTTAATGTAAAAAGCACTATATATTGTTAAAATCTATGATTAAGTCAAACAAGAGTCGGGAACGACAATTGAGCGACCGTGCTAAAACCACGGAACCCGGGAATGCCTAACACCTTCTCCCGGGTTAACAGAGTTCCTTATCCGGATCTTTGCTTCGCAGACATTTTAAGAGTCAAATTCCTCGGATTCGGGATTAACCGGTGACTTGGGACACCATTATCTTTCCCAAGTGGCGACTCTGATTAATCTCTAATAAAGTCCCGAACCGATTGTTCTTTAATTGGAAAAACTCATTCCCTTACGTTATTTTATCCGTCTCGGATATTTGAGCGTCGGGGTATACCCTACAAGTGTATTTATACGTTTAAGTGTTGGGGTAGTAAAAAGGGTGGTGTGATAGACAATGGCACGAGAAATTGCCTTTCGCTCTTATGGGATATCGCACAACAGTGGGCACTTCTATCGGCACCACACCCTACTCATTGGTGTATGGGACAGAGGCCGTTATACCCTCAGAAATAGAGATACCGTCACCACGAATCATAGCTGAAGCTGGGATAGATGAGGAGGAATGGGTAAAAGCCCGACTGGAATAATTAAATCTGATTAACGAGAAGCGGTTGACAGCGGTTTGCCACGGGCAATTGTATCAACAAAGAATGGCAAGAGCATATAATAAGAAGGTACGTCCTCGGAAGTTTGAAGTTGGACAACTGGTATTGAGATGTATCTTACCACATTGGGCTGAAGCAAAGGGCAAATTCGCACCAAACTGGAAAGGGCCATTTATGGTATCACGAGTGTTGTCTAATGGGGAATTATATTTGACAAACATTGAAGAAAAGTGCGTAGAGACTGCTATCAATTTAGATGCGGTCAAAAGATACTATGTATGATTCCTTTTCAATTGTATGATTGTATTTTGTTGTGATTTTGGAATTGAAATGATGAAGGCATTTTATTCTCTATCCAAACACTTCATCCATTGACATCCCCTTTGAGCCGTGTTTGATATGTTCTTTCATACCCCTCTCTCGAAATGGTTTATGACACAAAAAGAAAGGAGCAAAAATGAAAAAAAAGAAAAAAAAAGAGAAAAAGCAAATGCAAACAAAAGCAAAATGCAAACAAAATAAAAAGACAAAGAAATCGGGAAAAAGTCAAAATAAATTCATAAATTTATGGCGTAGTCTGAACTACGTCTGACTTGATCCCGAAAGGGTACGTAGGCAGCCTCACTAATGTTCAGTCACAATAAAGGAAAAATCCAAAAATCCCCCACATATTAAAACTGGGGCAGAAGTTATGTTTTATAATTCCGAGAGTTGTAAATATAATAAAACCCTCATAATTGTTTAGCCTTTATATCTTTCTTTCTTAACCCATCCAAAAGTCACATTACAGTCCAAAGAAAGACCTTCTAATCAATTTCAAGAAAATAACAAATGCAATGAGAATAAAGGAAGATCGGTACATTGGACAACATCAGTGGTGCAGAAAAACAAAAGACAAAAAGAAAAATAAAAAATGAAAAAATGAGAGGGTCTCATCGGTGAAAACCTTAACCGGCACCGTGAGGCGATTGTGAGGTTGACAGAAATAAAATGAGAGAGTCTTGTAAGTGAAAACCTCTACCGGTACTGCAAGGCGACTGTGAGGATGAGAGAGAATAAATGAGAGAGTCTTATTTGTGAAAACTTTTCATGGCACCATAAGGCGATTGCGAGGATTATTATGGAAAAAGAGAAAAAGCAAAAAAAATAGGATCGGTTTGGGTTGTAAGAAATTTGGAGTCAAAATAATGGATTGAACGAACTGGGTCGGAGTTTAAATACATGGCATGGTCAACAGAATCAGCCGACATACCCAGATACGTTCTATCACTTCTCCAAAACACCCTTACCCTTTTTCTGCATTTCATTGTTTGTTATTTGAAAGCTAACTACCAGCTTCTAATGATAAGATTTGAAACAACACTGGATCAGAAAAGAAAGAATATAAGAGAGTTGAAAAGAAATAAAGGAGTTTGGCGAACTGAGCCAAAAGAAAACAAAACAAAAAGGTGAAAAACAAGAAAATACAAAAAAGAGCTTGCAAAAGATAGTCAACTGAAAGACCGCACAGCGGAAGTGAAGCAAAAAGAGGAAAAGCAATAAGAGGCAGGAAAGGCAGATGCCAGTTGCCAGCAGCTTATAACTAATAAAATTTTGTCTTTGTTATTTAGACAGGAACAATTCATCACTAATCACTTTAAAGTGAATGTGACCAATGTGGAAATATAGAAAACACTAAAAAGAAGTTCACAATAACTGGAGGAATTCATGGATGGAGGAATCACTCAATCAAGAAAATACCAAAAACAAGAGGAGGGTATCAACTTTTAAATCCATACCCCAGTTATCAATCTGAGGGAATATTTTGTTGCATTTTCATTTCATGCATCAGGCGCCCACCTGGATAACAAGGGAATACTTTTCTGCATTCGCATTTCATGCATCAGGCGCCCACCTGGATAACAAGGGAATACTTTTCTACATTTCGCATTTCATGCATCAGGCGCCCACCTGGATAACAAGGGAATACTTTTCTGCATTCGCATTTCATGCATCAGGCGCCCACCTGGATAACAAGGGAATACTTTTCTGCATTTGCATTTAATGCATCAGGCGCCCACCTAGATAACATGGGAATACTTTTTCTGCATTCGCATTTCATGCATCAGGCGCCCACCTGGATAACAAGGGAATATTTTTCTGCAATTTTAATTTCTGTTCAGGAGCCCACCTGTATAACAAGGGAATACATTTCTGCAATTTTTGATTTCTGCAAATTTTGATTTGTGTTAGCTAACATGAGTAACATCGTAACTTTAATTTCTGTTCAGGTGCCCACCTGTATAACAAGGGAATACATTTCTACAATTTTAATTTCTGCAATTTTAGTTTGTGTTAGCTAACATGAGTATCACCGTAACATTGAAGAGCCCATACTGTGGCAGAAGGAAAAATTTGTGGGTTTTGTTTTGTTTTGAACATGTATCAGTTTGAAGGCAGGAAGTACCATCAAAAATCAAAAAGAGGGGGAAGCAAGGAAAAGAAAATCAACAAAAAAAAGAAAGTCAGTCGCACAGAAAATTAAGGAAAAAGAGAGACAAAGAAGAATAAAGAGATAAGAAGATAAATTGGAGCAATTGTAACTCGTAGAGATCATAGCTTATAATAGCTTCTTTATTTTTCATTTTATCTCAGTGTAACAAGGAGTTAGTCAATGATTATAGCAACAGTAGCAGCAACAACAGGTCTTGGTAGTTTCAAACTACCAGACCTTCCCGAACTACACCGACCCGATTCCTGTTTAGCCCAGGATATGTAGGAAACCTCTGAAGCAGGGTGCGGTCAAAAGGTTTTCAAAAATGCTTCTTACGGAATATGCCAATGGGCAAAAATCTCTCATTATTGCTCACTTGTCTTTGCACTGAAAATAATTTTTATACCAAATTTACCTTGCTTTAGCCATAATTTATGCATATACACAATACTCCCTCCGTTTCAATTTATGTGAACTCATTTAACTGGTCACGGAGTTTAAGAAAAAAGAGAAGACTTTTGAACTTGTGGTGTAAAATGAAGCATATATATTTTGTGTGGCTATAAATCATTGCATAAAGGTGAATTGTTTCCAAATGGGGAAAGAGGTCATTCATTTTGACACGGACTAAAAATAAAATAGGTTCGTATAATAAATAATATTTTTGAGTGTAATTGCATGTCTTGTTTGAAATTAGATACATTTTGTGTGTTTGAATAATTAGAAATTAGAAAATAAAAAAAATAGGTGAAATACATGTATTTTTGAATTAGTTAGTTTAAGGGAAAATCAACAAAATATAGCTTTAATAACGGAAATAATAGAAAAAATAGCTGAAAATTACTAAAAAATGTCAGAAAATTAGTGAAGGTAGAAAATTGAGTAATTTAAACAATAAATAAAGAAAGAAAATGAAAATACAAAAAGAAATTGTCATAAAAATAATTAAAATACTAAGAAAATACCCAAAAATATAATAACATTGGGCCAATTGAATTCTGAAATGGCCCGAAAGGACTGGCCTGTCTGATCCAAAGAAGGCAAATCTCAGCCGTCTATCCACGCAAATCCAACGGCTGAGAAATTAAGTGAACATTAATTACTTAATTAAACACTGAGATCAAATCTCAGTCGTACAAAGCTTATGATCTAACAGTTGAAAGCTGGCCTCTCATTTGAGTTAAGACGTTGTCGTTTGGGTGATGGCCAATCTTGACCGTTGATCATCAATGATCCAACGGACAAGAGATCATCGAAGGCCCCGAGTATATAAGGCCAGTGTCTCTGTTGAGACCGGCCATTTACACCATTGCAAAACCCTAGCCGCCCCTTTCCCTCTCCTCTTCGTCTTTTTCACCTTCTTCATTAGCCGCCGGCCATGGAGACTGTCATCTCCTATGGCGATTTCCGGCCACACCCCTCCTTCCTCCTCTCCTCTTTTCTTTTTCTCCGTCTCAAACCCTACCCAAAACCCAAAGAACCTCTGAAACCCTTCTCTTCTTGAAACTTCGGTCATCGGAGTTCACCGCCGATGACCAAATCTATGAGAATCCTTCCTAGCTTAACACAATAGCACCCTCACCACATGATCTATCACCTCCTGTACTTAGTTCACTTTGAATCTCCCTCCTCCGTCTCGAAATTTCAAAAATAGGTCGCCGGAAACCTAACTCCGGCGACTTTAAACAAACTCACCCCAAAGCTCTCACCTTTTCCCCTTTCTAAACACCCCTCCCTAACCAGAAAACCCCAAATATTCATCTTGAAGTCTGAAAAGAAAATCAGAAAAGAAAAATAAAGAAAAAGAAAAGAAAGACTGGTAAAAGAAAAGAAAAAGGGAAAGCTCAGGGGACAGCCCCTGCAAGCTAAGTACAGTCTCCCTTGTTTGCTTTCTTTACTTGCTTTCTCTATTATGTTCTTGTTATTTCTTCTGTGTGTTCAGCATGCGTTTGATAAGCTAGTCGCATGAACTAGGGTTTTTCTTAGTCTTTAAAGATTTTTAGTTTGTTTGTTTGTTTTTCTGTTTAAAAGATCTATTCTTCTTTATCTTGTCTATCTTCGTATGTTATTTCATGTTATATTAGACTGCATGTTTAAGATTAGGGTTTGTTCTTTGAGAAATCTCGTTCATTTGTTATGATTTTTTCTCATATTTTATATCTTTCATCACTCGTATGTTTAGATTAGGGACTTTTTCTGTTTGTTCTCCATGTCTACTCTGTTTAAGGGTAACTGTTAGAACTTTTTTGTTTAAGTTTGGTCGTTCTTTGATCTTGGCAAACCATGTTCTCTTCTTTTACTACTTTATGGGTTTTTACTTATGTGTGTGTATGTCAAGAACATCTTAAGTATGATTTGGGATTTTTTAATGGTTCATTAAGTATAAGGAAGTTTTGAACATGCTTGTGTAATGATTAATTGACACTATGTTATGAAATCTGAGTCTGTAAGTCTATTGATTGAGATTCAACAATACTCAACCCTTTTCTCTGAATTTTGATTAATTGATGAACAAATTTGATTTCATTGGCTATGTGTGCAATTATTTGTGAAACTGGTTATGTTTGTAATAGCCTTGTGTTAATGTGAACACTATTAATACCTATCATGCCTAGGTGTATTGGTTATAACTACAGTAGTGTTAAAACTTATAAGTGGTTAAATTTGAAAACATGTGTTAAGTGTCTTAGAATAGGCTAAAATTGGAAATCACAAAAATAGGCTACAAGTTAAATAAGTGACCAAGAGCGGTCAATTTTGCAATTGACCTACTCTGCTAGGTCTCACACACTGGCTAACACTTAAATAGGCCAATAGTGTAATAAATTGGTTCAAGTCCGAAAGACTAGACTTACCAAGGCCCAACATGACACACTAATCATTAGTGGCTAGACCTACAAAAGTCCCAGCCATGTCTGTAGTGGGCTCAATTGCAAAAGCCAAGTCCAATCTTGGGACTGGTTAAATCTTAAATAGTTTAATAGGATAATAAGTAGGCTAGTCCTGCAAATTAGTTTAATTAACAGAAAATGAAACAAAAACTGGTTAAAATTGAAATAATTCTTAAGTCTGATGTGGCCAGTCCTTAAATATTGATGCAAAGGCTGGCCATTAGTTAAATAAGAGTTGAAGCTCTGAAAACCTGACCTAGGTAGGTCTGGTAATTTAGCAATGCCTTCAAGGGCATATAAGAAACATAAAATGGCAAAAAAGTAGATTTAATAGAGCCTATAGGGATATATAAGACCTTTGTGCTACTGATTTCTGCAATTCTGCAGAGATTTAAGGGCATAATGGTCTTAAGGAAAAGGTAATCCAGTAAAAAACAATAACAAGTAGGGGCACTTTAGTAAAAACCCCAAAATAGAATAAAAAAGAACCTTCCAGCACATGCTGGAAGAGATCTTGTAACAGATTTAGGGTGTAAAGTGTAAGATTTGGTAAATCAAGAGGGGAGGGAAATGGGATTATTCTCTATCTTTTTCCCCAAAATATTTCACCACTTTACACCTATAAATACCCCCTTTTAGGACTAGTTGAAGGGCTGGTTTTTCAATAGAAAAAATTCAGAGAGAAATAATACAGATATAGAGAAAAGTAGGCTGGATTTGGAAAAGAGAATTTTCAAAAAATATTATACACTGAAATAGCTAATAGTTCTCTGGTTTTCGAGTGGAAATTGCTGTTCGAAGTTGTTTGGAATTTCTGCTCATCTTTGCTGGGTTTTCTATTGTTGTTGCTATGTTATTTTGCTCATTTGGAACTCAAATCTTCACTGTTGCATTGCCTGTCGAATTTATTCTGTGCCTATTTCTGCTCCCCTTAGAACTCATTGAGTTACTTTGCTGAATCATGTACGTGTTTGTTCAAGGCTATGTAATGAAGAAGCTGTGATAAAATAAAGTTTCAAGTGTTAAAATCTCTTATTGTCTTCTGTATTTACTGTTTTCTAATTAGTTATTCTAGTATTAATGTAGATCTGTAATTCAGTAGTGTAGCATTCTATGTATAAGTGAAAGTCTGGACAAAAACAATATAATATGTAGTGAATGGTAGTAGTATAGTTGTGGTAGTTAGATCGCTTAGTTAAATAGGTAAAAATCGTAAAACAAGGTTAAATAACCCTAACATGAATCGATAACAACAAGTTCATCGTAGTAATTTCAATCAACTCACGTAGATAATCTGATTTAGAGATTGATAGCTGGATTTGAATAAGCATAAAAGAGAAACAACCAAATGAAGTAATAACTCAATTAAGACATAACTTTGTGATATCAAACGTGCTAGATTCGTAGTAAACCCAGTAGTGTAACTGTGTACTTGTGAATGACTCATTTGAGTTTTAAGTAATCTGAATGTTGAGCATAAGTAGTTGAACTGTTTAGTTTTAATCGCGCTTTATATATAGTTAAACCACTTCTTAATCTCTTAGCTAATAGGTAACTCGGATATTAGTGTAAGTTCGTTATTAGGAAATAAAATTGAAAGCAGTCTTTTAATTCAATTCTCATGTACATTAGACAGTTATGATTTAAAGCTAACATTGATAATTTGTATAGTGATTTCTCATTTAATAAATAAAGTGCAATTGAATTCATTCTTAATTCCAGATGTTTGTTTTGTTATAAGTCCTTCGTTTCTGTTTTCATTATCATCGCTTCAATTTGGTCTGGGCCTAATGTATAATGCGTGCCTGGACTGTATTCGAAAATTCACTAGGCCATTGACTAAAATCCCAAGTCTGGTTTGGGACATTAAGACCTGGACACATATGATATTCCGTTAAGTATAGATCCGGAAGTCCAGGCCCAATATCAATGGGAACAATAAAGGCATGGACCTACTCTTCTGGAAATTCAGTTAAAGAAAATGACTAAGGGAAAAACAAAAAATAGAAAAACATAGTATATATTAGGATTGGACTATAAAATTAAATTGGGATGAGCCTCATACGATATCAAAATAGTGGGGTCCCCTTTAGTAATAAAGTAATATATACAATAGATTCGGGAAGGTAAATAGCGAATTCCATAGCCTCGCCCAAAAGATTTAAAAGCCGTTAGACGTTATTTAGGCACAATTTAATATACCTTCCTTAAATACGAGTGTGCACTTGGTGCAACTCAAATCCTAAATCCCAGCGCAGCCGAAATGTATTAAAAGTCACAGGCGTACTAATTGCGGTGTGACCCAAAATATGTTTTCGCAACGTCACAATTCTTAAAAAATACCAAAGTTGGAATCACATACCTATTGCTAAAAGTATATAACAAGTCATATAAAATTGAGAACGATGGTTGAGCGACCATGCTAAAACCACGGAATCCGGGAGTACCTAACACCTTCTCCCGGGTTAACAGAATTCCTTCTCCAGGTTTCTGTTTCGCGGACTGTAATACAGAGTCAATTTCCTCGGATTCGGGATTAACCGATGACTTGGGACACCATTATTTTCCCAAGTGGCGACTCTGAAAAATTAAATAAAAATCCCGGACCGATTGTCCTTTATTTGGAAAAACTCCTTCCTCTTTGTTATTATATCCTTCTCGGGTATTTGAACATTGAGGTATACCCAACATACTTTTTCAAAAGGATCGGTACAAAAAGGGTAGTAAAAAAGGAGGTGTAACATTAATAAAGAAGGAAAATCTTTTTAAATATGGAAAGGAAAAGATTCCAGAAGACTTACGAAGAAGATTCCCCGATTCAAAAAAAGCATGTGATGTGATCCGGAGGATGTCCCTGGTAGCAATAACAACAAACATGTGATGACCTGGTCATCACTTGTTTTAAAAGTAAATTGTATATTTCGAGGCCTTAAAAACCTCTTTTTGTCTCACCTTGATTTACATTCGCAGTTCGGGCGCGTAGCCGGAAAGCCAATATGTGAAAATCTATGGAAAATAATGAATTTTGACTTTAAAATGAATTATGTTGACTTTGGTCAATATTTTTGGTAAACAAACACGGATCCGTAATTTGACGGTCCTGAAGGGCCCATAGAAAAATATGGGACTTGGGTGTATGCCCGGAATCGAATTCCGAGGTCCCAAGCCGGAGAAATAAATTTTTAAATAAAATTATTTTCTAAAATTATTTATGAGTTTTGGAAATGAAATGTGTTCAAAATTTGATGTTGTCGGGCCCTTATTATGGTTCCGGAGGCCGGTACATGTCTTATGGGTGGTTTAAGTCAAGTCTATGAAATTTGGTAAGAAACGGACTTGAAACGATGTGAATCAGATCATTTTTGAGAAATATTAGAAAATTTGAAGTTCTTAAGAAATTTCATTATTTTGATGCTAAACTCATAGTTGTCGATATCATTTTAGTGATTTGAATGCACGAACGAGTCTGTATAATATTTTTAGGTTGGTATGCATGTTTGGTTTGGAGCCTCGGGGGCTTGGGTGAGTTCTGGATAGGCCACGAGGTGGATTTTGGACTTGGAAAAAAGTGGAGACTTCAGTTGTTGCATTGCAGGAATGCAGGCTTCGCATTTGCGAAGCCTGGCTCGCAAATGCGAGTTCACAAATGCGAACAATAGCCCAGGCTAGCTACCCTCGCAAATGTGAGGGATCGATCGCAAATGCGATGCCTCCCCTTTTTGCCAGCCGTCGCAAATGCCACACATTCTTCGCAATTCCCAACTCGCAAATGCGAGAAATTGTTTGCAATTTCCAACTTAGCAGAAGTCTGGGTTAGCAATTGCAAACCCTGGTCGCAGTTATTCACATATCTACAACCTACAATTTATAACATAGCAAAAAATCTCCAATTTTTCACTCTTTCAAAATCAAAACACGCTTGGGCGATTTTTCAAAGACAACTCTTCTTCCAAATCAATTGTAAGTCAATTCTAATAAGTTTTCTTTAATCCTTAACATCTTTTAACATGATTTCAACTCAAAATCAATGATTTTCATGGGGGAAATTGGCTGTTTTGGGTAGAACCTAGATTTTTCAAAAATTGGTAATTTAGACCTCGATTTGAGGTCCAATTTTAAAACAAAATATATATTTGGGTTCGTGGGGAATGGGTAATCGGGTTTTAGTTTGAACCTTAGGTTTTGACCATGTGGGCCCGGGCCAGTTTTGACTTACTAGGTAAAACTTTGGAAAACTTATTTTCATGCATTGGAGTTGATTCATTTAGCGGTTATTAATATAATTAAGTAATTTTTGACTAGATACGAGCGAATTGGTGGTAGAATCAAGGGGTAAAGCGATACTAAGACGTAAATTGTGTTTATGGCATCGAGGTATCTATTTGATCTAACCTTAGCTTGAGGGATTAAGAGTCAAGTCCTATTTGCTATGTGGTACTTGTTGAGTAAGATGTATAGGCATGGTGATGAGTATCTATACGTTGGTGTCTAGCATGCTCGTGAGTTTTATAATGTGATCATGACTTTGTTGTATTATTCATGCTTTGGTGATGATTTCTATTCGTTGGGCAAAATTTATGGAAGTAATTGTGATGTTTGAATATTGAGGAGGGTTGGCTCAAGTTGTATATCGAATTGTGAAAGTATAAGTTGTAATTGAACCCTTTAGAGCATTGGCGCAAGTTGTAAAGTGAGTTGTGAAGTGAAAGTGAGAATGAAAGAGAAAAGAATCACTACATGGACTCCCTTACCGGGATATTGTTGTTGTCGTTTTGATATTGTCACTTTCCTCTACTTGATTGTTGAACTATTGTTCCCTTGTCGAGATTATTATGGTAATTTCATTTATTTCCTAGCCCTATTGTTAGTGATTGTTGTTTGGGCAAGGAAGAGCGTTAAAATACGAAGGGTGATGCTGTGTATGAATTGTAAGGAAAGAGTGTAAAGCACGAAGGGTACTGATTATATGGTGAGGATGAGAGTAAAAGCAATTGCTTTGGTGAGGACGAGAGTAAAAGCACGAAGGGTGATGTCGTGCACTTTTTAATTCCTAATTCTTTGTTGATTTTTGAGATATTTTGCTTCTTTCATCTACCTGTTGTCTTTCTATTCTAAATTTATATTTCCCATGCAGTATGTTTCCCCTCCCACATTTGATTGTGTATTACTGTTCTTTTTTTGGCTGTATATAGTTCAATTGCATAGGTTTACTTGGTAGTCTGGTCCTAGCCCCGTCACTATTTTGTCGAGGTTAGGCTAGGCACTTACCAACATATCGGGTTGGTTGTGCTGATACTATACTATCCGCTGTGTGCATATCCCTGAGCAGCTTTTGGACCGTCGATTGGGTAGCTTCCTTCAATCCATACGGAGATCAAGGGTAGACGTGCAGGCTTCCACAGGCCCTGGAATCTCCCTCTATCCCTCTATTCCTGTTTCATTTCCTTAAATTCAGAAATAGTGTATCATTTAATTTTTAGACTTTGTATGTTGTAAATCTTAGATCGTCTATCACACCAGTTCTGGGTGGTTGAGGCTTAAACAATTGTATTATATACATATTTCAGATAGTTTACTGCATTTCTTTTGCTTATTAAATTTTTTGCTAATTACACATTGTAGCTTTATAGTTGTTAAAGGGTATGAAAAGGGTAAAAAGGTAATATGTTCAATAGTCGGCTTGTCTAGATCACATTAGTAGGCGCTGTCATGACTCCCGAGGGTGGAAATATGGATCGTGACAAGTTGGTATCAGAGCTCTAGGTTATATGGGTCTCACAGTTCACACACAAGATTAGTATAGTCTGAGGGATCGGCGAGAAGACGTCTCTATTTATCCTAGAGGCTAGAGAGTTAGGAAAATCTCATATATATTCCTTCCTGTCGTGCGGTTTAGTTTCTCAATGGTGATTGAATTTCTATTTTGTTCTTCCGCAGATGCCGTGAACGCACACTTCCTCATTCGCTGACTAGCAGCTCGTGCCCCGAGCAGAAGTTCCTACGAGGGGCAGAGGGTGAGGTCGAGCCCGTGACAGAGTCCGAGGTAAGGGTAGAGCCCATCTCAGAGAAACAGCACCAGCGGTGGAGTCTCAGGTTGACTTTGATGATGAGGTTCCGGCCCATATAGTTCTGATGGGCCCAGCTTAGGTCCCAGAGGGGTTTATTGCTACACCGATACTCCAAGATGCTCTGGTCCATCTAGTGGGCCTTATGGAGTGTGTCACCCGAAAAAACTTGCTTCCTGTAGCACCAGCCGTCTCTCAGGATAGAGGAGTAGCCCAGACTTCTGCTACTCGCACTCCGGAGCAGATGTCTCCCCAGTTTCAGACTCCAGCAGCTCAGATAGTTGAAGTAGTTTAGTCGGGTGTGGTAGCCTAGACCAGTGATGGAGCAACTATGTCTGGTGATTCTTTGTAGACATTGGACAAGTTCACCAAGCTCTTCATTACTACTTTCAGCGGTGCATCTTCTAAGGATCCCCAGGATTATCTAGACAACTATCATAAATTTCTCTGGAACATGGGGATAGTGGAGACTAATAGGGTCGATTTTGCAACTTTTCGCTTATCTAGATCCGTCAAGACTTAGTGGAGAGATTATTGCTTGGCTAGACGAGCCAGATCACCATCTTTGACTTGGGAGCATGTTACTCAGTTATTTATGGAGAAGTTTCTTCCTATCACTCAAAAAAGGCCTATCGTAGGCAGTTTGAGCATCTCCAGTAGGGTTGTATGGCCATTACTCAGTATGAGACCAGATTCATCAATTTCGCTCGTTACGCTCTTATCATACTTCCCATAGAGAGAGAGAGAAGGTGAGGAGGTTCATTGAGAGGCTTATTCAGCCGATTCGACTTCAGATGGCTAGGGAGACTATGAATGAGAATTCTTTTTAGGAGGCGGCCGATGTGGCCAGGAGAGTGGAGATGGTTCTGTCGTAGGGAGATGGTCATGGTTCGGACATCATGCCTTATAATTCAACAAGATTTACTTGTTCCTCGTCTGGATGCAGGGATTCGTATGGTAGAGGCCATCCTTCTAGGACTTATCAGTTAGTACTTCAGGTTTCTCATAGTGCTTCAGGTGGCCGTGTTTCCCATATGTAGTATTCTGATCAGCAGTCTTATAGTGCACCACCAGCTTCTATCAGTGCACCGCCACTTTGGAGTTTTCGCGATGGTCATTTAGGTCGTCAAGGCCAGTAATCTTAGCAGCCGAGGGCTTGTTACACTTATGGTGATATGGGTCACATTGATAGGGTTTTCCCTCAAGCACTGAGTAGTTCTCAGCATGAGGGTTCCCGTGCCATGGTTCAAGCACCGAGTGTTCCACAACCCACCCAGTCAACTAGAGGTGGGGGTAGAGGTGCTAGAGGTGGAGGTAGAGGTATTAGAGGTGGAGCTCAGGCCGCTAGAGGTGGAGGACAGCCAACATTCTAATCAACAGTCCTACAATGCACCACCAGCTCCTATCAATGCAACGCCATTTTAGAGTTTACGGGGTGGTCATTTAGGTCGTCAGGGCTAGTAGTCTCAGCCGAGGGCTTGTTACACTTGTGGTGATATGGGTCACATTTCTAGGGTTTGCACTCAAGCACCGAGTAGTACTCAGCATCAGGGTTTCTGTGCCATGGTTCAAGCACCAAGTGTTCCACAATCTGCCTAGCCAACTAGAGGTAGGGGTAGTAGTGCTAGAGGTGGAGATAGAGGTATTAAAGGTTGAGGTAGAGGTATTAGAGGAGGAGCTCAGGCAGCTACAGGTGGATACCAGCTAGTAACAGGCCATCCCAGAGATGTAGTTCAGGGTGGTAAGGCCCAACCCCGATGTTATGCTTTTCCAACTAGGCCGATGATAAGGCTTCCAATGCAATTATTATAGGTACTTCCTGGTTTGTAGCAGAGATGCTTTAGTTTTATTTGATCCAGGGTCTACTTACTCCTATGTGTCATCTTGTTTTGCACCATATCTATTCATGCCTGGTCATTTGAGTGCTCCTGTTAATGTGTCTACCTCGGTGGGTAATTTTATTATGGTAGATCGAGTGCATCATTCATGTATAGTTATTATTGGAGGTCTTGAGACGCGTGTAGATTTTCTTCTTCTGGACATAGTTGATTTCGATGTCATATTGGGGATGGAATAGTTATCACCTTATCACGCTATCTTGGACTGTCATGCAAAGATGGTGAACTTAGGCTTGCCTGGTTTGCCTCGTTTAGAGTAGAGAAGGACTTCTGGACATTCTACTCGTAGTGTTATCTCTAATGTGAAGGATCAACGTATGGTAAAGAAAGGGTGTTTGGCCTATTTGGCATATGTTTGTTATTCTAGTGCCGCGATTACTACTATTGATTTTGTGACTGTTGTTCGTAAGTTTTCTGAGGTATTTCCTTTTGACCTGCCGAGCATGCCACCCGATAGGGATATTCACTTCTGAATTGATTTGGATCTGGGCACTCAGCCCATTTCTATACCATCGTATCGTATGGCCCAGCCTGAGTTGAAAAGGTTGAAGGAGCAGTTGCAATACTTGCTTGAAAAAGGTTTCATTATACCTAGTGTTTCACCTTGGGGTACGCCGGTGTTGTTTGTTAAGAAGAAGGGCAAATCGATGAGAATATGCATTAATTACCGACAATTGAACAAGGTTACAATCAAGAATAAGTACTCGCTGCCAAGGATTGATGATTTGTTTGATCAACTTCAGGGTGCCAAGGTATTTTTAATGATTGACTTAAGATCTGGCTACCATTAGTTGAGGATTAGGGCATCTGATGTCCCTAAGACAATTTTTTGCACTCGGTACAACATTATGAGTTCTTCGTAATATCATTCTAGTTGATAAATGTCCCCGCATCTTTTATGGATTTGATAAATCGAGTATTCAGGACTTACTTGGATTCGTTCATGACAGTCTTTATTAATGATATTTTGAAATATTCCCGCAGTCAGGAGGAGCACGAGCAACATCTTAGAGTGGTTCTTCAAACTTTAAAGGATAGTCAATTGTATGCTAAGTTTTCAAAATGTGAGTTCTAGTTGAGTTCAGTTGCATTCTTGGGTCATGTTGTATCAGTAGAGGGTATTTAGGTTGATTCGAAGAAGATTGAGGCAGTCAAGAACTGGCCTAGACCAACATCAACTACAGAGATCCGGAGTTTTTTGGGATTGGCATGCTACTATCAATTGTTTGTAGAGTGGTTTTCATCTATTGAAATCTCGATGACCAGGTTGACCCAGAAGAGTGGCTAGTTCAATTGTTCGGACGAGTGTGAAGCAAGCTTTCAAAAGCTCAAGACAGCCCTGACTACAACACCGGTGTTGGTTTTGCCTACAGGTTTAGGGTCATATACAATTTATTGTGATGCATCTCGTATTGGAATTGGTAAAGTGTTGATGCAGGATTACAAGGTCATTTCCTATGTTTCACGTATGTTGAAGATTTACGAGAAAAACTATCAAGTTCATGATTTGGGGTTGGAAGCTATTGTTCACACATTGAAGATTTGGCGGCATTATCTGTATGGCATGGCATGTTATGTGTTCACAGAACACAAGAGTCTACAATATTTGTTCAAGTAGAAGCAGTTAAATTTGAGGCATAGAAGGTGGTTGGGGCTATTAAATGACTTTGATATCACCATCTTATATCATCCAGGAAAGGCCAATGTGGTGGCCGATGCCTTGAGTAGGAAGTCAGCTAGTATGACAGTCTTGCTTATATTCTGGTCGGTGAGAGACCACTTGCTTTGGATGTTCAAGCTTTGGCAAATCAGTTCGTGAGGTTGGATGTTATTGAGCCCAGCCGTGTGTTAGCTTTCATAGTCGCTCGTTCTTCTTTATTGGAGCGTATTCGAGATCAGCAATGTGATGATCCTCATTTACGTGTCCTTAGAGACACGGTGCAACACAAAGGTGCCAAGTGGATTACCTTAGGGGATGATGGATTTCTGAGATTGCAGGGTCGAGTTTGTGTGCCTAATACGGATAGGCTTCGAGAGTTGATTTTAGAGGAGGCCCATAGTTCCTGGTACTCTATTCATCGGGTATCGCTAAGATGAATCAGGATTTGTGGCAACATTATTGGTGGATGAGAATGAAAAAGAATATTGTTGCGTATACGGCTCGATGTTTGAACTGTCAGCAGGTTAAGTATGAGCATCAGAGGCCTAGTGGTTTGTTCCAGAAGATTGTGATTCCTGAGTGGAAGTGGGAGTTTGGACTTTGTTGTTGGACTCCCACGGACTCAGGGGAAGTTCAATGTAGTGTGCATTATTGTTGATAGGCTAACCAAGTCAGCACATTTCATTCTTATGGCAGTCTCTTATTCTTCTAAGAGGTTAGCTGAAATCTTTATCTAGGAGATTGTTCGCCTTCATAGTGTGCCCATGTCTATCATTTCGGACCGAGGTACGTAGTTTACCTCACATTTTTGGAGAGTAGTTCAGCGAGAGTGGGCATACGAGTTGAGTTGAGCACAATGTTTCATTCTCAAACGGACGGGCAGTTTGAGCGGACCATTCAGATTTTGAAGGACATGCTCCGAGCTTGTGTCATTAACTTTGGAAGCCCGTGGGACCAATTTTTGCCTTTAGTAGAGTTTGCCTACAACAACAACTGCCAATCGAGTATCCATATGGCTCCTTATGAGGCTTTATATTGTAGGCAGTGTCGGTCACCAATTGGATGGTTTGAGCCGGGAGAGGCTCAGTTGTTGGGTACAAATTTGGTTCAGGATGCCTTGGACAAGGTCAATATTATTCAGGATAGGCTTCGTACAGTTCAGTCCAGGGAAAAGTGTTATGCCGACCATAAGGTTCGTGATTTGGCTTTCATGTTCGGTGAGCGGGTATTGCTTCGCCAATGAAGGGCGGGATGCGATTTAGGAAGAAGGGAAAGCTTAGCCCTAAATTCATTGGTCTGTTTGAGATTATTGATCGAGTGGGAGAGGGGCTTATAGACTTGCGTTTCCACCGAGCTTATCAGTCACGCATCCAGTGTTTCATGTGTCAATCCTTCGGAATAATCACGGTGATCCATCCTACGTGTTAAATTTCAGCACTATCCAGTTGGACAAGGACTTGTCTTATGAGGAGGAGCCAATATCTATTCTAGACCGGTATGTTCGTCAGTTGAGGTCGAAGATTTTTCCTTCTATTCGTGTTAGGTGGAGAGGTCAGCCTACTGAGTCATCGAACTGGGAGTCCGAGTCCGATATGCTAAGCCGTTATCCCCGTCTTTTTCCCGACTCAGGTCCTTCCTTCTTCTATCTATTTGACGATGAACTGTTATTTTAGAGGCGGAGAATGTGATGACTCGAAAGATCATCACTTATTTTAAAAGTAAATTTTGCATTCCGAGGCCTTAAAAACCTCTTTATATCTCACCTCGATTTTCATGCACAGTTCGAGCGCATAGCCGGAAAACTTTAAAATGAATTAAGTTGACTTTGGTCAATATTTTGGGTAAACGGGCCCAGATCTCTAATTTGACGATCATAGAGGGCCCGTAGGAAAATATGGGACTTGGGGACAGATCCCAAGCTCGAGAAATGATTTTTTAAAGAAAATTGTTTTCTGAAATTATTTATGAGTTTTGGAAATGAAATGTGTTCAAAATTTGATGGTATCGAGCCCATATTATGGTTCCGGAGCCCGATACAGGTCTTATGTGTGGTTTAAGTCGAGTCTGTGAAATTTGGTAAGAAACATACTTGAAATGATGTGAACCGGTTTGTTTTTTAGAAAAAATTGGAGATTTTGAAGTTCTTAAGAAATTTCATGATTTTGATGCTAAATACATAATTTTTAATGTTATTTTAATGATTTGAATGCACAAGTAAGTTTGCATGATATTTTTAGGTTGATATGCATGTTTGATTTGGAGCACCGAGAGCTCATGTGACTTTTGGATAGGCCATCAGGTTGATTTTTGGACTTGGAAAAAAAGTGCAGACTTCAGCTATTGCATTGCAGGCATGTCGGGTTCACATTTGTGAATTCTGGCTTACAAATGCGAGTTCGCAAATGCGAAGGCTTGTTACAAATTTTAACAATAGCCCACGCCAGCTAACCTCACAAATGTGATGCCTCCCCTTTTTTCCAGTCGTCGTAAATGCGACGCATTATTCACAATTCCCAACTCGCAAAAGCGAGAAGTTTTTCACAATTCCCAACTTAGCAGAAGTCTGGATTTGCTATTGCAAACCTGGTTGCAATTCCCACATCTACAACCTGTAATTTTATAACTTAGCCAAAAATCTCCCATTTTTCACACTCTTTCAAAACCAAAACACTCTTGGGCGATTTTTCAAAGACAATTTTTCTTCTAAATGGATTGTAAGTCTGTTTTAACTAGTTTTCTTTAATCCTTAAGATTTTAACTAAAAAATCAATGATTTTCATGGGGGTAATTGGGTGTTTCGGGTAGAACCTAGGTTTTTCAAAAATTGGGGATTTGTACCTCAATTTGAGGTCTGATTTCAAAACAAATTAAATATTTGGGTTCATGGGGGAATGGGTAATCGGGCTTTGGTTTGAACCTCGGGTTTTGACCATGTGGACCTAGGGGCGATTTTTGACTTTTTGGGTAAAACTTATTTTCATGCATTGGAGTTCATTCATTTAGAGTTTATTGATATAATTAAGTAACTTGTGACTAGATATGAGCGAATTGGTTGCAGAATCAAGGGGAAAGCGATAGTTGAGATATGAATTATGTTTGTGGCATCGAGGTAAGTATTTGGTCTAACCTTATCTTGAGGGATTAGGAGTCGAGTCCTATTTGCTATGTGGTAGTTGTTGAGTACGACATATAGGCATGATGATGAGTATTATCCCTTAAACCAGCCAGTTATTAATCAAATTAAACTTAAACAGTAAATGCTCATATCAGGTGATAAACGAAATATAAAACATACAAAATACGGTCCCAACCATATCGTGGTGTCACGAGACTGAGCCTCTACAGAATAGCATCCTAATACAACCAAGTCTAGGCAAATAGGAAATCAACAAAATGATAAAGAAGGAGAAACAAGCTCGGCGGACGCTGGCGGCTACCTCGTAATCTCCGCAAAAGTAGACAAGGATCGGCAACTGCAATGTCTTAGCTGCTCTCGGGCACTTGTGGATCTGCACAGAAAGTGCAGGGAAGTGGGGTGAGTATATTTCAACTCGGTGAGTAACAATAATAAATAATAACCGAAGGTAAGAACTCATGTGCTATCACTTAGCAGTTCTAAGGCAACCCTCACACGTACGTCATCACTATAGTAGTACTCTAACCTCCAATCTACGTTTATCTCTACAAGATTCCACACTCGAACCAACCCTCGCTCGTACCCCTACGGTGTACGGCCATCTCAACATATAAAGACACATACCTATGTCTATAATATATAAGTATTTAAGTAGATAGTAGGACATGATTAAGTATAATGCTGCGGCGTGCAGCCCGCTCCAATACATATACCGTCGAGCGGCGCGCGGCCCGCTCCATTTAACGTCGACGGCGCTCGACTGGGGTGTATACGGACTTCGGAGGGGCTCCCTAGGCCCAAGCACTATATTACTGCGGCGTGCAGCACGATCCACATGTATTACTGCGGCGTGCGGTCCGATCCAATATATATATATTTATATATTTATACTGATGCGGCGCGCGCAGCCGATCCATAATATACACCGGTGCTCACCGAGAATGTGTGCGGACTCGGACTCCGAAGGAGCTCCTACGGCCCAAGCGCAATAATACTCTGCGGCGTGCGGTCCGTCCCACATGTATATTACATGTATATTACATGCGTATTACTGCGGCGTGCAGTCCGATCCAATATATATGCTGCTGCGGCGTGCGGCCCGATCCAATATAGGTATATATATATAATACCTCATAATGGGTCCTCGACCCTATCCCGGTCAATATGTGCTTGGCCTCTCAGGCCCAATATAATATATCACAGTGGGTCCTGGACTCTCATCTCAATCGGTATAGACTTGGCCTTTCGGGCCCACTCAGCTAGAACAGGGAATTCCACCCTAGATAATCTCTCTCAATGTACACATCTAGTACGGGCTCATATTATGCTATACAGCTAGAGCTACGGCTGAGTGTATGTTTCCAACATAATATAAGGGTCACCTAGCTCTATAGGTTCCCTAATGCTCTACAGATCGGCACAAGGCCCCAAACATGGCTATTAGCCCAATTGTACGGTTATAATCTCAGTAACAGTCATACAACACAGTATTCTATTAGCCGGGAAGGACTAAGTCCGAACCCCCAATCACAATGTCACCACGCCCGTCATAGAACGTGTGTCTCATCTCAATATAGCACTGTGAAGTGCTAGTACGGGGTTTCAAACCCTCGGTACATTGTTTACTACCACCACTCACCTCGAACCGGTAGAAGCTTCAATCCGCCTTGCGCTTGCCTCGCAATTCAATCTCCTCGGGTGCCAAATCTGCTCAAAATCATAGAGAATGCATCAATATATGCTAATTTCACGAAATTCATTCGAAATAACCCAAATTATATCAAAACCCACAAGTTGTCAAAACCCGACTTTTGGTACACTTGTCGAAAAATTACAAAAATCACATATTCGGAATCCTCATCTCGATACGAGTCTAGGCATATAAAATTTACCAAAATCGGACTCCATTTGCCCACTCAAATCAGTGTTTTTCTTTAATTTAGGCCTAGGGCTCAAACCCACCTTTAATCTTCCATTTACAGGGATTTAACCAAGGATTTCATGTTAAAATGATGTAATTAAGCCACAAAACTTACCTCCAACGATAACCCGATGTTCTCCCAGCAATAACTCGCCCAAATCGCCCAATTCGCCTTCAAGAACCGAGCCCCAAATGTTTTGCAACTTATGAAATTTTAACCCTTATGTTATTTTTAACACAGGCGCGATTTCCGCTTCTGCGGACCAAAATCCGCCTCTGCGAGGCCGCCTCTGCGACCAAATGGTCGCTTCTGCGAAAACACTCCTAGCCGCCCAGCTCCGCTTCTGCGGCCCAGGTCTCACTCCTGCGAGACCGCTCCTGCGAATCCCCTTCCGCTCCTGCGAGCCTTACCGCTTCTGCGCATCAGAGTCCGCTCCCGCGGACTCGCTTAGGCGACAAGTCTTCCGCTTCTGCGGATCCTCCCATAACGAGCCCAGACCGCTTCTGCGGTCTTTCCTTCCGCACCTGCGGTGCCGCCCATGCGGACCAGGATCCGCCTCAGCGGACCCCAGCGCTTCTGCGCTCGTTTTCCGCTCCTGCGGGCTCGCTCCTGCGCCCCCATTTCCGCGGGAGCGAAAACAACAGAACCAGAACTCTTCAAACCTGCAATTTCCATGTTTTCTCCTGATTAACCATCCGAAAATACCCCGAGGCCCCCGGGACCTCATCCAAACACACCAACACATCTTAATACCTTATTCGAACTTGCTCCAATCCTCAAAACATGTCTAATAACATCAAAACCCATAATTCACATCGAATTCAAGCCTAAATTCCTTAAAACATTCCGAATTACAAAATCAATCAAAAACCCGACTAAACGACGTCCGAATGACCTGAAATTTTGCAGGCACATCCAAAATCACCTAACGGAGCTACTGCAACTATCGGAATTCCATTCCGACTCCCGGATCAAAATCTCACCTACCGTTCGGATTTCGCCAAAATTCAACCTTAGCCAATTCAAGCCTATTTCTACACCGGGCCTCCAAATTCAATTTCGATCGCTCCCCTAAGTCACAATTCACCTCCCGGAACTAACCGAATCATCAGAATTCGATTCCGAGCTCTCTAACTAAATAGTCAACTCCGGGTTGACTTTCCTTATTCAAGTTTCCTTCAAAAAGGCTATATGCCTCATTTTCATTTCAATTCACTCCTAACTTCCCCGATAGACTCTAACACCGATATAAAAGCATGAATTATGTAATTACAACATAACGGGGTGGTAATTCCCGTGACGACGGGCCGGGTCGTCACATTCTCCCCTTCTTAAGCAAACGCTCGTCCTCGAGCGGGTCAAGAAACATACCTGAAGTCTCAAACAAGTGAGGATATCTGCTCCGCATCTCCCGCTCGGTCTCCCAAGTAGCCTCCTCCACGGGTCGACCTCTCCACTGAACCTTAACTGATGCAATCTCCTTCGACCTCAACTTCCTTACTTGGCGACCCAAAATAGCAATAGGCTCCACATCATAGGATAGATCACCATCAAGTTGAATGGTACTGAAGTCTAATACATGAGACGGATCTCCGATGTACTTCCGGAGCATAGACACATGGAATACTGGATGAACGCTGGATAAGCTGGGTGGCAAGGCTAACTCGTATGCCACCTCTCCAACTCTCCTGAGTATCTCAAAAGGACCAATGTACCTGGGACTCAACTTCCCTTTCCTCCCGAACCTCATGACACCCTTCATGGGTGAAACCTTCAGCAATACTCTATCACCAACCATGAAAGACAACTCTCGAACCCTACGGTCTGCATAACTCTTCTGGCGAGACTGTGCTGTGCGAAGCCTCTCCTGGATCAACTTTGCTCTATCCGGAGCATCCTGAACTAACTCAGTCCCTATCAATCTATCCTCACCAGGCTCAAACCATCCGACGGGAGATCTACACCATCTGCCATACAATGCCTCATACGGGGCCATCTGAATACTCGACTGGTAGCTGTTGTTGTAGGCAAACTCGGCAAGTGGCAAAAACTCATCCCATGAACCACCAAAGTCAATCACACATGCCCGCAACATATCCTCCAGGATCTGAATAGTGCGCTCAGACTGTCCGTCTGTCTGGGGGTGAAATGCGGTGCTCAACTCAACCCGCGTACCCATCTCCCGCTGAAATGCTCTCCAAAACTGAGAAGTGGACTGAGTGCCCCTGTCAGATATAATAGACACTGGGACCCCATGCAACCTGACAATCTCCCGAATAAAGATCGACGCCAACCGCTCCGATGAGTAAGTAGTACTAACTGGGATGAAATGTGCGGACTTAGTCAGCCGATCAACAATCACCCATACAGAATCAAACTTCCTTGTTGTCCGAGGAAGCCCAGTAATAAAATCCATGGTGATCCTCTCCCATTTCCACTCGGGAATAACCATACGGTGAAGAACACCGCCCGGTCTCTGATGCTCATATTTGACCTGCTGGCAATTGAGGCACTTAGCTACATGCCTAACAATATCCATCTTCATTCTCCTCCACCGGTAGTGTTGTCTCAAGTCTTGGTACATCTTTGCGGCACCTGGGTGAATAGAGTACCGCGAACTGTGTGCCTCCTCAAGTATCAACTCCCGCAAACCATCAACATTGGGCACGCATATACGGCCCTGCATCCTCAGAACACCATCATTGTCGATAGTCACATCTCTAACATCATTATGCTGCACTCTGTCCTTAAGGACAAGCAAATGTGGGTCATCATACTGTCGCTCCCTGATGCGATCATATAAGGAAGATCGAGAAACAACACAAGCCAACACCGACTCGGCTCCGAAATATCCAACCTCACTAGCCGATTGGCTAGGGCCTGAACATCATAAGCAAATGGCCTCTCCCCAACTGGGATGAAAGCTAGGCTGCCCATGCTAACCGCCTTCCGACTCAAGGCATCGGCCACCACATTGGCCTTCCCCGGATGATACAAAATAATGATATCATAGTCCTTAAGCAACTCCAACCACCTCCGCTATCTCAAATTAAGGTCCTTCTGTCTGAATAAGTGTTGAAGGCTGCGATGATCCGTGAACACCTCACAGGAGACACCATACAGGTAATGCCTCCAAATCTTCAAAGCATGAACTATGGCTGCTAGCTCCAAATCATGAACAGGGTAGTTCTTCTCGTGGGGCTTCAACCGACGAGAAACATAAGCAATTACCTTACCTTCCTGCATCAACACACAACCTATCCCCACTCTCGAGGCATCACAATAAACAGTATATGAACCTGAAGCTGATGGCAATACTAACACTGGAGCTGTGGTCTTGTCTTGAGCTTCTGAAAGCTCTCCTCGCACTCATCCGAGCACACGAATGGTGCACCCTTCTGGGTCAATCTAGTCAATGAAGAAGCAATGGATGAAAACCCCTGTACGCATCGGTGATAATACCCTGCCAATCCCAGAAAGCTACGGATCTCAGTAACTAAGGTCGGTCTGGGCCAACTCTACACTGCCTCGACCTTCCCCTAATCTAACTGAATACCATCACGGGACACCACGTGCCCTAAGAATGCCACGGACTCAAGCCAGAACTCACATTTGGAGAACTTGTCATACAGCTTCTCCTCTCTCAATCTCTGCAACACAATACTCAAATGCTGAGCATGCTCCTCCTGACTACGGGAGTAGACTAGAATGTCATCAATGAACACAATCACAAATGAATCCAAGTAGGGCCTGAACACACTGTTCATCAGATGCATAAATGTTGCTGGGGCGTTGGTCAGCCCAAACGACATCACAAGAAACTCATAGTGACAATATCTGGTCCTGAATGTAGTCTTCATAATGTCGGACTCTCTAATCTTCAACTGATGGTAGTCCGAACGAAGATCAATCTTCGAGAACACCCTAGCTCCATGGAGCTGATCAAATAAATCATCAATACGAGGCAGAGGATACTTATTCTTCACTGTTACTTTGTTTAGCTGCCTATAGTCAATACACATCCTCATGGATCCGTCCTTCTTCTTAACAAACAGGACCGGTGCACCCCACGGCGACACACTCGGCCGAATGAACCCCTTATCTAGGAGTTCCTGGAGCTGCTCCTTCAATTCCTTCAACTCAGCTGGTGCCATCCGATACGGAGGAATAGAAATAGGCTGAGTGCCCGGCACCAAATCGATACCAAAATCAATATCCCTGTCCGGCGGCATGCCCGGCAGGTCTGAGGGAAACACATCAGGAAAGTCTCGCACAATGGGAACAGAATCAATACTAGGAGTCTGGGCCTCGACCTCCCGCACAAATGCTAAATAAGAGAGACATCCCTTCCCAACCATTCGTTGGGCCTTGAGGAAAGATATTACCCTGCTAGGTACATACTCAGTCGTGCCTCGCCACTCGATCCTCTGAATGCCCGGCATAGCCAAAGTGACCGTCTTAGCATGACAAGAATAGCATGACATGGAGATAGCCAGTCCATGCCCAATATAACATCAAAATCAATCATGCTGAGAAGCAACAGGTCTACTCGGGTCTCCAGACCTCCAATAGTGACCAAACGGGACCGGTATACGTGGTCCACAACAATAGTATCCCCTACCGGGGTAGATACATGCACTGGCAACTCAAGACTCCCTCGGGTCGTGCCCGAATGAGGAGCAAAATATGTAGACACATAAGAATAAGTAGAACCGGGATCAAACAATGCGAGGCATCTGCGTGGCGGTCGAAATAATACACCGTAATGACAGCATCGGAAGCAACGGCCTCAGGATCGGCCCCGAAAAGCATAGCATCTAGCACTGTCCGCTGATCGGCCTCCCCTCGAGAGCGACCCCTAGGCGTCTGACCCTCGCCCCTAGCTGGCGGGGCGGGTGCTTAGAAGTAGAAGGACCGGATGACGAGGGCTGCCCCCTCCTGATAAGATCCGGAAACAAGACGGGGACACTCCCTACGGTGGTGCCCAAACTCTCCGCACTCGTAGCAACTCCCCGGTCCTGGGTACTGAGACTGATAAGGACCTCTGGCGCTGGAGTGGCCAGGTGATGAACTAGGCCGAGATGAACCACGAGCGGATGGGGCACGTGAAGAACTACGAGCGGCATGGCGCGAGAGATGGGCGGCTGCGGTGCGAACCACGATAGCCCTGTCTGGGAGACCATGCGCGACGATGCGAGCGACCCGAGCTGCGAAGACCTGAAAGAGCGACCTCGGCTGCGCCGACTCGGCCTGCGGTGCGAGTGCCACTGGAACTAGCCGCTCCTCGAGGCCTCTTGGCCTCCCTCTCATCCCGCTCCCTGCGACGATCAGTCTCTGTGTCGCGAGCAATATCCACAGCATCCTCAAATGTACGACTCAAAACCCTCTCCCGAGTCATCGGAATACGAATGGGATAAATGAGGCCGTCCACGAAGCGCCCAATCCTCTCTCCGTCGGAATGAACCAACCACGGTGCATATCTGGACAACTCTGTAAACCTGATCTCATACTCTGACACTGACATGTCCCCCTGACGGAGACCCTCAAACTGCCTACGCATCTCCTCTCTCTGAGATCGAGGCACCCGTTTCTCCAAGAACATAGTGGAGAACTCCGGCCATGATAGTGGTGCTGCCCCTGCTGGCCTGCGGCGCTCATAAGCCTCCCACCAAGCGAAGGCTGGTCCCTGAAACCGAAAGGTAGTGAAAGATACCCCACTGGACTCCGATATCCCTGCCGTACGAAGCATCCGACGACACTTATCCGGAAAACCTTGGGCGTCCTCGCCCGGAGCACCGGTGAACACTGGAGGAGATAACCCTGGTGAACCTCTCGAGACGACGCTGCTCATCGTTTGTCATAGTTGGGACCCTGTCCCCCTGAATCTGATCTGCGGGCTGAACCGGTACCACAGGCTGAGCCGGAGGAGCCTGCGGTGTGCCGTAAGCCCTGCACTGCTTGGCTGCGGGTGCGTCTTGCGGGGGTACGATGACCACCCCGATCCCCGATGCAGCTGCTGCGGTAGTAACCGAAACCGCCTGTGCTAGGCCGGTGCGGACTGCTAGTATCTGAGCCGAGGTCTCCTGGAGAACCGGAATGACAATGGGCACAGGTGGTGCACCGATGCGAGTCTTCTTGGCACCTCGCGCAGCCGGGGGCTGTGGGTCGGTGGCACTGCCTCGGTGCCACTAACTCCGCCACGACCACGGCCACGTCCTCGGCCTCAAGTACAGGTGGTAGTGGTGGTCGTCTTCCACGTCCGGATGATCGAGTTCTCGCCATCCGCGAGAGAATAGAATGTCAAAGTTCAGAGTTCAAGTCAAAAGTAATCGCACGACAAGAATTCCAAGAATTTGAAACTTTTCCTAAAAAGGTTTGCAGCCTCCCGAGGATAAGTACAGGCGTCCCCGCACCGATCCACGAGACTCTACCAGCCGGCTCATGACTCGCGAGACCTGTTAACCTAGGCTCTGATACAATAATGTCACGACCCAAACCCTGGTCGTGATGGCGCCCAACACAATGCTAGGCAAGCCCGACCATCTTATCCCTTAAACCAGCCAGTTATTAATCAAATTAAACTTAAACAGTAAATGCTCATATCAGGTGATAAACGAAATATAAAACATACAAAATACGGTCCCAACCATATCGTGGTGTCACGAGACTGAGCCTCTACAGAATAGCATCCTAATACAACCAAGTCTAGGCAAATAGGAAATCAACAAGATGATAAAGAAGGAGAAAACAAGCTCTGCGGACGTTGGCAGCTACCTCGTAATCTCCGCAAAAGTAGATAAGGATCAGCAGCTACAATGTCTCAACTGCTCTCGGGCACCTGTGGATCTGCACAGAAAGTGCAGGGGAGTGGGGTGAGTATATTTCAACTCAGTGAGTAACAATAATAAATAATAACTGAAGGTAAGAACTCCTGTGCTATCACTTAGCAGTTCTAAGGCAACCCTCACAGGTACGTCATCACTATAGTAGTACTCTAACCTCCAATCTACGTTTATCTCTACAAGATTCCACACTGAACTAACCCTCACTCGTACCCCTACGGTGTACGGCCATCTCAACATATAAAGACACATACCTATGTCTATAATGTATAAGTAATTAGGTAGATAGTAGGATATGATTAAGTATAATGCTGCGGCGTGCAGCCCGCTCCAATACATATACTGCGGCGGCGCGCAGCCCGCTCCATTTAACGTCGACGACGCTCACTGGGGGTGTATACGGACTTCGGAGGGGCTCCCTAGGCCCAAGCACTATCATGCTGCGGCGTGCAGCCCGATCCACACATGTATTACTGCGGCGTGCGGTCCGATCCAATATATATATATATATATATATTTATACTTGTCTGCGGCGCGCAGCCGAGTCCATAATATACACCGAGTGCTCACCGAGAATGTGTGCGGACTCGGACTCCGAAGGAGCTCACTACAGGCCGAGCGCAATAATACTGCGGCGTGCGATCCGTCCCACGTGTATATTACATGTATATTACTATGCGGCGTGCGGTCCGATCCAATATATATGTACTGCTGCGGCGTGCGGCCGATCCAATATAGGTATATATATATAATACCTCATAATGGGTCCTCGACCCTATCCCGATCAATATGTGCTTGGCCTCTCGGGCCCGATATAATATATCACGGTGGGTCCTGGACCCTGTCTCGGTCGATATAGACTTGGCCTTTCGAGCCCACTCAGCTAGAACGAGGAATTCCACCCTAGATAATCTCTCTCAATGTACACATCTAGTACGGGCTCATATTATGCTATACGACTAGAAGCTACGGCTGAGTGTATGTTTCCAACATGATATAAGGGTCACCTAGCTATATAGGTTCCCTAATGCTCTACAGATCGGCACAAGGCCCCAAACATGGCTATTAGCCCAATTGTGCGGTTATAATCTCAATAACAGTCATACAACACAGTATTCTATTAGTCGGGAAGGACTAAGTCCGAACCCCCAATCACAATGTCACCACGCCCGTCATAGAACGCGTGTCTCATCTCAATATAGCATTGTGAAGTGCTAGTACGGGGTTTCAAACCCTCGGTACATTGTTTACTACTACCACTCACCTCGAACCGGTAGAAGCTTCAATCCGCCTTGCGCTTGCCTCGCAAATCAATCTCCTCGGGTGCCAAATCTGCTCAAAATCATAGAGAATGCATCAATATATGCTAATTTCATGAAATTCATTCGAAATAACCCAAATTATATCAAAACCCACAAGTTGTCAAAACCCGACTTTTGGTACACTTGTCGAAAAATTACAAAAATCACATATTCGGAATCCTCATCTCGATAAGAGTCTAGGCATATAAAATTTACCAAAATCGGACTCCATTTGCCCACTCAAATCGGTGTTTTTCTTTAATTTAGGCATAGGGCTCAAACCCACCTTTAATCTTCCATTTACAGGGATTTAACCAAGGATTTCATGTTAAAATGATGTAATTAAGCCACAAAACTTACCTCCGACGATAACCCGATGTTCTCCCGGCAATAACTCGCCCAAATCGCCCAATTCGCCTTCAAGAACCGAGCCCCAAATGTTTTGCAACTTATGAAATTTTAACCCTTATGTTATTTTTAACACAGGCGCGATTTCCGCTTCTGCGGACCAAAATCCGCCTCTGCGAGGCCGCCTCTGCGACCAAATGGTCGCTTCTGCGAAAACACTCCTAGCCGCCCAGCTCCGCTTCTGCGGCCCAGGTCTCGCTCCTGCGAGACCGCTCCTGCGAATCCCCTTCCGCTCCTGCGAGCCTTACCGCTTCTGCGCATCAGAGTCCGCTCCTGCGGACTCGCTTAGGCGACAAGTCTTCTGCTTCTGCGGATCCTCCCATAACGAGCCCAGACCACTTCTGCGGTCTTTCCTTCCGCACCTGCGGTGCCGCCCTTGCGGACCAGGATCCGCCTCGGCGAACCCCAGCGCTTCTGCGCTCATTTTCCGCTCCTGCGGGCTCGCTCCTGCGCCCCCATTTCCGCAGGAGCGAAAACAACAGAACCAGAACTCTTCAAACCTGCAATTTCCATGTTTTTCTCCCGATTAACCATCCGAAAACACCCCGAGGCCCCCGGGACCTCATCCAAACACACCAACACATCTTAATACCTTATTCGAACTTGCTCCAATCCTCAAAACATGTCTAATAACATCAAAACCCATAATTCACATCGAATTCAAGCCTAAATTCCTTAAAACATTCCGAATTACAAAATCAATCAAAAACCCGACTAAACGACGTCCGAATGACCTGAAATTTTGCAGGCACATCCAAAATCACCTAACGGAGCTACTGCAACTGTCGGAATTCCATTCCGACCCCCGGATCAAAATCTCACGTACCGTTGGGGATTTGTACCTCAATTTGAGGTCTGATTTCAAAACAAATTAAATATTTGGGTTCATGGGGGAATGGGTAATCGGGCTTTGGTTTGAACCTCGGGTTTTGACCATGTGGACCTAGGGGCGATTTTTGACTTTTTGGGTAAAACTTATTTTCATGCATTGGAGTTCATTCATTTAGAGTTTATTGATATAATTAAGTAACTTGTGACTAGATATGAGCGAATTGGTTGCAGAATCAAGGGGAAAGCGATAGTTGAGATATGAATTATGTTTGTGGCATCGAGGTAAGTATTTGGTCTAACCTTATCTTGAGGGATTAGGAGTCGAGTCCTATTTGCTATGTGGTAGTTGTTGAGTACGACATATAGGCATGATGATGAGTATTTATACATTCGTCTCTAGCATGATCGTGAGTCCTATAATGTGATTATCATGACTTCGTTGTATTATTCATGCTTTGGTGGCGATTTCTATTTGTTGGGCAAAGTTTATGGAAGTAATTGTGACGTTTGAATATTTAGGAGAGTTGGCTCAAGTTGTATATCAAATCTTGAAAGTATAAGTGGTAATTGAACCCTTTAGAGAAAAAGTGAGTTTTGGAGTAAAAGCGAGAAAGAAAGAGAAAAAAATCATTATATTGACTCCCTTGCGGGGATATTATTGTTGTGGTTTTGATGTTGTCCCTTGCCGGGACTTAATTGTTGAACTATTGTTCGCTTGCCGGATTCTTATGGTAATTTCATTTAATTTCCTTGCCCTAATATTTGTAATTGTTGTTTGGGTGAGGAAGATTGTTAAATTACAAAGGGTGATAACGTGTTTTGTTTTGGTAAGAGAGTGTTAAAACACGAAGGGTAATGTCGTGTATGAATTGTGAGGAAAGAGTGTAAATCATGAAGGGTGATGCCATGCCACACGATATACCATTCGGTGCCGATTATATTGATTTTATGGTGATATGAGAGTAAAAACACGAAGGGTGATGCCGTGCACATTTTCATTGCTTGATTGCTTTGGTGAGGACGATAGTAAAAGCACGGAGGGTAATGCCGTGTACTTTTTGATTCCTGATTCTTCATTGATATTTTAGATATGTTGCTTCTTTCATCTACCTAATGTCTTTCTATTCTAAATTAGTATTTCCCCTGCAACATGTTACCCCTCCCATATATGACTGTGTGTTACTATTCTCCTTTCCGCTGTATATAGTTGAATTGCATAGGTTTGTTTGGTAGTCTTGTCCTAGCCTCGTCACTACTTCATCGAAGTTAGGCTAGTCACTTACTAGCACATGGGGTCGGTAGTGCTGTTACTACACTCTACATTGTGTGAAGATCCCAGAGCAGCTTTTGGACCATAGATTGGGTAGCTGCCTTCGGTCCATGCGGAGATCCAAGGTAGACCTGCATGGGAGAAAATAAAGAAAAAATAGCAGAAAAATTGCAAAAAATATTAGAAAATTAGAGTAAATAGGAAATTATGTTTTATAATTTTTCATAAAAGAAAAAGAAAAAAAAGTATAAAAGAAAATACATAAAAATAATAAAATCATAAAAAATACAAAAATAGTTTGTGTGTAATGAGTTTGGGCCAATTGAATGGAATTGAAAGGCCCAGATGTATTGGCCCAAGGAAATATCCGGTCCAGGCCTTCCATAGATTTGATCCCAGCCGTTACTCAAGTTTAATCTAACGGCTGAGAATCAATCCTGAGTTTTCTAGTTAATTGAGATGTAACGATCGATCTAGACCGTTCATGAGAGGTGATCCAACGGCTCAGGCAATTAGGCGAAATTACTTAGTTGATCACAACCGTCCGTTTGATTGATCCAAGGATCAAGGCCTTGGGTCTCTTTAATAACCCAAACGGCGTCGTTTCAGTAACGTTGATTCCTGGCCGTTGATCTCCATCAATTGGACGGCCAGGATTACCTCAGACGCCTTGCCTATATAAGGCTTTGGTCTGAAGGGCCGTCTCATTTTTGCCACTTCTCCTAACCCTAAAGACGGCCGCCTCTCCTCTCCCTTCTTCATCTTCATCATCATCTTCACAGAAGCCCTAGCCGGCCATGGCGGCCACCACTCCCACGGTGGTCGCCGGCTTCCCCTTACCCCTCATCTCATCTTCTCCTTCTTCTTCATCTCATACCACACCCAAAACCCAGAAAAAACCCTTTTCTTTAAAGTCCCGGTCACCGGAATCTTCGTCGGTGACCGCTAAACAATGAGAACCGCTTCCAAACCAACGCCAATCGACTCCTTTTCATGAGATCTACCCAACCATACCACTGGCTACCCTCGAATCTCACCGGAACGCTTCGAATATCCAAAATAAGGTCACCGGAAACCTAACTCCGGTGACCCCAAAATCAAAACCACCCAAAGACCACATCTTTTACACTCCTAAAACATCCCCTGTAACCCGGAATCCCAAAAGGCTCCCCCTTTGAGCCTAAAAGAAAAACCAGAAGAAAATCGAAAAAAAAAGAGAAGTCTGGAACAAAGAAAAAAAAAGAAAACAAGAAAGAATAAAAGGAGCCTGAGAATACGAGAGAAACAGAGAAAGGAAAGAGATTAGGAAGCTCGGGGGACAGGCCCCGCGAGCTAAGTCCCTGATCCCTTTGTCTGCTTTCTATGCTTTATTTCTGTGTATTTTTGTTTTGATTTGCATGCTTATGAGTGCTTGTTTGTTTCTGTTCGTCATGTTTTTCTTCTTTATTTGCTTTGCATGCTTCTCTGATAGACATAGATTATTACCTTAGTTTCTTCTTTGTTTCATACCTTCTTTGCTTGATTTCGCATGCTTTGACCTGTTCTTTCAAGATCCTGTTTAGTATTAGGGCTTATAATCATCTTTCTATTATCCTGTTTTGACTGTTTATCACTAGGGTTCTATGTATATTCTGTTTCTTCTGAGTTTAAGAATCTATATTTTCTTCTTCATCTTCTTGGTATTGGGGTTATTGATCCGTTAGTTTTCAACAAGCATGATTGCTCTTCTCTTCATGATGCCTTACATGCCTAATCGTTTAGTCATTGTTATTAAGGTTTATTTGGTTTGTTTGGATCTGTTTCTCTATTTTTGAAGACTTGGCTTGGATAACCTTTGTTAGTATTAGAATACTTCATCTTGTCAATTTTCAGTAGTCCTTCTGTCAACTTGCATGTTTTGATCCTGATACTATGTTCAATTGTTTGTCTTTCATTGTCACTCAGATTTGTATTAGATTACTTTTTGTTGGCTTGCCATATCTCTCTTGTTTCTCATTTTTCACTTTTCACATGTGTACATAAGATTAGGATTAGTTCATAATTCTATACTTTACCTGTCCTGTTTGCTTAGCATGATCTTAGGGTCAATACTTGAAAGTAAATTCTGATTACCATTCTATTGAAATCCATTGTTTTATGAGTCATGTCGACTGTTTCATGAGAGTCTATGCTTCTGTGTGCCTATGCCATGAACCATTAAAGTTTTGAAGTTTTCAATGTATTATATAACATAAACTGCTTGTAGCTAAGTCTAATTTGACATTGATTGACATATGAAATTGGGTAATGTGAACTGATTAATTAAGATTCAACCCTATCAATTGTTCCCTTCTGAGTTTTGATTGATTGATTCACACTGTTTGATATTATGTGGCTATACATGTTGAAAATGATTGAGTTCTCAGCAGTTCTTGTTAGTATGAGCATATGATTTACATTCATTAACTTTAGGGGGTTAGTTATAGCTGCTAGTGCAAGGTTCCATAAAAATAGTTAGTTTTTAAATAGGATAAAACACTGAAAATGATCATAATTAGGCTATAAGTTTAATAATTGGCTTAAGAATGGTCAACCTTGCAAAAGGTTGACCAATTCTATAAGCCCTAACACACAGTTCACTTTTAAACAGTGGCTGGTTGTGCAAAGGGGCTATGTTTGCAAATGCAGACTGGCCCAGGCTCTATATTGAGCCCTGAACGGCAAAGTGGCCAAACCTGTAAAGGTTTTGGGCCCAGCTGTTCAGTATATGGCTTTGATAGCCCAAGCTAAGTCTCAACTTGAGACTGGCTAACTTTTAAATAGTTTAAACATAACAATAAAACAGGCTATGCCTGCAATTAGCTTTAATTAGGAATAAATGGGTCTTAATTGATTGGAATTAATTTAAAAATGGCTAAATTTGAAATAGTTCTTAAAAATAAAACTGGCCAGCCCTTAAATACTAATGCCAGGGCTGGCTATTAGTTAAATAGGTTCAAAACAAGCTAAAATCTGCCCTAGGCAAGCTGGTAAATCAGCAGTGCCCTTAGGGGCACAATTGGGAATTGAAAAGGTAGAATAGTAAATAGTCTAGAACTTAGGAGGGTAATAGGGACATTCATGCTCCTGATTTCTGCAATTTTGCAGAGATTTAGGGGTATAATGGTCTCCTAAAAATGGGAAATCTGTAAAAATCTCAAACCCCTAAGGTCATACTAGTAAAAGGCCATAAAAGAGAATCTTTAGAACCTTCCAGCACATGCTGGAAGGGTTTTGATAACTGAAATATGGACTTAAGTGTAGATTTAATAAATTTAGGAGGGGGAGAAGTGGGATAAAATCCCATAACTTTCTCCCCAAGTTTCAGCCTTAGGTTAACTATAAATACACCTTCAAAAGAGCTGAAAAGGGGGATTCCACTGGAGAACAATCTGAGTTAATATTTGGGGTTCCAATCTGAGTGAGATAAGAAATACATTTGGGTTCTGGAATTTTGAGTAATCTGAAAATACAACAAGGCTGATGTTATACATAATTTTGAGAGACAGAATTAGCAATACAAACAATAGGTTTTTCTGGGTTTGCTATCGGATTTCTCTGGGCTATCTACTTGGATTTTCTCTGATATTGCTGGTGCTGTGCTTTATTCATCTCACTATTGCATTGCCTTGTGTGAACCATTGCTGATTGCTTGCTTCTTCATCCCTTAGACTCATTGGTCTTCTTTCCATTTTGATCCAGGTATTCTCTTATCCAGTATGAGCTGTAGAGATTCAATCGAATGCAATGAAGATTTAAGTTACTCTGTTATCTGTTTGTAATTTATTTTAAATTTGCAGTATGTCGTAACAGAGATCAAAGAAAAACGGAAACAATGTAATAGTATAGTGATAGTAGTATAGTAATAGTAATGGTACATCACTTAGTATTAATTAGGTAAAACATTAAAACATAAGTTAACTAATAATGGTTTCAGAACTGGTAATCACTCACCAACAGTAGATTCATAAATCATACTCATACATTAGGAGTCATTCAAGTGTAGAGGAACTTTAAAATCGGAAACATTAGATCAAACAGTGAGCCATTCACGATGAGGTTAAGTACACTGTGTTGAGCTAAAGTCGTGGTAAAACCAGTAGTATAAGCGTGTTGAATTACTTAGATGTAGATGCTCGAGATTATTGCAACTAAATAACTGGGTTGTTTAAATTTTGCTCATGTAGTTTCATTAATTATTAAAGGCCTGAGTCTGGATGTGAGTGGTCAAAAGATAATAATGATTAGGGAGTATAATAATTCATCTGCAACTGGATAATGCAATAAGAGCAAATTAGCATAACTCTAGTGATAAACATTGTGCAAATTTCCTTAGTGTAATAATCTGGTAACAGGGCTAGTAATTAGATCAACAGAAGTATGGATAAAAGTAGTCTGTTAATTTAGTTCTCCTAGTTAGCTGTAACCATAGAATTTCCTGTACAATAGTTCTACTCTTTCAATGAATAAAATCAATCTGATTTCGATTCTTAAATCTTGTTGATCCGCGTTTTATGGTTCTTTGCACTTATTGTTATTTCATATACATTTATCGGTTTTTGGCTCAATATGCAAACTATCTTTGAACTACAATGTGAAGTTAATGAGGCCAGCGAGTTTAAAACCAAGGCATCCTGGATCTCGAAGTTATGTCCACGGAAAGTCCAGGCCCAATAACAATAAACTACACGGGCCTAGGATTCTTATTGTTAAGATACGATTAAGGAAAAAACAAATATAGAAAACATAGTTAAATATTAGTATCCTTTAATAAAAATTGGGACGAGCCTCGCCCGAATAACACCGGGGCCCCCATTTAGTAATGATATAAACACAAATAGATCCGGGAAAGCTAATAGCCAATTCCATAGCTTCTCCCAAAAGATTTAAAAGCCGATAGATGTTACTTTAGGGCACGATTTTAATATACCTTCCTATGAACGAGTGTGCACTTGGTGCGACTCAAATCCAAATCTCGGTAAAGCCGAAATACACCAAAAGTCATAGGCGTACCTGGTTGCGGTATGACTCGAGGCGTGTTTTCGCGATACCGCAAATTCTTAAAAAATGATATTTAACGTAAAAGCACATTATGTTGTTAAAACCTATAATTGAGTCAAACAAAAGTCAAGAACGACAGTGGAGCGACCGTGCTAAAACCACGGAATTCGGGAGTGCCTAACACCTTCTCCCGGGTTAACAAAGTTCCTTATCCGGATCTTTGCTTCGCGGACATTTATAAGAGTCAAAATTCCTCGGATTCGGGATTAACCGGTGACTTGGGACACCATTGTCATTCCCAAGTGGCGACTCTGATTAATCTCTAATAAAATCCCGAACCGATTGTCCTTTAAATGGAAAAACTCCTTCCCTTACGTTATTTTATCCGTCTCGGGTAATTGAGCGTCGGGGTATACCCTACAAGTGTATTTATACACCTTACGCATGTTGGGGTAGTAAAAAGGGAGGTGTGACAGCTCTGGCGACTCTGCTGGGGACTCAACCCTGAATTTCGATTTCAGGGTTTAAGAACTCGAGCTCCTTAGAACTGCCGTTTGCGTTTTTGTTTGACTTCGTTATATGATTTGAATAACATGCTATGTGCTTTATCGCTTTGATATTACGTGGACTGTATATAAAATTGTGCCGAAAACCCTTCTCTCTTCTCAGTCGGGGATGTGCTTACTGGTTGAGACTCCCCTTTCTGTTAAAAGTCACCTTAAATTAAGAAAACAGAGGCCGGATAAGTTACAAAGCTGATTGACTCCGCGGGTCACCGGTACGTAGCCCCTCCTCGATTCGAGTTGTCCGCTCGGGTACACGGTCTAGCAATCCATGAAACCGTAAGATTTTGAACATAGGTCTAGGACGATTATTTGCATCATATTTGACTTAGGGGACTCAACACAGGGGTTGGGTCCGTCTAGGACAGGTGACCCGGTATTGAAAAGACCGAGCATGCTATGTGTTGCATTTTATTGTCCTTGATCGTTATGCGGACCGGCGGAAATCCCGAGATTGGAAAAATTGTTGAAAAAGGAAAAAGAGAGAGAGGAAAATAATGATTTGTAGAAAATAGGTACATGGAAAATTTGAAAAATCGGTGGAACATTTTTGTTGAAATAATTGGTCAAATAATCTGACCGAACTACGCAGGTTTGATTCTCGCCATTAGGTGGGATACGTAGGCAACCCTTAAACGGGTCCAACCACACTTTTAGAAAAAAAGACCAAAAAGATTTTCTTTTCAAATAATCGAGGTGATTGCTATTTTTGGAAATTGCCGAATGTTCCGAAAGGACGACGGAAGGCTGTTTTTGCAAAAATGGCCACTTCGAAAATCATTTTTCTTTTCTTTCATTCAAAAATTGAAAACTTGCATTGAAAAAAAAAGATTTTTCCTTTTCTAAATAAAATCACCTTAATAAATGTGCAGGACGAGCACGATGATGAATGAACAATTTTCCCTAAATAAAATCCCTTTGGAGCTGAGATTATGGTGGCAGGACATGGGATCCGATGGTCAAGGCTGGGTCAAAAGGTACTTGAAAGGCCTTACGGGGTTACTCGAAATAGTTCCTCGAGGTGATGTGGTTAGAGCGTTGGTCTCGTTTTGGGATTCGGCACACAACGTATTTCATTTCCCAGATTTTGAGCTTACCCCGACTTTGGAGGAGATTGCCTTTTACATTGGGAAGACCGAGGTTCCGCTGAAAGGAAAATACCCGGTATCTCCGAGGATGGTGACAGTACATCGATTCCTCGACTCTTTGAAAATCGCTCGGAATGTTCATAATGAAGATCTGGCCGACGGGTTTTGTTCTTTAAGCTTCATCTACAATAGGTTTGGACACGTTGGGGGTTTCAATGATCTTACCAACAAGCTATGTTGCAAGTCCAACCGGGCGAAATGGGAAGAACACCGGAGGTTCGCATTTTTGGTGGCATTTCTTGGAGTTGTTGTATTCCCGAGGAAAGATGGACATATCAATATAAAAGTCGCCGGGGTAGCTACCACACTGATAGTACAAGAAAACTGTACCTTGGCCCCGATGATTGTTGCGGATATCTATCGTGCTCTGACTGCGTGCAAAGCGAGGGCTAGCTTCTTCGAGGGGTGTAACTTGATCTTGCAAATCTGGATAATCGAGCATCTGTGCCACCACCCTTCATTCTCGAGCTATGGTTCGACCGAACGGACATGTTTGGAAGAGTTCAATGCGAGGACAAAAGAAGTAAAGTTGCCAGAGGGAGTCCAAGGTTGGATTGTGTATCTTCGATCACTAACTGACGGTCAAATTGATTGGACGTATGACTGGTTACCTCTTGACGAGGTGATATACATGCCAACGGAGGGATCGCCGTTTTTGATCATGGGTTTGAAGAGTATACAACCCTATGCACCCTACAGAGCCCTGCGACAGTTGGGTCGGTGTCAGATTATTCCGAGAGATGGGGATCTCAGTGTGCAAGCTGTGGAGATTGGTCCGGACGGGCAATTCCCGGAAGCAAAAATCCGGCAAATCTGGAACGAGTGCCAAAATTTGAAGATTGATACTTGTGTGCCGAATAGAGCAAAGGGGGAGATATCACCTGGGTACTCCACATGGTACCGACGAGGGGTTGAACACGAACGTCTTTCAAAGAGACCTCACTTGCAAGACATGATAGAGCAATCCGAGGAAAATCTGAAATGGGCGGCCAAGGAAAAAGAATATAAGGCCAAAATCAGTCTGTTGGAAGATAAACTGAGAAATCTTCATTTCGAAAGCGGCTTACAAGCAGCATCCGATGAAGGGGAAAAGAAACAGCTGAAAAAAGAAAATGATATGTTGAAAGCTCAAATAGCTCAAATGAAAGTTGCATCCGAGACCCCAGTACGTTCAGCCCGAGATGAAAAGTTAATTGATATTCTCCGGCGGAAAGTAAACGACTATAGCTTCGATTTGGATAAAGCAGAAAAAGAGTTAGTCATGGCTCGGAAGCAAATGGACAAAGATGTCGAGAAGAGAGCCAAATTGGTTCAACAACTGCAAGACAAGCATGATGTTGAAGTAGCCCAGCTTAGAAAGAAAATAATTTCAGCCACGGCCAAGAGCAATAAGATTATCAAAGATCTTGAAGAAGAAAGAGAACACTGCTACACGACTATGGCTAGATTAGAATTGGAGCTGCAACAAGTGCAAAAGGACAACCAACATACCTTGGATGCTCGCACTCAACAAATAAGTCGGCTATTGCAAGAAAAAGGGGTCATCAGAGAAAAGATTGTTCGCATCGCCCAATACATCACCCGGAAGACTCAGCTTTGTGAAGATATGTCTCGAAGGACTTTTGTATCTGCAGTGAAGTTCTTCGTACAACAAGTCATGGCCGACCTAGATAAGCTTCAAAGGGGATTAGCATATAGGCCCGCGGCAAGGCCGAACGATGCCTCGCGGGCACTAGGTGCATTAATGTACTCTTAGGTCATGCATCATCTTTTATTTTTCTTTTTAAAACATCACTTTGTAATCAAGGTTTTGAATTATCAATGAGAAAACAAAGTGTTGTTACCAATTCTTTTGCTTTATGTCATTTCCTTTATATCCGCTAGGCAAATAAATAGGAGCGTGATTATGAAAACGGCAAGGAAAAAGAGAGAAAAGAAAAAGCAAGAAAAAGAAAAAAAAAAAAAAAAAAAAGCAAGAAAAGAGAAAAAGCAAAAAGAAAAGAAAAGAAAAGAAGAAAAGAAAGAAAGAAAACTAAAGAGCGGAAAAAAGAAAAAGATGATCGAAGTGAGCAATGGCCGGGATGATGCATAACGACTCGAGCAAATGTGTTTTATTTTTAAAATCGTTGCATCTTATTTATGCGCTAATGACTAACGAGTGTTGATGTTTGTGAGTTCAGATTTTCTAGGCAACTGGCATTCTGGCTACCCATCCATACAATACCAGATCCAAAAAGATGACAAAGGCTGTATCCCAGGAGATCGAAGCGACCATTGTAGACCCTGCTCACGAAGAAGAAATCGTGGATGTGGCGGGGATGAAAGAAGAAATGTACAAGTTAAGACAACAGATGGCTGAAATGTACCAGGCTTGGTCAAGAGGTCAACCACTACCAGCCTACCCTGCTAACCCTGCATATGTCCCTCCAGCCAATCCTAACCCCGAGCCACCAACACTGAACTCATCATCCACCTACCCCGATTACCCTCATTACTATGCTTCCACCTCCCAAATGCCACCACCTCCAGCCAAGCAAACACCACCTCAGGTTCCACAAGTTGCTCCTGTATATGTGGCACCTCCGCCCGCTGTTATCCACAAATCCTCTAGCGAACCAATGTTTCATATCCAGGATCCTCACTACTACCCTCCGGAGCCTACTTTCAGACAACACGAGTCTCACGCTCCAATGATGGAAGCAAGTGCCGGGCAGGAAGAGATGGCTCGGAAAGTAAAAAGTCTTGAGAATGCTTTCCGCAATATGCAAGGGCTGGGAGGGCAAGTAAGTGTAGCCTACAAAGACCTGTGTTTGTTCCCTGAGGTGCAGCTTCCTGCAGGATTTAAGTTGCCAAAGTTCGACATGTACAATGGACACGGGGATCCGGTAGCTCATCTAAGAGGATACTGCGGCAAGATGAGAGGCGCGGGAGGTAGAGATGAATTGTTGATGGCGTACTTCAGTCAAAGTTTGAGTGGATCAGCTCTGGAATGGTATACCCGACAGGACCATACAAGATGGTTCGTCTGGGATGACTTAGCGCAAGCTTTCGCTAGTCACTTTCAGTACAATTTGGAGATCATACCCGACAGGTTATCCCTTACCAAGCTGGAGAAAAAGCCAGGAGAGAGCTTTAGAGAATACGGTTTTAGATGGAGGGAACAGGCCGCTAGAGTGGATCCGCCAATGAAAGAAGGAGAGATGGTGGATTGTTTTCTGCAAGCTTTGGATCCAACATACTACGGCCATCTAGTGTATCAGCAATTGGAAAGAGTTTCAACGAAGTTGTGAAAATGGGAAGTTTTGTAGAAGAGGGTTTGAAGACAAACAAAATTATGAGTTTTTCGGCTATCAAAGCCACCAATCAAGCTATACAGAGTGGAAGCGGAGGAGTGATGGGAAAGAAGAAGAAAGAAGAAGTATCAACCATTGAAAGTAGGTCATGGAGTCGCAACCCACATTATAACCCACCGAGACCCTACCGCCAACACCCACCAAACCCATCAACCCCATATAATCCACCACCGCCATCTTACTCGCCAAACCCATACAACACACCCAGCCCATATAACCCACCACCACCACCATACCCACCAACTGTCCCACATTACCACCACCCTCAAGCCCAAACCTACCCACCACCACCACCCCATGTGTGGAGAGCTCAAGCTCAACACAATGTGTACCATACCCAAAACACATACCCAACCCCTAAACCTTACCGAAACCAGAATAGACCCAGGCCGGACACTGATTGGAGAAACAAAGCAAAAAAGACATTCACTCCTCTCGGAGAATCATATACCAGTCTTTACCACAGGTTGAAAGAATTGGGGATGTTGAGACCAATCGCGCCAAAAAATCCAAACCCACCCCCGAAAAATCTTGATTCTTCTGTCAGATGTGAATACTGTTCGGGAACATTGGGCCACGATACTGAGAAGTGTTGGCAATTAAAGAATGCCATTCAAGATCTTATCGATGAGAGGAGAATTGAAGTGCAGGCTCCCGAGGCCCCAAACATTACCCAGAATCCATTGCCGAATCACCATGAAACGAATATGATAGAGCTGGTGCAGGGTGATGGCAATCAAAAACCATCTCAGGCCGTCATGATGATAAAGTCGAGTGACAAGTTAGAGAAAGAAATTGTGAAAGAGGAAGCAATTGTTGAGAAACCAAAGCCGGTAGTGATGGGAGGTTTAAAGGTGGTAGTTCCAGGTGCAAAGACGATCGTGACTGTGAAAGGAGCAAGTGCAGAGCCAGTAATCATAAAACCAGTAGTGCAAATGCCAGTGGTGAATACAAAGACCATGCCTTGGAACTATAACAAGGTAGCAGTAGTTTACAATGGAAGAGAGATTTATGGTGAAATTAACGAAACGCATGGACTCACACGATCTGGAAGGTGTTTTGCTCCAGAGGAACTAAGGAAGATGAAGACGGTGAGAGAAAGTCAACTGAAGAAGCCAGTGTCGGAGGAGGAAGCAGAAGAATTTCTTAAGAAAATGAAGTCGCAAGAGTACTCAGTGGTTGAGCAGTTAAGAAAGACCCCGGCCCAAATTTCTTTGCTATCTTTGTTGATACATTCAGAAGAGCACCGGAAGGCTCTTATGAAGATTTTAAATGAGGCTCATGTTCCGGAGAAGATTTCAGTGTGTCACTTGGAGAAGATTACCGGCAAAATTTTCGAATCTAACAGGATCACCTTTTCTGATAGGGAGCTGCCGGTGGAAGGAACTGAACACAATAAAGCATTGTACCTCACGGTAAAGAGTGAAGAGTCAGTCGTGACCAGGGTATTGATTGACAATGGATCGAGCGCGAATATTTGCCCGCTGTCAACTTTAGGGAAGCTGAACATTAGCCCGGACAGAATCCGGAGAAACAGTATCAATGTGAGAGGATTTGACGGCGGAGGAAAGAACACTTTGGGAGATATTATTTTGGAAGTGACCATCGGTCCCGTTGATTTTACGATGGAGTTCCGGGTGCTCGATATTGTCGTATCATATAACTTGCTGTTAGGTCGACCCTGGATTCATGCGGCCAAAGCGGTACCATCTTCTCTACACCAGATGGTCAAGTTTGAATGGGAGCAACAAGAGATTGTTGTACACGGAGAGGAAAATGCTTGTAATGTGGTAGCACCTTTTGACGGTACTGATGGGGATCGGGGTCCTTGGGTCTACCAAGTGACGGATGCTGTAGAAGTGAACAAAGTTGCTGAAGGAGAAAAGTTACCAACCCCGATGATGGCACCAACTGCTGTGATGGTGGCCAGAGAAATGTTGAGAAACGGATTTGCACCGGGGAGGGGATTAGGCAAAACACTGCAGGGAGTCACTCAACCAGTTCAGCTTCCGGAGAATAAAGGTACATTCGGCTTAGGGTTCAAACCCACCTTTGCCGATATCCGAAGAGCCTCTAAAGCCAAGAAAAACTGGACCTTGCCCAAACCCATACCCAAATTATCCGACATCTTTATCAGGCCTAGTACAAAATATCAACCATCTGCTGCAGCAAAGTGCATTGAGACCCAACTTGATGAAGAAATGCTTGGTTTTAAGAAATTGTTTTGGGAGGTGAATACGATTGAAGCAGGGGAAGGCACGAGCAACATGGACGTGCAATTTGTGGGGCCCAGAGTCACATTGAACAATTGGGAAGCTACTCCTTTCCTTATCCGGAAGGAGTCTTGGTAGTTAGCTCAAAATTTCATCATTGCTTCCCCGAAAGTTGTTATTTTATAGTTTCCCCATTCCCATCATGAAAAAAATCACCATGTATCCCGAACATTGTTCGTTTCTTTTATTAATGAAATGCAGTTTTTCCTTTTTCTTCACTTTTGCCTTATTTTTCTTTATTTTTCCTTTTGTACAGTTTTGCATGTGTTGATTCCAATGCCATGTCATGCGTGAAGGATTCTAGACCCAGTTCCGACAATCACGTTACTATACAAGAAATCGAGGAAGATAGTGAAATAGAATGTGAGGATGAGGAAGCCCTGGAGGAAATAAGTAAGGACATGAAACAATACGAGGAAAAACCCAAGCCGAATCTAAGTGATACGGAATCTGTAAACTTGGGGAGCGAAGATGATGTCCGAGAAACAAAGATTAGTGTGCATTTGGAGGCACCCCTCAGGGATGAATTGATAAGGTTGTTACATGAATTTAAGGACATCTTTGCTTGGTCCTATGATGACATGCCCGGGCTTAGCACAGATCTAGTGGTACACAAGTTGCCTATCTACTCTGAATGCCGGCCGGTAAAACAAAAGCTGAGGAAATTCAAAACGGACATTAGCGTGAAGATAAAAGAAGAGGTGAATAAGCAGTTTGAGGCAAAGGTCATAAGAGTTACCAAGTACCCCACCTGGTTGGCAAATGTTGTGCCGGTCCCGAAGAAAGATGGCAAAACCAGAGTGTGTGTAGACTATAGAGACCTCAACAAAGCCAGTCCGAAGGATGACTTCCCATTGCCAAACATTCACATATTGATCGACAATTGCGCCAAGCATGAAATCGGTTCGTTTGTGGACTGTTATGCGGGTTATCACCAGATCCTGATGGACGAAGAAGATGCTGAGAAAACTGCCTTCATTACACCTTGGGGAACGTACTGTTACAGAGTAATGCCGTTTGGATTGAAGAATGCCGGGGCAACTTACATGAGGGCAATGACCACAATGTTTCATGATATGATGCATCGGGAAATTGAAGTATATGTGGACGATGTCATCATAAAGTCCGGAAAACAACCTGATCATGTGAAAGATTTGAGGAAGTTTTTCCAAAGACTTCGGAGGTACAATCTAAAGCTCAATCCGGCGAAGTGTGCTTTTGGAGTACCTTCAGGGAAACTACTGGGGTTTATTGTGAGTCGGCGAGGTATTGAACTGGATCCGTCAAAGATCAAGGCTATTCGAAGTCTACCTCCGCCGAAGAACAAGAAGGAGGTCATGAGCTTATTAGGAAGGTTGAATTACATTAGTCGGTTCATTGCTCAATTGACATCAACATGCGAGCCAATCTTCAAGTTGTTGAAGAAAGATGCGGCAGTGAAATGGACCGACGAATGTCAGGAAGCCTTTGACAAGATCAAGGAATATCTGGCCAATCCTCCGGTGTTAGTACCTCCAGAACCAGGGCGTCCTCTGATTTTGTATTTGATGGTGCTAGATAACTCTTTCGGTTGTGTACTGGGTCAACATGACGAGACAGGCAAGAAAGAACAAGCCATCTACTACCTCGGCAAAAAGTTTACATCTTACGAGGTGAAGTATACCCAACTGGAGAGAACTTGTTGTGCATTGATTTGGGTGGCCCAGAAGCTAAAGCATTATTTGTCGGCATACACTACGTACTTGATATCACGATTGGATCCTCTCAAGTATATATTTCAGAAGCCTATGCCTACGGGAAGACTGGCCAAATGGCAGATTCTGCTCACAGAATTCGACATTGTCTATGTAACTCGTACGGCGATGAAGGCACAAGCTATTGCAGACCACTTAGCCGAGAATCCGGTGGATGATGAATATGAGCCATTGAAGACATACTTTCCGGATGAAGAGGCAATGCTTGTCGAGGAGATGGAGCAAGAGGAGAGGCCGGGATGGAAAATGTACTTTGACGGAGCTGTCAACAGCAGGGGCGTTGGTATCGGAGCGGTACTCATTTCAAGTACGGGTCAACACTATCCCGTTACAGCTCAGCTTCGATTTTTCCGTACCAACAATATGGCCGAATATGAGGCGTGCATCTTGGGATTAAGGATGGCGATTGACATGGGTATTCGAGAGATTTTGGTCATGGGTGACTCGGATCTCTTGGTACACCAAATTCAAGGGGAATGGGAGACACGAGATTTGAAATTGATACCATATCGGTATTGTTTGCACGAGTTGTCTCGAAGATTCCGGTCTATAGAGTTCAAGCACATCCCAAGAATGCACAATGAGATTGCAGGATGCTTTGGCCACATTGTCCTCTATGTTGCATCATCCGGACAAGACATATATAGATCCGCTCCGGATCCAAGTCCGAGATCAGAATGCTTATTGCTTCGCTGTGGAAGAAGAGTCGGATGGAGAGCCGTGGTATCATGATATTAGAGAATACTTGAAAGGTGGCAAATACCCGGAACAAGCCACTGGAGACCAGAAGAGAGCCATCAGGCGTCTAGCCAATGGATTTTTCTTCAGGTGGAGGAGTGGTATACAAAAGAACACCAGATCTGGGTTTATTGCGGTGTGTGGATGCACAACAAGCAGATGAAATCATGATTGAAGTACATGCTGGAGTATGCGGACCCCACATGAGCGGATATGTTTTAGCAAAGAAGATTTTGAGAGCGGGGTACTGCTGGCTCACGATGGAGCGTGATTGTATCAGGTATGTAAAGAAATGCCATCAATGCCAGGTACATGGGGATCTGATCCATTCCCCGCCTTATGAGTTGCACACAATGTCAGCACCTTGGCCTTTTGTTGCTTGGGGAATGGATGTCATCGGCCCAATAGATCCAGCCGCTTCTAATGGGCACAGGTTTATCCTAGTTGCAATTGATTATTTCACCAAGTGGGTCGAAGCTAAGACATTCAAGGCGGTGACGAAGAAAGCGGTGGTGGATTTTGTGCACGAGAATATCATATGCCGATTTGGAATCCCCAAGGTGATTATCACGGACAATGGAGCCAATTTAAACAGTCATCTCATGGCGGAAGTTTGTGAAAGGTTTAAGATCACGCACCGCAATTCCACACCTTACAGGCCAAAGGCGAATGGAGCAGTAGAAGCGGCTAACAAGAATATTAAGAAGATTCTCCGAAAAATGGTGGAGGGATCCAGGCAGATGGCATGAAAAGTTACCCTTTGCTCTCATGGGTTACCGCACGACGGTACGTACTTCAATCGGAACCACACCTTATACACTGGTGTACGGAACGGAGGCTGTTATACCCGCAGAAATAGAAATACCGTCATTGCGAATTATAGCCGAATATGAGATAGATGACGATGAATGGGTAAAAGCCCGGTTAGAACAGTTGAATTTGATTGATGAGAAGAGGTTGGCCGCAGTTTGCCATGGGCAGTTGTATCAGCGAAGAATGGCCAGAGCGTATAATAAGAAGGTACGACCTCGAACGTTTGAAGTCGGACAACTGGTATTGAGGCGTATCTTACCACATTGGGCAGAGGCAAAAGGCAAGTTTGCGCCGAATTGGCAGGGACCGTTCGTGGTATCACGGGTGTTGTCCAATGGAGCATTATATTTAACAGATGTTGAAGGAAAGTGCGTAGAGACTGCTATCAATTCAGATGCGGTCAAAAGATACTATGTATGATTCCTTTTCAATTGTATGTTTGTATTTTGTTGTGATTTTGGAATTGAAATGATGAAGGCATTTTATTCTCTATCCAAACACTTTATCCATTGATAACCCCTTTGAGCCTTAATGAATGAATTCTTTCATATCCCTCTCTCGGAATCGTTCTAGTGCAATAAGATCGAAATTGCCAGAATGAAAAATGAAATGATGGAAAAATGAAAAAAAAAATGAAAATGAAAAAAAATGATGAAAAAATGAATGAAAAAAAAAATGAAAAATGAAAAAAAAGAAAAAAGACAAAAATCGGGAAAAAGTCAAAAAGAAATCCATCTAACTTATGAAGTTGGATGAACTACGTCTGACTTGATCCCGAAAGGGTACGTAGGCAGCCTCTCTGAGGTTCAGTCACAATAAAGAAAAATCCAAAAATTCCCCACATATTGAAACTGGGGCAGAAGTTATGTTTTAATAATTTCGAGAGTTGTAAATATTTTTAACCCTCGTTGAAATTTTGAGCCTTTATATCTTTCTTTCTTAACCCGTCCAAAAGCCACGTTACAGTCCAAAGAAAGACCTTCTGATCGATTCTGAAATGACAACGAATACAACGAAGGAGGAGCGAAGCATCGGACAATACCCGTGGAACAGAAAACAAAATACAAAAAGCAAAAATGGAAAAATTGGACAACATCAGTGGTACAGAAAACAAAAGACAAAAGGAAAAATGGAAAATGAAAAAAAAATGAGAGTGTCTCATCGGTGAAAACCTTAACCGGCATCGTGAGGCGATTGTGAGGTTGAGAGAAATAAAATGAGAGAGTCTTGTCAGTGAAAACCTTTAACGGCACTGCAGGGCAATTGTGAGGATGAGAGAGAATGAACGAGAGAGTCTTATTGGTGAAAACCTTTCGAGGCACCGTAAGGCGATCATCAGAAAAGAGAAAAGGCAACAAAAAAGAGTATCGGTTTTGGGTCAAAGACGATTCAGAGTCTGAATAATGATTGGAACGAACTGGGTCAGAGTTTAAATACATGGCATGGTCGGCGGAATCAGCCGGCAAATACCCAGATAAGTTCTGTCATCTCTCCAAAATACCCTTACCTTTCTTTTATTTTTCTGCATTTCATTGTTTACCTTTTGAGAGCTAACTACCAGCTCCTGATAACGAAAGCTGAAACAACACTAGGTCAGAAAGAAGGAAGAGTTGGGAAGGAAATAAGGAAGCTTGGCAAATATGGCCAAAGGAAAAGAAAACAAAACAAAAATGGAAAAAATGAGAAAATACAAAAAGAGTCTGCAAGGGATAAGCAGTTGAAAGCTACACAACATGAGAAAAGCAAAAAGAAGAAAGCAATAAGAAGCAGGGACGGCAGATGCCAGTTGCCAGCAGTTTATATCTAATAAGTTATGTTTCATGCAGGAACAAATTGTTACTAATCACTTTAAAGTGAATGTGACCAATGTGGAAAATAGAAAACATCAAAAAGAGAAGTTCGCCAATAAGTGGAGAAATTCACAGGCAAGAGATAATTGGTAAAAGAAAATACCAAAAAGAGGAAGGTAACATCTTTTAAAATGCACTCCCCAGTCCTCAGGCTACGGGAATACTTTTCTGCAGTGCATTGCACGTTTAAATTTCTGTTAGGCGCCCACCTTCAAATACGGGAATATTTTTGCATTGCATTGCACGTTTAAATTTCTGTTAGGCGCCCACCTTCAAATACGGGAATATTTTCTGCATCATCATTGCACGTTTAATTTACGTTAGGCGCCCACCTTCAAATACGGGAATATTTTTTGCATTCGCATTGCACGTTTAATTTATGTTAGGCGCCCACCTTCTAATACGGGAATATTTTTTGCATTGCATTGCACGTTTAATTTACGTTAGGCGCCCACGCTTCAAATACGGGAATACTTTACGCATTTCACATTGCACGTTTAAATTCGTTAGGCGCCCGCCTTCGAATACGGGAATACTTTACGCATTTCACATTGCACGTTTAAATTACGTTAGGCGCCCGCCTTCAAATACGGGAATATTTTACGCATCGCATTGCACGTTTAATTTACGTTAGGCGCCCACGCTTCGAATACGGGAATATTTTACGCATTCGCATTGCACGTTTAATTTACGTTAGGCGCCCGCCTTCAAATACGGGAGTATTTTTTGCATTGCATTGCACGTTTAATTTACGTTAGGCGCCCACCTTCAATACGGGAATATTTTTTGCATTGCATTGCACGTTTAAATTCTGTTAGGCGCACACCTTCAAATACGGGAATATTTTACGCATTCGCATTGCACGTTTAATTTACGTTAGGCGCCCACGCTTCGAATACGGGAATATTTTACGCATTCGCATTGCACGTTTAAATTTCTGTTAGGCGCCCACCTTCAAATACGGGAATATTTTTTGCACTTCATGGTTTATACAGTTAAAAGCCCACACTGGGCAGAAAAAGAAAAAAAGAGGTAGTTTGTTGTTTTGTTTTGAGCAGGTTCAGCTCAGGATCAAGAAAAACAAGAAAATCAACGAAAAGAGAGTCAACAAGAAAAAAAGAAAATCAACAAAAAGAAAGAGAGTCTTCATCACCGGAAAGGAAGAAGAGCAAAAGCTAGATTAGGAACAATTGTAATTGTAGGATCGTAGCTTAGAATAGCTTCTTCATTTTACATTTCCCCCCGGTGTAATAAGGAGTAAGTCAGCAGGTCTCAACAGTGTCAATGCAACAGTGAGTCTGGTAGTTTTAAACTGCCAGACCTTCCCGAACTACACTGACCTGATTCCTGTTTAGCCCAGGATATGTAGGCAACCTCTAAAGCAGGGTGCGGTCAAAAGGTTTTCAAAAATGCTTTCACGGAATGTGCCGATGTGCAAAAATCTCTCATTACCGCTCACTTGTCTTTGCACTGAAACTCTTCGTGTTCCCGAGCAAGAGGGGCAGCTGTGAGCACGTGATTTTTGCACCGGGCAAATAATTCCAAAATTAAAATAAATATATTTTTGAATGTAATTACCTGCTTTGTTTGAAATTAGCCATACTTTATGTGTTTTGAATAAATAGAAATTAGAAAAATCAAAAAAAAATTAAAATAGGCTAAGTAATTAATTTGTTAGTTTAGTTAATTAGAAAATTAGCAAAATAGTTTAAATAGGAGAAAATAAAGAAAAAATAGCAGAAAAATTGCAAAAAATATTAGAAAATTAGAGTAAATAGGAAATTATGTTTTATAATTTTTCATAAAAGAAAAAGAAAAAAAAGTATAAAAGAAAATACATAAAAATAATAAAATCATAAAAAATACAAAAATAGTTTGTGTGTAATGAGTTTGGGCCAATTGAATGGAATTGAAAGGCCCAGATGTATTGGCCCAAGGAAATATCCGGTCCAGGCCTTCCATAGATTTGATCCCAGCCGTTACTCAAGTTTAATCTAACGGCTGAGAATCAATCCTGAGTTTTCTAGTTAATTGAGATGTAACGATCGATCTAGACCGTTCATGAGAGGTGATCCAACGGCTCAGGCAATTAGGCGAAATTACTTAGTTGATCACAACCGTCCGTTTGATTGATCCAAGGATCAAGGCCTTGGGTCTCTTTAATAACCCAAACGGCGTCGTTTCAGTAACGTTGATTCCTGGCCGTTGATCTCCATCAATTGGACGGCCAGGATTACCTCAGACGCCTTGCCTATATAAGGCTTTGGTCTGAAGGGGGCCGCTCATTTTTACACACTCCTCAACCCTAGCCGCCCGCCTCTCCTCTCCCTTCTTCATCTTCATCATCATCTTCACAGAAGCCCTAGCCGGCCATGGCGGCCACCACTCCCACGGTGGTCGCCGGCTTCCCCTTATCCCTCATCTCATCTTCTCCTTCTTCTTCATCTCATACCACACCCAAAACCCAGAAAAAAACATCCCGTTCGTCAAAGTCCCGGTCACCGGAGTTACACCGGTGACCGCTAAACAATGAGAACCGCTTCCAAACCAACGCCAATCGACTCCTTTTCATGAGATCTACCCAACCATACCACTGGCTACCCTCGAATCTCACCGGAACGCTTCGAATATCCAAAATAAGGTCACCGGAAACCTAACTCCGGTGACCCCAAAATCAAAACCACCCAAAGACCACATCTTTTACACTCCTAAAACATCCCCTGTAACCCGGAATCCCAAAAGGCTCCCCCTTTGAGCCTAAAAGAAAAACCAGAAGAAAATCGAAAAAAAAAGAGAAGTCTGGAACAAAGAAAAAAAAAGAAAACAAGAAAGAATAAAAGGAGCCTGAGAATACGAGAGAAACAGAGAAAGGAAAGAGATTAGGAAGCTCGGGGGACAGGCCCCGCGAGCTAAGTCCCTGATCCCTTTGTCTGCTTTCTATGCTTTATTTCTGTGTATTTTTGTTTTGATTTGCATGCTTATGAGTGCTTGTTTGTTTCTGTTCGTCATGTTTTTCTTCTTTATTTGCTTTGCATGCTTCTCTGATAAACATAGATTATTACCTTAGTTTCTTCTTTGTTTCATACCTTCTTTGCTTGATTTCGCATGCTTTGACCTGTTCTTTCAAGATCCTGTTTAGTATTAGGGCTTATAATCATCTTTCTATTATCTTGTTTTGACTGTTTATCACTAGGGTTCTATGTATATTCTGTTTCTTCTGAGTTTAAGAATCTATATTTTCTTCTTCATCTTCTTGGTATTGGGGTTATTGATCCGTTAGTTTTCAACAAGCATGATTGCTCTTCTCTTCATGATGCCTTACATGCCTAATCGTTTAGTCATTGTTATTAAGGTTTATTTGGTTTGTTTGGATCTGTTTCTCTATTTTTGAAGACTTGGCTTGGATAACCTTTGTTAGTATTAGAATACTTCATCTTGTCAATTTTCAGTAGTCCTTCTGTCAACTTGCATGTTTTGATCCTGATACTATGTTCAATTGTTTGTCTTTCATTGTCACTCAGATTTGTATTAGATTACTTTTTGTTGGCTTGCCATATCTCTCTTGTTTCTCATTTTTCACTTTTCACATGTGTACATAAGATTAGGATTAGTTCATAATTCTATACTTTACCTGTCCTGTTTGCTTAGCATGATCTTAGGGTCAATACTTGAAAGTAAATTCTGATTACCATTCTATTGAAATCCATTGTTTTATGAGTCATGTTGACTGTTTCATGAGAGTCTATGCTTCTGTGTGCCTATGCCATGAACCATTAAAGTTTTGAAGTTTTCAATGTATTATATAACATAAACTGCTTGTAGCTAAGTCTAATTTGACATTGATTGACACATGAAATTGGGTAATGTGAACTGATTAATTAAGATTCAACCCTATCAATTGTTCCCTTCTGAGTTTTGATTGATTGATTCACACTGTTTGATATTATGTGGCTATACATGTTGAAAATGATTGAGTTCTCAACAGTTCTTGTTAAGCATGAGTATTTGATTAATTGATTGAACTTTAGGGGATTGGTTATAGCTGTAGTGCTAGGTTCCATAAGTGGTTAGTTTTTAAATAGGATAAAACACTGAAAATGATCATAATTAGGCTATAAGTTTAATAATTGGCCTAAGAATGGTCAACCTTGCAAAGGGTTGACCAATTCTGTGAGCCCTAACACACAGTCCACCTTAAACAGTGGTTGGTTGTGCAAAGGGGCTATGTCTGCAAATGCAGATTAGCCCAGGCTCTATATTGAGCCCTGAACAGCAAAGTGGCCAAGCCTGTAAAGGTTTTGGGCCCAGCTGTTCAGTATATGGCTTTGATAGCCCAAGCTAAGTCTCAACTTGAGACTGGCTAACTTTTAAATAGTTTAAACATAACAATAAAACAGGCTATGCCTGCAATTAGCTTTAATTAGGAATAAATGGGTCTTAATTGATTGGAATTAATTTAAAAATGGCTAAATTTGAAATAGTTCTTAAAAATAAAACTGGCCAGCCCTTAAATACTAATGCCAGGGCTGGCTATTAGTTAAATAGGTGCAAAATAGACTGAAATCTGCCCTAGGTAAGCTGGTAAATCAGCAGTGCCCTTAGGGGCACAATTGGGATTTAAAAAGGTAGAATAGTAAATAGTTAGAACTTAAAAGGGTAATAGGGACACTTATGCTCCTGATTTCTGCAATTTTGCAGAGGTATAGGGGTATAATGGTCTCCTAAAAATGGGAAATCTGTAAAAATCTCAAACCCCTAAGGTCATACTAGTAAAAGGCCCTAAAAGGAATCTTTTAGAACCTTCCAGCACATGCTGGAAGGGTTTTTGGTAACTGAAATATGGACTTAAGTGTAGAATTGGTCATTTTAGGAGGGGGAGAAGTGGGATAAAATCCCATAACTTTCTCCCCAAGTTTCAGCCTTAGGTTAACTATAAATACACCTTCAAAAGAGCTGAAAAGGGGGATTCCACTGGAGAACAATCTGAGTTAATATTTGGGGTTCCAATCTGAGTGAGATAAGAAATACATTTGGGTTCTGGAATTTTGAGTAATCTGAAAATACAACAAGGCTGATGTTATACATAATTTTGAGAGACAGAATTAGCAATACAAACAATAGGTTTTTCTGGGTTTGCTATCGGATTTCTCTGGGCTATCTACTTGGATTTTCTCTGATATTGCTGGTGCTGTGCTTTATTCATCTCACTATTGCATTGCCTTGTGTGAACCATTGCTGATTGCTTGCTTCTTCATCCCTTAGACTCATTGGTCTTCTTTCCATTTTGATCCAGGTATTCTCTTATCCAGTATGAGCTGTAGAGATTCAATCGAATGCAATGAAGATTTAAGTTACTCTGTTATCTGTTTGTAATTTATTTTAAATTTGCAGTATGTCGTAACAGAGATCAAAGAAAAACGGAAACAATGTAATAGTATAGTGATAGTAGTATAGTAATAGTAATGGTACATTACTTAGTATTAATTAGGTAAAACATAAGTTAACTAATAATGGTTTCAGAACTGGTAATCACTCACCAACAGTAGATTCATAAATCATACTCATACATTAGGAGTCATTCAAGTGTAGAGGAACTTTAAAATCGGAAACATTAGATCAAACAGTGAGCCATTCACGATGAGGTTAAGTACACTGTGTTGAGCTAAAGTCGTGGTAAAACCAGTAGTATAAGCGTGTTGAATTACTTAGATGTAGATGCTCGAGATTATTGCAACTAAATAACTGGGTTGTTTAAATTTTGCTCATGTAGTTTCATTAATTATTAAAGGCCTGAGTCTGGATGTGAGTGGTCAAAAGATAATAATGATTAGGGAGTATAATAATTCATCTGCAACTGGATAATGCAATAAGAGCAAATTAGCATAACTCTAGTGATAAACATTGTGCAAATTTCCTTAGTGTAATAATCTGGTAACAGGGCTAGTAATTAGATCAACAGAAGTATGGATAAAAGTAGTCTGTTAATTTAGTTCTCCTAGTTAGCTGTAACCATAGAATTTCCTGTACAATAGTTCTACTCTTTCAATGAATAAAATCAATCTGATTTCGATTCTTAAATCTTGTTGATCCGCGTTTTATGGTTCTTTGCACTTATTGTTATTTCATATACATTTATCAGTTTTTGGCTCAATATGCAAACTATCTTTGAACTACAATGTGAAGTTAATGAGGCCAGCGAGTTTAAAACCAAGGCATCCTGGATCTCGAAGTTATGTCCACGGAAAGTCCAGGCCCAATAACAATAAACTACACGGGCCTGGGATTCTTATTGTTAAGATACGATTAAGGAAAAAACAAATATAGAAAACATAGTTAAATATTAGTATCCTTTAATAAAAATTGGGACGAGCCTCGCCCGAATAACACCGGGGCCCCCATTTAGTAATGATATAAACACAAATAGATCCGGGAAAGCTAATAGCCAATTCCATAGCTTCTCCCAAAAGATTTAAAAGCCGATAGATGTTACTTTAGGGCACGATTTTAATATACCTTCCTATGAACGAGTGTGCACTTGGTGCGACTCAAATCCAAATCTCGGTAAAGCCGAAATACACCAAAAGTCATAGGCGTACTTGGTTGCGGTATGACTCGAGGCGTGTTTTCGCGATACCGCAAATTCTTAAAAAATGATATTTAACGTAAAAGCACATTATGTTGTTAAAACCTATAATTGAGTCAAACAAAAGTCAAGAACGACAGTGGAGCGACCGTGCTAAAACCACGGAATCTGGGAGTGCCTAACACCTTCTCCCGGGTTAACGAAATTCCTTATCCGGATTTCTTGTTGCACGGACTGTTAAACAGAGTCAACTTCCTCGGATTTGGGATTAACCGGTAACTTGGGACACCATTGTCATTCCCAAGTGGCGACTCTGATTAATCTCTAATAAAATCCCGAACCGATTGTCCTTTAAATGGAAAAACTCCTTCCCTTACGTTATTTTATCCGTCTCGGGTAATTGAGCGTCGGGGTATACCCTGCAAGTGTATTTATACTCCTTTCCGCTGTATATAGTTGAATTGCATAGGTTTGTTTGGTAGTCTTGTCCTAGCCTCGTCACTACTTCATCGAAGTTAGGCTAGTCACTTACTAGCACATGGGGTCGGTAGTGCTGTTACTACACTCTACATTGTGTGAAGATCCCAGAGCAGCTTTTGGACCATAGATTGGGTAGCTGCCTTCGGTCCATGCGGAGATCCAAGGTAGACCTGCATGCATCCGCAGGCCCTGGCGTTTCCCTCTATCCGTCTATTTCTATTTCATTTCCTTAAATTCAGAAATAGTGTATCGTTTATTTTTAAGACTTTGTATGTAGTAAATCTTAGATCGTCTATGACACTGTGACACCAGTTTTGAGTGGTTGAGGCTTAAACAGTTGTATTAGATACATATTTCAGATAATTTACTGCATTTTTTCCGCTTATTAAAATTTCCGCAAATTACGCGTTATTGATTTACAATTTTTAAAGAATATGAAAAGGGTAAAATGGCAATTTTTCAATAGTCAGCTTGCCTTGCTTACATTAGTAGGCGCCATCAGAACTCCCGTGGGTAAGAAATTCGGGTCGTGACAAAACTATTTCGTCCATCCACGATCATTGTCGTCGTCAACGCTGGTAAGAAAGGCATAATGCGTTTGCGAAGTTTTAGCACACTTCCACGAAAGATCTTTGGGGCATGACTTAGGGTTTCTATAGGTTTAGAGCACAATTGGCGGAGGAAAGCCACCGTACGCCAAACTAATGGCCTTGCTTGTGCTAAACAGACTTGGTACCGGTGATAAAATTCCAAGATTATTGGGTTGATTTCTTTTCTCACTCCCAAAGTAAAAAGGTATGTGTAAACATATATGAACCCTGATTTAGATAATGTGACCCTTTCTATTTCACTAGGGGTAAATTTTTTAATATTGTTCCATTCGCAGTCTTCCTTCACAACTGAGATGCCAGAAAGACGAAAAAAAGGGTACCTCGAATGGGCCAACGTCTATCACTGTTGGGATTAATGGGATCTTTTTGTTCTTAAAGGTCATATTTGGTATTTAGTTGGAGGGGAACAATGGTGTTCATGGTAGGAGGTTTAGCTTCAACATCAACTTCTTTAGTTTTGTTCTTCTTAGGGCCTTCACCGAAGGGAAGGCCAGAGTTTCCGAGTACAGTAATGTTAGAAGACATATTGGTGAGAAATTTGAGTAAGGAGATTTTTGCTAAAAAAAAGATGAATTTAAGGTTCTAAGGGGATTCAAACAAGAAGAAAGATTTGTAAAAGTGAAAGGAAAAGGTGATACGTAGTGAAAAAGTTTATAGACAGCAAAAATCATGGTCATGATTACCTCCAAAATTGGCGAAAATATTTGCTGAAACACCGGGTAACGCGTGTTCGGATCATAAAATGTGAAGAGATGTGCGTCTTTAAAAGTATTAGAAACCGTTTAGAAACTTTCCCCCCAAGAAAAAAGATCTTATCACTTCCCATTAATACTAAGTTGCGTCACCAAAAAGTAGGGGGACTATGTGATAAAAATAGTTAATTATAGTTGAACGAATGAAGAGGTGACACGTGGACCTGAAGACAGGTAAAATGTGAGTTAGCAAATAGTTGATACCGATTGCAAGCATGTGACCGGTGCTGGGTTAATTCTGAAGACAGTGTAATCGTTAACAAATATTTGAAGAATTGATATCGGAAAGCATTAAATGAGCAACCATTACAGAGAATATCTGCATTTATAGCCAACCGTTATGCAACCATCAATGATGATTTATTCAGGGAGCTTGATTTGGGGATTTTGTCTTCCTAAATATGGCTATAAATAGGAGAATTAGTATCTATTGTAGGATCTGAAATATTTTGTACACAAAAGCTTGAATAAGCTCTCATTTTATAACATCATTCTTTTACCTTGTCCTTAATATTTTCTTACTTCTTTTACTAGAGAGGCTAAGTTGATAGCCAGGCTTGTATTTGCTTTAAAGTTTATTTTATAATCTTATTTCTATTGTTTATTTCATATTTCTGGATCAAATTAATAAATGTATCTATAAACCATGTTAGAAATTCTAACTATATTGTTTTACAAGTAAATAAATAGTCTATTAGTAGAGGGAGATTCTGTTAGGACCGAAAGAATCAGGTGTCATATGGAAGCTAGCAAGCAAACCTTGAGCGATGGTAAATCCAACAATAAAGGAGAAATCTACCAAAAGAGACACAAACATTTAACGTGGTACGGTTAACTGATCTACGTCTACGACGGAGATGAGAAATCCACTATAATTAAAAGAGAGTACAAAATATCGAGAGAATAACCTCACGAAAAGGCAAACACAAGTGACACACTAACACTTGTCCCGTAAAGTTCTCCCCCTAAACACAACTCTCAAACCCCATATGGCTACATCGTAGATGCTAATGAATGAGAAGAAAGATCTTCAATTTATAGAACTCCAAACTTTTTCCCATAAAAAAAGGGACTAGCCAAATATGGAAGATTTGTAATTTCCTTCTACAAGAATGAATACCCAATTAAGGTAAACATGTTGCCTTTTCCTTCAACAAATAGGAAAACCAAATATGGTAAGAAAATGATGGCAAACACATAATAATTCTCTCCCTTTGCCTAAATTTTATGACAAAATAAACTTGATCCACCTTCTTCACATAGTCTTCAACAGGTCGCATCTCCAAATCTCCACCATGAGTTTCGTCTCAACGTGCATAGCACACCGGTTAAATTTCTCAGACAAAAATTACGATTTTCGTCAAATAAGGTGCGGCTAGAACTGAACCCACCAAGATGAACATGTCTTGAACCTCGCTTTGAAGCTGACTCTTATACCACTTGTTAGGACCGAAAAAATCAGGTATCACACGGAAGTTAGCAAGCAAACCTTGAGTGGAGGTAAATCCAACAACAAAAGAGAAATCTACCAAAAGAGACATAAATATTTAACGCGGTTTAATTAACTGACCTACGTCCACGGCGTAGATGAGCAATCCACTATAATAAAAAGAAAGTACAAAATATCAAGAGAACAACTTCACGAAAAGGCAAGCACAAATGACACACTAACACTTGTCCCGTAAAGTTCTTCTCCTAAACACAACTTTCAAACCTCATACGGCTACATTGTGGATGCTAATGAATGAGAAGAAAGGATCTTCAATTTATAGAACTCCAAACCTTTTCCCACAAGAAAAGGGACTAGCCAAATATGAGAGATTTGTAATTTCCTTCTTGTAATTAAGGTAAATATGTTTCACTTTCCTTCAACAAATAGAAAAACCAAATATGGTAAGAAAATTGTGGCATACACCTAACAGATCCAAGGTTTGACATGATGTAGTTATGATATATGAGTATAATTGATTTATACTGATGTTTAAGAATGATTTAAACTATTAGATCATGTAAAAGTTATTATCAATAACTTTACATTGCAAATTTGCAATTATGGATTGGTAATCCACGATAAGTGATAATTAACCTTACAATGTGCAAAAGTGATTTGATCATGCATATGAATTGACCTCTATGTATATATTAAAAAAAATTAAATAAGATTCATGGTTGAATCGTGAAGTTCTACACGTGCGTTCAAACAAGAATGAGATGTTACCGTGTCATAAGATAAGACAAATCCAAACAAGACTATTGTATGGTTACCCGTTAAAGGCATTATACGAAACAAAAAACAAAAAATATTTAAATAACTTATAAGTATAAGAGCTGAAAAGTACTTTTTAAGTGATGAAATTGATAATAAGTGATTAAAATATTTATAAAAAAAATAGTAATGATAAGCATTTATTTATTGTTAAAATGATTTAAATGCCCTTAAATTTATGGATACTAACAAGGTACATGTACAAAACAATTTATATCTCAACAGATTTTTAATTCAACATTGAATTTAATAAATAGTAATTATAATCATTAATTATTTGCACGAAGTTTGGTAGTTATTAGTAAAAAGATACTAATAAAATTGTTCACAAACTATTTTTATAGACGAACGCATTAATTAGTTTGAATATTCATATTTTCCGTTTATTATGTTTTTTTTATTGTTTGTGCGAAAATGTGTACAGTCACTAAAAGTATTACAATGATTTAAGAATTAGTTTAAATCAGCACAAACATAGTATGATAATAAACAAAATAGTTTAAGCAGCCATGAAAATTTGAGCGATGAGGAAAATTAGGGTATTCGTTTTAGAAAATGTATTTTAGAGATTACGTAAAATAATTAAGAATAAAATAGTAAAATAATTGATTAAATTAGAAGTGCTTATAAGCTAAAAAAATTATTATAAGTTGAAGGTCGCCAATTTAACTCAATTTTTAAAAATACTTTTAATGTTCGCCAAATACATAAATAATTAAAAAATTACTTTTAAGCTTAGCCAAACATCATCTTCCTCTTTAGGCTAAGTAACACAATCTTAAACCACAAGAACAAGATTCTTGGCTTAGAGAGTAGGAGGGACTTTTCTCTTAAGACAATAAGAGGGATGCTTGGCTTTTGAATATTGAAATTAAATCAATACAATAAAAGCTTAATTCAAACTCTTAATTAAGTATGAACATATTTAATTATTTGCCACTTTAAGAGGGGACAGAGATAGATGGCAGACGGGCAAGGCGTAACAATATATGAAGAAGAAAATCAATTAACTTTGTCCTTTAAATTAAAATAGCATTTCAAATAATTATGAAGCATTAATTGATTAGGAAAATCAGAAAAAGATGACGAATGTAGTTTGGTGGAGTTTTCATTCTCCAACTACCATTCCTTAACAATTTAAATGGTATCTCTTTTATCAATCGATCGGCTTTGCCTTGAGACTCGAATTCTGGCCACATTTGTTTCAAATTCTCAATCTAATTAAACAAATATGAGGATGGCTAATGAATCACAACGCATTACAAATTAATTTAGATAATTTAAGAAAAAGTTAGGTGTAACCTTAGAACTAAGTTAGGTGTAATACATGTCGGATTACAAATTAATTGGACTGTAATATAATAAAAAAGGTTCGAGATATTACAATAGGTTGTACGTAGTATCTTAATTAATTAATATTAATTTCAGTGCGTATCTTGTCGATACATCATTTCTTTTTAATTGGATTGCTTCGGAGAGGATAATGAAAACGAGAAATAAAGTTGTAATTACTAATTTATGTAAAACTTAAATCTCACGCCGTTTTCATATTTATCTAGCTTAATAGTTAAAACAATTTAAACTCTTTAATCATCATGCAAATTGTAGTGAACGTAACTCGATACTCTATCATGTTTATATTTGTCTAGCGGCTTCAAAAAAATGCTATCATCCTATCTTTGGGTGAAATTAAAAAACAGTTAGATTCTGGTTGTTCAAAAATAGCTCAATTTCAAAAGTAATCGAAATTTAGCAACTTTTCATATAAAATTTCTCTCTATATAGCCATTCCCCCTTCATGTGGGGGATTGTTGGACTTTTAAGCCATTGGGCTTTAAAGATGAGTAGTGTGAATTGGGTAATGGTGGGAAATTAAATGGACTCGATTGGGCTTCAAAATTTGGCCCGGTTTATTTGGTTAAACTAGTTGACCCAGTTAATAAATAACGTTGAAAGAACGTATCTTCCTATCAGGTGTCTATTCACAATGAACAGACACCACGAAGAGGCACCATACCTTTTCACAAAGCCAACAATTGCCTATAAATTCAGGCATGGCTTCCATTCTAGAAATTCAGAAATTCAGAAATTCAGAAATTATTTCCCTCTCTCTGCAAGTTCATTAATCCAAAAATTCTTGAGCTTTCTCGTTCCTTGAAAACCGTAAGTGTGATTCGCTCTGTTCTTTAAGTTTTTTGCTATCCCGCTTCTTGTATTGCCACTGTCGCAGGAAGGTTATTCCGTTTTATCCTGGGAGGATTTAATCCATTACCTTGGCAGCTGTGAGGGGGTTAAAATTCCTTAAGGACACACAAGCAAATTGTGAACTCTGAATTATATATTCTATTTTGGACAGCCGTAGCAATTTAATCTGATTTTGCAGTGTTAATTTCTACCGCAAGTTAAATTTTTTTTTGCATTAATTTGGAGACTAAAGCCTTGTTGCTTTCTACTCCATTAATTGTTTCTCTCCGGTTTAAAGTACATAAAACTTTGCCGGAAAAATAAACGTACGGGTTTGAAGTATATAAAAACTTCACTATTGTTACGTATTGTATGTTTGGTTTGGTATTCAGTTTGAAGATATAAAAACTTCACTGATTTAATAAAGTTCTGCATTGTTTTTTTTCGGCATTGTTTTGCATTAACTTGGAGACTAAAGCCTTGTTGCTTTCTACTCCATTAATTGTTTCTCTCCGGTTTAAAGTACATAATAACTTTGCCGAAATAATAAACGTACGGGTTTGAAGTATATAAAAACTTCACCATTGTTACATGTTGTATGTTTGGTTTGGTATTCAGTTTGAAGATATAAAAACTTCACTGATTTAATAAAGTTCTGTATTGTTTTTGACTTTACAGAAATATGACGAATGAAAACCAAACTAATGGAAATGTTGCGGGAACGGGTGCTACTATGACGAGTGTGGCTGCATCGTCAAGCCGTTCTACTCCGGCCCATGCTATGGCACCGGCAGAAAAACCCGAAAAATTTTCTGGTATTGACTTCAAACGCTGGCAAATGAAGATGCTCTTCTATCTTACTACATTGAGTTTGCAACGTTTTATCAAGGAGGATCCTCCGGTCATGGCTGAGGATACTCCGGACAATGAACGACTTGTTGTAACTAAAGCATGGAAACATTCTGATTTTGTCACGACCCGGATTTCCCACCATCGGGGATGGTTTGTACAATGTCTATAGTGTCATGGAAACTTCAAAAGCGTTATGGAATGCGCTTGAGAAAAAGTACAAGACCGAGGATGCAGGACTTAAGAAGTTCGTGGCTGCAAGGTTCCTGGATTTCAAGATGATTGACACTAGGTCGGTCATTACTCAAGTCCAAGAACTACAAGTCATTGTACATGATCTCCTTGCTGAAGGTATGACCCAAATCAATAATTCTATTAATAAGATTTATCTTATTATTAACTCTGAATCTGTTATTGAAGGTATGGTCATTAATGAGGCCTTTCAAGTTGCTGCTTTCATTGAGAAGCTACCTCCGTTGTGGAAGGATTTTAAGAATTATCTTAAACACAAACGGAAGGAGATGACTCTAGAAGACTTGATTGTTCGTTTGAGGATAGAAGAGGACAACAAAAATGCTGAAAAGAAGTCACGTGGAAACTCGACAATTGTGGGGGCAAACATTGTTGAGGAGGCACCACAAAATAAGAAGAGGAAGAAAGCTTCTGGACCAAAGAATTACCCAAGCAAGAAGAAGTTCAAGGGTAATTGCCACAACTGTGGAAAAATTGGGCATAAGGCGGCAGATTGTCGTGCGCCAAAGAATGATAAGAAGAAAAAGAATCAAGCCAACATGGTTGAAGATGAAATGGAAGACTTGTGTGCCATGTTGTCTGAATGCAACTTGGTAGGAAATCCGAAAGAATGGTGGATAGATTCTGGAGCCACTCGCCATGTTTGTGCTAACAAGGAATTATTTTCTTCTTATGTCCCCGCAGGTCCCGACGAGACTATCTTCATGGGAAATTCATCTACGACCAAAATTGAAGGAGTTGGCAAGATTGCGTTGAAGATGACGTCTGGAAAAATAGTGACTCTAAACCAAGTCCTCCATGTTCCAGAAATTCGCAAAAATCTTGTGTCTACCTCACTTCTTGTCAAGAATGGATTCAAATGTATTTTTGTTTCTAATAGTGTTGTAATTAGTAAGAACGATTTGTATGTTAGAAAAGGTTACCTAAGTGAGGGCCTTTTCAAGCTAAATGTAATAGCAGTTCCAATCAATAAAGTGAATGCTTCTTCTTACTTGCTGAGTCAAACACTTTATGGCATGCACGTTTAGGTCACGTAAACTTCAAAACATTGCGAAAGATGATAAATCTAGAAGTATTGCCAAAATTTGATTGCATTAATTCCAAATGTCAAATATGTGTGGAATCAAAGTATGCTAAGCATCCTTATAAGTCCGTTGAAAGGAATTCAAGTCCTTTAGACTTAATTCACACAGATATTTGCGACATGAAGTCAACACCATCTCGCGGTGGAAAAAAGTATTTTATTACTTTTATTGACGATAGCACGAGATACTGCTATGTTTATTTACTTAATAGTAAAGATGAAGCAATTGATGCTTTCAAGCAATACAAGAGTGAAGTTGAAACGCAACTAAACAAAAAGATCAAAATGATAAGAAGTGATAGGGGTGGCGAATATGAATCTCCTTTTGAAGAAATATGTTTGAAAAATGGCATTATTCACCAAACAACTGCCCCTTACTCTCCACAATCTAATGGAATTGCGGAGAGGAAGAATCGAACGTTGAAGGAGATGATGAATGCATTGCTAATAAGTTCTGGCTTACCACAGAACTTGTGGGGGGAAGCTATACTTACAGCTAACCGGATAATCAACCGTGTACCTCATAGTAAAACACAATCCATTCTTTATGAAAAGTGGAAACGAAGGAAGCCTAGCTTGAAATACTTCAAAGTGTGGGGGTGTTTAGCTAAGGTACAAGTTCCTAAACCTAAAAAGGTTAAGATAGGTCCAAAAACGGTTGATTGTGTATTTATTGGATATGTAACCAATAGCAAGGCATATCGTTTTCTGGTTCATAAATCAGAAAATCCCGAGATTCACATTAATACGATAATAGAATCAGATAATGCTGAATTCTTTGAAACTATTTATCCGTATAAAAAGGAAAGTGAAGTGACATGCCAAAAGTCAAAACGACCTCGGGAGGAAATAACAGATGGTATGCCTAATGAAGAAAATCCGAGAAGAAGTAAACGTCAAAGGACATCTACTTCATTCGGTCCAGATTTTTTGACTTTTCTGTTAGAAAATGAGCCTCGTACCTTCAAGGAAGCAATGTCTTCCTCAGAGGCACAATATTGGAAAGAAGCTATCAATAGTGAAATAGAATCCATATTGAGCAACCATACTTGGGAATTGGTTGATCTTCCTCCAGGTAATAAAACATTGGGTTCTAAATGGATTTTCAAGAAGAAAATGAAAGACGATGGTACTATTGACAAATACAAGGCAAGACTTGTCGTCAAAGGATTTAGACAACGAAAAGGTCTTGACTATTTTGACACATACTCACCGGTAACAAGAATTACATCCATTCGGATGCTAATCGTGTTAGCCGCCTTGTATGATCTTCAAATCCATCAAATGGATGTGAAAACAGCCTTCTTAAATGGTGATTTAGAGGAAGAAATCTACATGGACCAACCCGAGGGGTTTGTGGTTCCGGGAAAAGAAAAGAAGGTGTGTCGACTTGTTAAGTCCCTTTATGGACTAAAACAAGCACCCAAGCAATGGCATGCGAAATTTGACCAAACAATGTTGTCAAATGGATTTAAGATTAATGAATGTGATAAATGTGTTTACATTAAAAACGTTCCAAATCATATAGTCATTGTTTGCTTATATGTTGATGATATGCTAATAATGAGCAAAGACGTTGTCGACATTCAAACTACTAAGCGCATGCTTGCTAGTAAGTTTGATATGAAAGACTTAGGAGTTGCCGATATAATTCTAGGAATTAAAATCAAAAGGACTCCTCAAGGTCTAGCTTTGTCTCAATCACATTACGTGAAAATGGTACTTGAAAAATTCAAACATTTGGAATTTAGAAGTGCAAGGACTCCAATTGACTTAAACCATCATCTTATGAAGAATAAAGGTGAAAGTACATCTCAATTGGAGTATGCTCGTGTGTTGGGAAGCTTAATGTACATCATGAACTGTACATGACCTGATATAGCTTGTGCGATAAGTAAACTTAGTCGATTCACAAGTAATCCCAACAAACATCACTGGGTGGCAATGAAACGAGTTCTGGGATACTTGGAGTATACTCAAGACTACGCTTTGCACTACAATAAATATCCTGCAGTTATCGAAGGATATAGTGATGCAAATTGGATAATCGGCTCAATAGAAACAAAGTCCACAAGTGGATATGTGTTTACGGTTGGTGGAGGAGCAATATCTTGGAAGTCTTCTAAACAGACGTGTATTGCTCGCTCTACAATGGAATCAGAGTTTATAGCATTGGATAAAGCCGGTGAAGAAGCTGAATGGCTTCAGAATTTTTTAGAAGACATTCTGTTCTGGCCAAAACCTTTGGCTCCTATTTGCATACATTGCGATAGTGAGGCTGCAATAGGACGGGCAGAGAGCGTTATGTATAACGGAAAGTCTCGTCATATACGGCGAAGACATAATACCGTTAGACAACTACTTTCTAGTGGAATTATCACTATTGATTATGTAAGATCAAAGGATAATGTTGCGGATCCGCTTACAAAAGGCTTAACTAGAGAGGGAGTTGAGAAATCATCTAAAGGAATGGGACTATGGCCGAGGACAAGTCAACATGGCGGTAACTCTACCTAGAATTTTGGATGTTCCGAGATCTAGGTTCAAGGAGCTCAAACAAAGTTGTGATTGACCGGTTCAACATTGTCAAAATAAAATCTTTGGTTCATTCTCATGATGAAGACAATGTTCAGTAACAAGGATAGAACTTTACACGTTCTTTAATGATTACCTAAATTTGATGAGGTATCTATCAAATAATGTCAATCTAAAGGATTACATGTTTAGGAATCACCTATGTAAGTGTGAAGTGTAAGCCGCTTCAAGGAGAATTCTGTAAGGCCAATTCTCTACGCACTTATGAGACCAAGCGGTGTTCATGGCTGAAACGAACACAATAATGAGAACCAAAAGACGGTTAAGGGTCGATTGTGTGACATATGGTTGTCTAGGTATACACCAAAGTTCGACGGTTCAAAGATATCAAATCTACCGATTGACCGAGTATATCCGACATATGTTCATTATGGAAAGTTCAAAGGGAAACCTACTTATCCAGATGCGATCGATCTATTCTTGCGAATCACACAATTTATATGTTTTTTTTTCTCTATATAGCCATTCCCCATTCATGTGGGGGATTGTTGGACTTTTAAGCCATTGGGCTTTAAAGATGAGTAGTGTGAATTGGGTAATGGTGGAAAATTAAATGGACTGGATTGGGCTTCAAAATTTGGCCCGGTTTATTTGGTTAAACTAGTTGACCCAGTTAATAAATAACGTTGAAAGAACGTATCTTCCTATCAGGTGTCTATTCACAATGAACAGACACCATGAAGAGGCACCATACCTTTTCACAAAGCCAACAATTGCCTATAAATTCAGGCATGGCTTCCATTCTAGACATTCAGAAATTCAGAAACCAACAAATTACTTTCCCTCTCTCTGCAAGTTCATTAATCCAAAAATTCTTGAGCTTTCTTGTTCCTTGAAAATCGTAAGTGTGATTCGCTCCGCTCTTTGAGTTCGTTGGTGTCCTGCTTCTTGTATTGCCACTGTCGCAGGAAGGTTATTCCGTTTTATCCTGGGAGGATTTAATCCATTACCTTGGCAACTGTGAGGGGGTTAAAATTCCTTAAGGACACACAAGCAAATTGTGAACTCGGAATTATATATTCTATTTCTTCTTCTTCTTGTTTTTTTTCTTAAACAGTGTTGATTTTGATAATACACGTGGCTTAACAGTTAGTTGGGTAGGCTCAATATCTCTAAGATCACATCGGATTCTAACCCTCAGGTGACTTCACTCGCTGTAGAGACAATTAAAGACTAACAAAATAAGTACCAGAACTCCAGCATAATATACTCGAGTTCCAACAAATATAATGGTCCAGTATAATATATTGGAGTTTGGAGCACTAGTGCCTCAGTCTCCAATATATTATACTAGAGCTAGCAAAGTATACCGGTCCAACATAATATGCTGGAGTTCACACACAAGTGCACCGCTGCAGTAAAATAATAGCTATTTTCCACTGACTTGATAAATGCTGGCTATTTTTGAATGACAAGTTCAAAAATTGATTATACCGTGCTATTCTTTAGGTTAACTTGAGACTCTGACTCAGCCTTATAATAGTTGCTTTGAGTTGTTGGGTCGTCGTAAGAACATATCACTACTAGAAATCATCCAAATTCAGGTAGACATTTTCGAAGTAATTTTTTCTCGTCAATTTGAAGTATTTCATCTGTTTTAAGAAAGCTCAAGTTTCCAAATGTGTGCTTAATGTATATAAATTAGAAATCAAGGGTATTTTTGACTTTTCAATATGTATACTAATGCGGTTTTTGTTTTTGCTTGCCTTTCTTTTCAATGCGCCGAGGGTCGATTGGAAATCATTCAGATCTCAGACATTAAATGCGTTTGTTTTTAAAGTCTGAATCTTAATTATTCAGATCTTAATTATTAAGTGTGTTTGTTTTTTTTACTTAACAACCACTTAATGGGTCTGAATAGGTCTGTATGATTAAGATCTGTAACAGAGACTTAATTTCATTAAGATGCTATCACATATTCATTATTAATTGCCGCCACCGCCTACCATTATCAACTACCACTATGCCGCCACCACCACCATACTCAGCCACCGCCGGCACCGCCGCCGCCACCACCACCACGCCACCATCATCCTCAATCGTAGCTTCCACCATTATCGACCATCACCATCCACCATCCCACCACTCCGACCACCATCATTGTCACTTACATTCAACACTTATCCACCTCAACTACCACAACCAACCACCTCATCACCATTAACAATCGCAGTCAGCAGCGCCTATCATTATAATCTACCACCACCTTCCTCAATCACAAACCACCACTCGCCATTCTTAACTATCACTACCTACCACCACCATCATCAATCATAATTGTCACCACTACCAATCACTACTAGCTACTAGCATGAACCACCATTATCAACCAAAACTATCACCAACCACCGCCTTTAGTCGGCATTCACCCATTAACCATCACTACCAACAACTTTCATATTTTAAAACTATATATTTTATTGATAGAATATTAAATTTTTTTCAAATAAAGATAAATTTTATGCATTCAGATGTTAAAAATCAAACAGTCTTAATTTTTGGTATTCAGATCTTAATACACATCTTAATAGGTAAGGCCTGTCTACATATTACCCCAGACTCCACCTTGTGGGAATATACTGGGTTGTTGTTGTTGTTGTTGTTGATGTTCAACGTCTCTTAATTGTACATTATCACTGTGTTTTACCGCAAAGGCCACTAACATCACCTTCAAACTTAAAGCAAAAAGCAGAGCTCCATCAACATACACGACTCAAACCTCTCCGACCCCTTCACATGGAAATGCTTTATGTTTCTGATTGGTCCGATTTACAGGTGGGGTCCACGAGCAAGAAGTTCTACTTTCTGTTAAATAGTCTCACATATGTAGGATGGTTGCAACTATTTTAATATCAATAATGCGTGGACGAATATTAATATACAGATTACTCAAAGCACTAATTCTTTCTGGTAATAGTATATGAAGAGTACTTGCAGTAGTGCTTGAAAGTGGATCCTTCAAAGCAGAGAACGTGCCGTAGGAACTCTCCTAACATTGAGGGCAGAGTGACCGCTGAAACTACAGTGAACCAATTCTGAAAGAAGGTATAATTCCTGGACTTCTTAAGATGACCGTTTTGAGTTTTTGGACAAAACGATTCAAAGATACTCTTAACATATTGTGATATTGTCCGTTTTGGACTAAGCCTATACGACTGTAATGACCCGATCGATCGTTCTGAACACTAGCGCATTGTTTGGCGGTTTGAGGCTATGAGTAGCTTCACTTCAGGTATTATGACTTGTACGTGTGGTTGGAATTGAATTTCTAAAAGTTTGGAGTTGATTTGGAAAGAAAATTCTCATTTCGGAAGCTTTAAGTTGAAAAATTGAGTAAGGTGCGATTTTTGAGTAGACGACCTCCAAATCGGGATTTGAAGGTTCCAACAGGTTCGTATGATAATTTTGGACTTGGGCTATGTCCGGATCGAATTGTGGATGACCCGGGAGCGTTTCGGTGCCTATTGTAGAAGTTAGCTTTTGAAAGAATTTCATAAATTTGGGGTGCATTTTAATGTTATATATCCATTTCGGATTCCGAGTCTGGGAATAGCTCTGTTGGATAATTTCGGGTTTAGGGTCATGTCCATATTTTATTTTATAGGTCCATATCTTGTTTAGGCTTGATATGGAGAAAGTTGAATTTTTGAAATTTCGAGCTGATAGGAAATTTTTAATATCGAGGCCGGAATCTGATTTTGTAAGTTGGAATAGGTCCATAGTGGTGAATATGATTTAAGTGCAAAATTTGGGGTCAATCAGAACATGAATTGATAGGTTTCGACATCAAATGTCGGATTCTAATTCCGTAAGTTAGAATAGGTCCGTAATATCGAATGTGACTTGTGTCCAAAATTTAAGGTCAATCGAACATGAATTTATAGGTTTCAGCATCAAATATAGAAGTTTGAAGTTCATTAAGCATGAATTGGGGTGCGATTCATAATTTTGATGTTGTTTGATGTGATTTGAGGCCTTGAGCAAGTTCGTGTCATATTTTGGGACATGTTGGTGTGATTGGACGGGGTCCCAGGGGCCTCGGGTGTGTTTTCGATCATTTTGGGCTACTTTGGATGCTGATTTTCTAATGCCTGGTGTTGTTCTTCGAGTTCGTGAAGAAGGATTTGGCTTCTGGATTTTGTTCTTCGTGTTCGCGAAGAGACTCTCGCATTCGCGAAGAAGGAAATCTTTATTCCACAAGTCTAAATTTGGAGGCCCATATCTCGGAATCTATAAGGAATTTGAAAATGATCTAAAAATAACGTTTGTAGCCCTTTGTGTCTAACATTAATAAAGGTAATCCATTTAGCATTTGAATTTGTGTACAAAAAGTTATGGCTGGTACACTACAGGCTATCCAGGAAGATGAAAAAGAATTTTGTGTTGCATAGGGCTGAATTTGGCAGATTATTTCTCGCAATCTATAAAGATTTAGGAGATGATCAAAATATGAGAGTTTTAGATCTTGGTGTCTTGTTTTCAGAAATTTAAACCATTTGTCATTTGGTATTTTGTATAAAACGTTATGACCATTATACTCGAGGCTATCTGAAAAGAGTTTGGAAATGACTTTTGAGAATTTTGTTCATCGCATACGCGATGGGAGGCCCGTGAACGTGAAGGAGGGTCTCATGTCAGGTGCACAAGTTTGCAAAAATGAGTTTGGCTTGTTTCATCTCATTTCCTCCATGAGAGACGACCTAGGAGCAATTTTGGAGATTCGTCTTTATTATCTATGTCAAGCTAAGTGATTCCCACCTATTGAAACTTATATACTTGGATTATATATAGATTTTAACATGGAAATTCAAGAAAAATTAGTGAAAATTTAGGTTCTGGTTGAAAAACTAAAAAAATGATATTTTTGAATTTTGACCACAAATTTGGGCATGGAATTGAGAATAAATTATATATTTGAGTTCGTAATAGTATGAGTAATGTTTATCTTCAAAAAGTTTTGGAATACGGGTACGTGGGCCCGAGGGTTGATTTTATCGACTTTTCGAGTGGAGCTGAAAATTATTGTAAACTGGATTATAATAAGTATTGGAGTATATATTCACGGATTTGCACATTTATTGACTAGTTTTGGAGCGTTGGACATCGATTTGAGTTGTTGAAAAGGCCTGGGAGCTGGCTATGAAACTTCGGAGTAAGTTATGCCTCTTTTCTAACATTGTAAGAGGGAATTAACCCTATAGCTGAATTGAATTAATATGTGCTTCTAAATGTGGGGGCTACGTACGCACGAGGTGACGAGAGTCCATTCGTAGTTACTATTATGCTTATATCCAGGTAGTAAGGACCCAAATCATATTATATAGCGATGTTTGCATCCTACTTTTTAATTTAATTGTTAAAAATATATTGGAAGATGATAAGGAAGTTGTAAAAGGTTAAACATCACCTACTTGAGCTTTGGACGGGTCAGTTGACCGTTAATGAGAATTTATATTTTCTTGAACATTAGCCCTTAACAAATCTTAAATTGGTTGTTTATATGTGTTTTCTCTTATTTTGGAGTGGGCCGAATGCCTCGGTAGCAGATAGATACATATATAGTTCGTGCTGTTCGATCATTAACAGTGCACAATTTATATTTATGTTGGAGTGGGCCGTACGACCTCGGCATAATTTGCACATGATCGGTTTGGTTTTTTTGAATTCATAATAGATGATATTACTTCATTGGCATGCGTTACAAAATGGTAAATGATAAAAATAAAAAAAAAGTATTTAGAAAGTTTTTATTAACAAAGAATTGATTACTGACTTCATAATTCGTATACTTTGCATATTATTTGATCTCAGTCCAAGATTTTAAGCATTGTTAAGCAAACTCAGCCCTCTTTCTAAGATTTGAAAACTTAAATGATATTTCTAAATAATATTTTGGGATGTGAACTACTATTTTACAAATTCCTGAATGCTTATGATGATTTCTGTAATGAGCACAGATCGGGCTGTGCGTCGCAATAGTATTACTGATATTGAGGCCGGGCCTGGTTGATGCCACGAGATGACTTGATATTGCGCTTGGGCTGTAGGAGCCCCTCCGAAGTCTTTACACACCCTATTGAGCGTCATCAACGATAAGTATATAGATGGCTCGGGCTGCACGCCGCAGTGGGTACCTGAGTGTACTGTCATGTGCATTGCATTGCATTCATGCATTTTTTCTTTATTTGTTATGCCAGTTTAGTATTGATACTCTGATTTTCATCCGCTGGTAGCTTTAATATTAAATGTTTGTATTGTCACTTATAGTTTACTTTGCGTTATTTCATGATTTCTTATTCTAATCCTTTATTTATGTTTATTACTCACTGGGTCAGAGTACTCACATTACTTCCTACAACTTGTGTGCAGATCCAGGTACCCCACAGGCTGAGTGAGCCTTTATTTTGTTGAGCAACATTATCCGAGAGTATCGATGTAGCTGCATGGCATTCACAGCCTTGATCTCTCCCTTCTATCTCTATTTTTTATTCCGCATTTCTTAGACAGACTTATAGTAGGATGACACTCTGTATTAGAGGCTCATATTCGTGACAGCAGTTCCTATTTCGAGGCTATGTTGCACTATTTTGTAAATTCAGTATATTCTATTGTTATTTCTAGACTTTTGATAAAAAGGCAAAAATCACGTGCTCACACTATGCATCTATGATTTTTTTTAATTTGGGAAATGTTGTTCAAAGGTCGGGCTTGCCTAGCAATGTGTTGGGCGCCATCATGACCGAAGTTGGGATCGTGACATTTGCATACTACTATGAATAGCTAGATTGTTATCTAGGATTTTGATGAGAACTTTTGTACTTGCTATGTTTTTATATAATTGTGATGTTGGATTTCTCTAATTATTCAACTATGTATTTATTGCTGTTGATTGAATGTCCATCAATTGACCGTGGCTATTTAGTGTGCACTGCTTGGAAAAGGGTATACATTTAGGTAGTTGTTGAACAATATCATTCTTAACGTATGTGAGGTATCAATACAGGGTGTTTAAATATGAGATTAAGAATAACAAAACCTTGGTGTGATCTTGGTTTGTGGTGCACTAGTGACATCTACGTAATTCGAAAGAATTGATGAGTGGTGATTTTACTACTCATTTTAGCCTCTTTTGCTTAGTTTTTTATGCCTTTTAATATGAAATGTGGTTGCTTATGGTGGTTATTGCTAGATTCTCAGGTAAATGATGCTATTAGGTGATTTGGGTTGAAATGGCAAGGAATTGAGCTAAAAAGAGATGAAACCTTGCAAAACTGCCAGTGATTTCGCTTCTGCGAACGTTTGATCGCAGAAGCGATGTCGCCTCTGCGTAAAGATGATCGCTTTTGCGATTTATGTATGGGTAAAACAATTCCGCTTCTGCGGAGGAAAAGACGCAGAAGCGTGACCGCCTCTGTGGTTGCATGATCGTTCCTGCGAAAGTACCTGGGAAAGCAAGATTCCGCTTCTGCGATTCGTTTGGCGCTTCAGCGAGATCGCATATGCAATTATGTTTCCGCTTATGCGAGGATGTGAAAAAAAATTTTGTCGCTTCTGCGGTTATATTCCGCTTAAGTGGAGCCGCAACTGCGAGGTGTTTTCCGCAGGTGCGAGAATAGTGCATCAGACCTGGACAGAACGGGCATTTCACAAGTTTTTACCCCAAATCAATTATATACTCATCCAAGCAGACATTGTAGACATGTTTTCAATTTTGGAACATCTTTGGCTTATTTTCAGTCTCCTTAGACTAGAGAGAACATGTTTGAAGGCTAGGGATTTGCACACACACTTGGGTTTTGAAGATTAAAGCTTGTGGTTAAGGATTTCTTACCCATTTATGTTTATTTCTTCATTTCCTTGCTTTGTATTGTATATCTAAGTGTGTAGTATTTATTTCCAACAATTGAATCTTGTTTATGGGAATATTCATATTTAAAGTGTGGATTAAATACCTTGTTGTGCTTATGTATTGAATGATTTTTATATATTTATGAAGTGAGTTATTGTTATTTTAATTATTCTTGTTCTTTAATGTTTCCAAAGGGATTAGCTAACCCTAGGACTCGCCCATTAACTCCGAATTAATTTTGGGAAAGATAATTTGGGGTTGGGAAAGATTAATTAACAAGAACTTGAGGCGTTAACCCTCATTTTATAGATTCTACCTAGGGATAGGATTGAACTACTTGTAGCCTATCGGGTGTGCTTAATCTTCTAATTGTGATTAGGGATAATTCAATTAGGAAGTCTTGTTAGTCTTCGGAAGAAGCTAATTAAGAATTATTATCCGTGGCTAATTAACATAAACTCGCTCATATTTGTAAAATCGTGAAATACATTGGATCGTTACTTGAGTGTAATTCCCGATGCATTCATACTTGTAGCCATCGATCGTTTTACATGCTTTCTAGGTTAGTTTACAGTTTTGCATTTAGATATAAACACTTTTAAAAAAACCCAAAATCTTAGTGTTTGGCTTAGCCCAATTAGCGATAATTTTCTTACATTCATAATCGCCTACATATTGTTCTCTGTGGGATTCGACCCCGACTCATAGTTGGGTTAATTATATTGCGTACGACCGTGTCTATTATTTTTTAGTAGTAGAATTGGACGTCACCAAGAATATGTCTAGTAAATTATTGTAGTTGCTCGGAAGAGAATTATAACATCTGAAGTACTCACGATTGGTTCTCCTACTTAGGCAAAGTTATGAAAGATGTAGCGAGAAAGAGTCTGACAATTGAGAAAATCATAACTCTATGCCTCCTCAATCTTGTCTCTAACGCTTATCCTTATTAATTGATAGTTTTCTTATTGTTTTTTAGATTTTATATTTAATTAGTTTTGAATAAAAAATCATTCTTTTTTGCTTAGATATTTCTCGAGCTTGTCTTCTTAGTGATATTAACTAGTTGTAGAATTCTCTATGGGATTCGACTTTCTTCGACCGAATTATATTTGCAACAACTTTTTATCTTTTTAAGGACTAGATTTGCGTGTGATCGAGTTTTAGCATTGTTGCCGGAGAACTAACAATGTAGTTGAAGCTGTATATCTTGCTAGGTTTCAAGTTTGAACTTTTATCTTATTTTATTTTGTTATTTTTATTTTCTTCTACTTGTTGATTTGGAAAACATGACATCTTGGAATTATGAGAATTTTGATGTTGATAATTCTACTTTGATAATCCGTATGCATCTTGTTAGAGGAAACCACCATGGCAAAATTATCCAAATATTCTTGAGAGTGAGTTATGTGTACCAACTCAATCTTATGTGTGGAATTTATGTGATATTTGAGGGGTCAATGTTGTCACTTTTATGGTTGTGCTTATATATCTTATCCTCCCCCAACCCCTTATTATGATGGTTTTACTTTTTTCTTGTGAAGTTAATAAGAACAAAGAACTAGAGGAAGCGATCCCGAAGGAGATAAAAAATAAGTCAAAGTTCCACATTGAATGAAGTAATCAGAAACAACTATAAAGGCACTAGGATACTATCCAAATGCAAGATGTAACTATTCTTAACATGGAGGCACAAGTAAGTCAATTGGTCGAAGCATTTAATACTCAAAAAGCTGATATTGTGGATAGTAGCAAAAACGAGCATGCATTAGATGTAGAAGTTGAGGTGCTAATGGAGGAGGTCAAAGTAGAACACCAACACTCTAACCAACTAGAATTTCATATTGTCAATGATGAAGAAATGATACTAGAGTTAGGCAATGACATTGAGGATACAAATTTAGTTGAATCTAATGTAATTTGTATAGAGGAGGTTGAAAATCTTGACTTTCAGGTATTTGAGTATGTCAGACCGCATTTTAAACGCTTCTATACAATATGATTAGATGGGGAACTGCGAATTGATTTTTATGCGCATAAAAGGAGTCAAGAGTAGAGGTCGTTGAATTTATATTTCATTATGTTGTAAATACATGTTTTATGATTTTATATCAGTATTAGAGTCTATCGGGTGAGTTAGGAGTGATTGGGATTGGAAATGAGGCATATAGCCTTTGTGAAGGAAACTTGAATAAGGAAAGTCAACCCGGAGTTGACTATTTAGCTAGAGGGCTCGGAATCGGATTCTGATGATTCGGTTAGTTTCGGAAGGTGATTTGTGACTTAGGGGAGCGATCGGAATTGAATTTGGAGGCCCGGTGTAGAAATAGGCTTGAATTGGCTAAGGTTGAATTTTGGCGAAATCCGAACGGTAGGTGAGATTTTGATCCGGGAGTCGGAATGGAATTCGACAGTTGCAGTAGCTCCGTTAGGTGATTTTGGATGTGCCTGCAAAATTTCAGGTCATTCGGACGTCGTTTGGTCGGGTTTTTCATCGAATGTGTAATTCGGAAAGTTTTAAGAAATTTAGGCTTGAATCCGTGTGTAATTGGTAATTTTGATGTTTAGGATGGTGTTTTTATGATTGGAACAAGTTCGTATCGTGTTTTGGGGTATGTTGGTGGTTTTCGTTGGGGTTCCGGGGGCCTCGGGGTGAATCCGGACCATCATCCGGCATTTGGAAGCATGAAATGGTCTGCTGAAATCTGCAGATCACTGGGCATAAAATAAGCCTTCGCGTTCGCGAAGGAAGGTTCCGCGTTCGCGAAGGCCAGGTTCAGTAAGGCATCGCATTCGCGAGGGCAATGCCGCGTTCGCGAAGGTTGAGGCCAATTGGCCATCGCGTTCGCGATGGGTGGGTCGCGTTCGCGTAAGAGGAAAAGGTAAGGCATCGCGGACGCGTGACTTCACGTCGCGTTCGCGTAGGGGTAAAAGTCAGGAGGCTGAGGAGTTGATCTTCGCGGACGCGTGAGAGAGTGTCGCGTTCGCTGTGAAGAAGGGGAAAAAGGCATCACGTTCGCGTGAGTGAAGTCGCGATCGCGTAGAGCAAATGGGTCTGGCAGAGAATTTAATTACATAACAGAGGGGCTACGGGTTCCTAAACCCAAAACGCCATTTTTGAGTTCTAGAGAGAGAAACTCACGGGAATTGCTGGTAATTCATCGGGGATTCGTTGGAGGTAAGTTTTGTGGCTTAATTACATAATTTTAACATGAAATCATGGGTTAAATTTCTGTAAATGGAAGATTAAAGGTGGGTTTGAGCCCTAGGCCTAAATTGAAGAAAAACACCGATTTGAGTGGGCAAATGGAGTCCGATTTTGGTAAATTTTATATGCCTAGACTCGTATCGAGATGAGGATTCCGAATATGTAACTTTTGTAATTTTTCGTCAAGCGTACCGAAAGTCGGGTTTTGACAACTTTGGGAATTTTGATGTAAATCGAGTTGTATTGATTGGGTGTCATCCCATTGGCCTAATTTGTTGTATTTCTACTGTATTTGATCAGATTCTACGCGTGCGGAGCTTGATTCTCGTGGCAAGGGCATTGCGGAGTAGTCGTCGCGCCGTATTGAGGTGAGTAATAGATGTGGGTGATGACCGGCGGGTTCGAAACCCCGGTATACCACTTTGTGACGCTGTATAGCGGCGAGACACGCACACTCTTGAGAGTGCGGGGTCGATCATGAACTGGAGACTATATATTAGTCCGACCTGTTGATATTGTATTATTGGCTATTCTAGAGCCGTCGAACCTCCTTCTCGGATGGTTGCATATATATATATATATTGTGATAATGGCCACTCTGGAGCCGAGGAACCCCCTTCTTGGGCGGTTGAGTATACATGTGGGCCGTGAGCCAGTTATTGGATCCCGCGAGGATCGTTATCATTGTCTTATCATATAGACATGCTAGTTTACTACTAGTCCGCAGCTATTTTTGTTATTATGCTAATTCCAATCTCTGGAACTTGATATTACCGTTTTCCAACTGAAAAATGATAAAAGAGTTTTCAAAAACTACTTTTGAGCCTGCGAGGCTGTATCTGCATATTAGCTGACTAGTAGTGGATCGGGCTGCACGCCGCAGCAGGATATATGTTGGATCGGACTGCACGCCGCGAGAATATCTCTATGAGATGTGCTTGGGCTGTAGGAGCCCCTCTGGAGTCTGAACCCCCACAGTGAGCACGGGTACCCAAAATTGGAGTCGGGCTACGCGCCGTAGCGGTCATATCATGCATTGCATTGCATTTAGCTACATCTGCTAGCTGTTATGCTATTTATTGGTATTTGTTGGTACAGGTACAGTGAAGATTGATTCTATGACAGGGTAGCTGATTATAGCTTTACATAGTGCTTTATTACGGATTTCTTATCTGCGCTGTCTTACCCTTGTTTATTACCACTGAGTCTGGCAGTACTCATTTTACTCCCCACACCTTGTGTGCAGATCCAGGTACCTCTCAGCAGTGATCCAGTAGCTGTGCGAGGCGACGTTCGTGGATATTCGAGGTAGCTGCAGAGTCCGCAGGACCCGATATTCCTTCTTACTGTCTTGATGTTGTATTGACTTTTCTTTCCGCACTTGGTATCTTGTAAACCTTTATACACTCATGTTCAGTAGAGGCTCATGACTCTTGACCCTTCGGTCTATGGGAGTTAGTATATTTTGGGACTTGGTTTCCCCGTTGTTAGTATAAGTATTACTATTATTTCATATTTTGAAATGCTTAAATGGGTTAAAGAGAGCTTCTAGCTCCGTTGTTGATGTTGATTGGTCAGGCGAATTGATTTTTATGCGCATAAAAGGAGTCAAGAGTAGAGGTCGTTGAATTTATATTTTAAAATATTCAAGACCGTCTAGGTAAGGTAACACTCCTCGGTCGAGAGCCAAAAAGTGCCTGAAACTTTATTCAAACTTTGTCTTGATAAAATTTATATCGTCTCAAGTGCATAATCATAAGCTTGAAATTTTTTTTTTTGCATTCAATCTATAAGCTCGAGGTGAAGGTAGAAAGTGATTCATGTCGTACCGCGGCGTTAAGTCAGCTGCTGTTGGGAGGCAATCCGACTGCTTTATTTTACTTTTTTTTATTGTATTATTCTTGTAGTGTCATTTTTATTTTTATATGAGCATGGTTAGCAAATCCATCGAAAGAAAGCAAAAGCAAGTAAGATAGTGAGAACTAAGTGTGGGGTACCCGCACAAAGAATCATGTTCGGGAGTCCGAGTACTCCATGCGCTGCTAATGCTTTGACCTTTGGCCTACCAGTGAGTTTCTTTTACCCACTTATATTTATGGGTATGTATTGGGGAAAATTCATAATTTTAAGTGCGAGGTGACGAGACTGTTTGGAAGATTTTTAATGCTATTTTAGTTGTGTTATTTTATGTGTGCTAAAAAATAAAAATAAAATAATAATCAGGTAGAAATAATTCCTCTTGGTTTTTCTTTTACGGTTCTTTTTTAAAGGATGCTTTTGAACCGAGTAGCAGTTTTTTCTTGTAGGTAGAATTTTAAAAAGCTTTGGACTTTTCTTGATGATGAACTTCCTAGAGAGTTTTCTTGCGGGATTAAAGTCTAAAGAAAAAGAAGAATTTTATTTTTTTAACTTCTAATGGAATTGGGAGAACTTGAGTATCTTTGATTTTTGACATGTCTTATATAGGTGCTTATGTCCGGAGCATTTGAACTGAGTACTTTCTTTATGATCTTTGTAATAATATGCCTTGAAATATGTGTGATTTTTTTGACACTGAGGCTCATCTTTTTACTCTTGTGATTAATTCTCGTGTGCTTTAATTTTATTATGATTTTACTAGTTGCTTTAACTTTAGGATCAAGTCCGAGCCGTCTTAAGTGAGCCATGTCCATTTTATAAGGTGAGGTTTTGGTTTATCCTGGCCATCCTTGCTAGTCTACAACTTGTTCCGTGTGTGAGCCAAAGCGAAATGATTATGTCTTGTAAGTTTAGGAAGTGATATAGGCTTTCTTTGATTGACTATTTAGCATATTTTCTTACCAATGCTAATATTAACTGTAGTCAATCCTTTTGAGCCTATAGGTCTTTTCTTTGGCAACTACATTACAAGCTGAATCTCTTTTGTTCTTAATCAAATCTTGTTAAACTTTTACCTCCTAAAGTACTTAAGTAACTAGAAGAGTAAAGAAATAAATGGGGATGCTTTTGAGTGGAAACATAGAAAGGCCGACAATAAGGTGCATTTGTGTCCAAAAAAAGGTATTACCAGAAATATCAAATAAAGGAGAGTGTGAAAAAAAAATAACACCTCCCGTATGAGTGTCTAGGCTAGTAAGAATCTATATGTTAATAGAATTAATGAAGAATGGCCTAAATGTGTATGGTTTCATGGGAGAAAAATATTGAAGTGGGCATGATAAGAGTGTGGTTAGAAGTGAAGTGTAGTGTATTAATATTCTTAGGAGGGTTAGTCACTACTTTCTCAAATATATCCTATCCATCTTTTCGCCTACATTAGAACCTATAAAGTTCTACTTGATCCTAGCTTTTGTGAGTTTAAATAAGTAGAGACGTACACTATGGGCAAGTATATGGTACGAACTTGAGTGGCATAAAATTAAAACTTCTTTGTGAAAGTGAGGAAATTATTCCAATTTGAGAGTCCTTAAAATAAATTTATACTTGTATTGAGTGTATGGACTACTTTCTCTGTGATTTATTTGTGAGGGCACATGATTTACAAAGGATTAGTAGAAACCTTGATTTTTGAGTTGACACAAGGAGCGAATCAGAGTGTGGAATTCATTACAAGTTTTGAGGCGGGGAAGTTAAAAAGAGTCACATGAATATTTTAATAATCTTGGCATAATTTTAATACTTGAGGAAATATATGATGACTACATATGTTGGATTCTAAGCAATCATATAAACCATTGTCATTGGTGTGATGTTTGAGTATGTTTTGAAAGGTATTTCTTTCCTATGCGCTTAATTTTAAGTTGCTCGAGTACGAGGACGACTTTAAGCGTAGGGTAGTGATAAAGGATGAAAAGTTCATGTTTTGAGTATGTTTGTGTGTTAATTATTGTATGATTTCTGGTAGTTCACACCACTTTTTAAATAAAAAATATGCTCATTACGTATTTCTTATGTGTAGGAACAAGTGGAAAAGGATCAAATAGGAGAAAAACTGGTGAAAAAAACTAAAGAGAAAAGTCTCGGACAACGAAGTGAGGTTTACTTCGCCAAACCTGGACCAGAGCAGAAGAAACCAGAAAAGTCCCAGACAACGAAGTGAGGTTCACTTTGCTAGACGGGGACCGGAGCAGAAGAAACTAGCTTCACCAATCCGAAATAGAAGAAGAAAAATTCGACCCATACAAACCTCAGTCGCTATAAATACATACTAAAGCGTGATTTTGAGGGAGAGACACTACTTTGGAAGGAAACAAGACTTTGGGGATGCAAGAACACACTCCAAGCAAGAAGGAGAAGGATTCAACTTCACGTTTTTCCCTCTTTCTTCCTCTATTTCCATAATTTGTTATGAATTCTAGTGTTGTAGTTTTGCATACTATTATAAATAGCTAATTTGTTATCTAGGGTTTTGATTGAACTTTTCATAGGATGAATTCTTGTTATGTTTTTATAAAATTAAGCAGTTAGATTTTTCTACTTATTCAACTACGTGTTTATTGTTGTTGAATTTGTACTCATTTAGTATGTATTGCATGAAAAAAGGGTACACATTTAGGTAGTTGTTGAAAAACATCATTCCTAACTTATGTGAGGGATCAATATGGAGGATTTAAAGGTGAGATTAAGAATAACGAAGCCTTGGTGCAATCTTAGTGAACAATTCACTAGTTCCAGGTAGCATAATTCAGAAAAATACGTATCATAAATTGTGTTAGTTTATCGAAAGAGAATTACGACACTCGAACTACTCACGATCGGCAGAGAATACTTAAGCGAAATTATAGAAGACATAGCGGGAAGGATTCTAACAATAGAAAAATATCATAACTCTAGACCTGCTTAATTTTGTCTCCAACTCTTATCCTTGTTACTTGATATTTACTGCTTTTTTGATTTGTTAGTTAATTAGTTTAGAATAAAAAAATCACATTCCTTATAACTTAGTAATTGTTCGAGCTTGTCTTCTTAGTAATATCAAACAGTTATAGCTAATTCTTAGATATATGTGGGATTCGACTTCGAACTCTTTAACCAAATTATATTTACAGTGACGTTTATCCTTTTTAGGACTAGATCTAGTTGGGCATGATCATCCATGCATATAATTGAAACTCAAGGTTCAATATTTATGTTGTACTTGCCTCAACTAGTCCGTTATCTTGGACAACAAATAGAACTTTTACGAAGCTGCTGTGTGTCATTTAAACGGAATTAGCTAGCCATGTAATGGCAAGTGCCTTTTATTCTAGTTAAGGCACCTCGAATACATATAGTTTATGAACTTTATAGACAAAAGATAATTATAAAAAATGGCACTCGTCCACAATATATCGAAAATGTGAAGAAGACCGTACTGGTATATAAGTAAAACGAAAAGATAGACATAAATATTAAAAGAAAAATCGGAAGGCTGAATCGAAGTTTGAAATTCTAGAGATCCTAATATACAGCGGGATCAAACAAATTCTCCAACTATATTTCATCATATCCTTATAATATCCTCATCCTGATAGACAATAAAGGAAGAAATTAAATATATTGAGAACCCTTTATGCTTATATGCTTCGATTTTCCTGTTTTATGTTAATCAAATGTCGGCGAAATGAATTGCAACTGAGAAGAAGAAATCACCATATATAATGGAAGAAGGTGCCCATGCAGCCAATATCTTTAGGTCCCAATCTGATACTAACATAGGGCTTTCTTCATCAGCTAATTCGGTTGTTGCACTAGCACAAAAGGTTAGCTTCTTTCGCGAGGCGGATTGAAGATTTACATTGATGGATTAAACTTTTAGGAAACCCATTTCACACTTGAATAATGAGTTTAAATTTTAATATTTGTTGAAATTTAAGTAATTTTTCACATATTTATGTTCTGCATTTAAAACCGGCCTGTCGCTCTCCTCTATGAAAAGCTCTTCCGTAATCACTCTTGATAAGACATCCATTCCGCTTTCAAATGAAAAGAGAACTAGACTTTTTTCTTCATCATTAAAATCTGCTATTCAATCGCAGTGCGATGCTCTCAAAACCTCAATCTTCTAAGGCTGAAACGAATAGATTAGGAATGTATTCCTAGGTTCAGCCCGTTCTGATTTTTGCCTACTAAACAGTTGCACCCCCAAATATGTATATTGGAAAACCCATGATCCTTTCATATGGAAGAGAAGGAAGAAAGAAGGCGAACACGAATATTAAAAAGCGGTTCATGGGGACCCTAAAAAAGGGGATAGAGAGCACAGAACGATCATTCCAAGCATAAAACAATCTCTACCTATACATTTCATGGCAATAGACAGAAGACAGTTTTGTCGTTATTCTTAACCCCAGGCACATTTTGGTTCCCAATAATCTCGATGAAATGACTACCATTCAAAAATACTGAATCCAATTTTTAAAATATTATATCCATGCCCCATATATCCCTCCCTTATTACTATTTGTATCCTACCTTCTTAAATGATTTAAACGCTGTTATTTTTAATTTGTTTCCAGTTGATTGCAGAGGCAATTGGCGCATACTTCATTATATTTGCATGGTTTGGATCAGTTGTAATGAATAGGCTATTTGATGATGAGAGTGTAATGCCTCCAGGGATAAGCATGACATGGGGAGCAGTTGCGATGGTGATGATTTACTCATTGGGACAAGTATCAGGAGGTCATTTTAATCCTGCTGTTACTATCACTTTCACTATCTTCCGTCACTTCCCATGGAAATTAGTATGTACTTATTATATTGTCTTCGTTTCAGTTTATATGAACCTATTTTCTTTTTATTTCGTTCCAAGAAAAATGAACCATTTTTAAATTTGGAAACAATTTAGCTTAAACTTACAATTATATCTTTAATGAGAAACTTTTATAATCACACAAATAATCTGGGCCACTTTTTGAGTTTTTTAGGACAACAAATTTCAAAAGTCTTTATTTTTTTCTTAAATTCCGTGCTCAATCAAGCAGGTTCACATAAATTGAAACGTGGAAGTAGTATTTCTCTTTTTGGGCCTAAACTGCTTTGAATTCTTATTTAGCTTTAGATGACATAAAATCATATGGTAATTTATTGGTTTAGAATAGTAGCAAAATGTATTTAACATCATATGCATGTGTTGCAGGCACCTCTGTACATAATAGCTCAACTAATCGGCTCAGTTCTGGCATTTGGAACTTTAGCGCTACTGTTGGATGTGAATGTCAAAGATTATTTTTAATATTTTCCTATATTGGGTTGAAAAATAAACCAAGTTTCAATATTTGGGTTGGAAAAAAGTAAGTCTTCAGTTAATTATTGGTTATCTCCACAACCATTTACGGTTCTAAGATCTAACTTTATAGCATAGGACCATGGTTAGTTTTAACCAATGGTTATATGTCATTGAAAAAGGACAGAACAAAATGACAAATAACTCACCGAATCATTTAGCGATTTAAGCATCTCACAATGGCTTGATTATATTAAATGGTTCAATCAATATTCAATATATAAATATAAAGTTGAGAATAGAAAGATGATGTGGCACCTTGCCATAACTAGTTTTTTTTTTTTTTTTTTTTTTTTTGCAATTTCTCCTTCATTGTTTATCATTTGTTTGAATTTTTTAATAGTTTGCTTCTTCTGTCCTCCCGTATAATTACTCACTTATTTATTGTTGTGTGTAAGTAACAGTGTTGTAAGTAGTGGAGGCTCTGAAGAGGTGTGACTTTTGAGGGCAATGAATAGTAGCAGGAAAGGAGGAAATTCCTTAATCGAATAGTGTATTGTAACGGTGGATGCAATGAGATTTAATTGAAGAGTATACTTTTCAACATCTCTATGTATATATGTGATTCGTCTTTAATGGAGAAGAATGTGTAGTGTACTTTGAATATATGGGAAAAAATCTTTCATTTATTTTGGTTAATGTATAATGGATGGAAACACGATAATTTAAATATTATTTTTTGTTTAATATTATTTCCCTTTTTTTAATTGTTCTTCTATCTTCCTATGCTTTTTAGTTGTGTGTCAAAAGTCATCGAATGGCATCGAAAAATAAACAAAACAACAACTACTATATATGTGACCACTTATTTTTTATTGGTAATTGAGTATTGAGATGATCATGACAACTCTCAACTCTTTATATACGTTCATTCACCTTCTTTCTTTCTTCAATCGCAAACAACTTTTGCTTCTCCATACCCATATAGTCTACCAACTCTGAGCTACTCTTTAGCCAACGTAAACTTCTTACATTTTTTTGACACAAACTATAGAAGAATTTATCCCTTAATTTCTAATTCCTTTGCTGTACGTGCATTATTCTTGTCCAGTTTGTTCTCTCTTCTTCATTAATTCTAAACGCTTATAATAAGAGAGTTTGTCCAGTTATTCTAACAAACTAGCACAACGTCTCTTCTCATTTGTGTCCTCTGTTTATTAAGTTATTTCCTTTGCTTTCCCCAGTCATAGCACCCCCGAATGATCCAGTACACTCAATTTTTGATATTTTTACAACTCGTAATAAAGACAACTTTTTTGAACTATCAGATGACAAACTCTTTGTCTAAAACGTTTTGCTGCTTTTTGAAGTTTCCAACAATGTCAGTTTTTCAACCTTTTCTTCAGTTTGCCAAACATCCGATGGCCACTTCCTCTGTTCCAGCGTGCGCACTAAATATAATTTTGGAGGATTTTGAAGTTTGAAGTTATGGTAATTTTGGAAGATTTTGAAGTTTGATGTTTGAAATTCTGGAAAATCATAACTATGTAACATGTTATATCAACACTGTATAACAGTATATATGGATATACAGACACCTCTTATACACAATTATACATGTTTATACAAGTTATAAACTATTGTATAATTGTGTATAAATATGTATATTAGTGTATAATATTGTGTGTGTTATATATATATACATTGTTAGCGTGTAAGAGGTCTCTATAGAAGTTCGACACTTCTTTCTCTTCTTCTTTTTCGTATAATGTGTTGTATGAGAGTTAGACGGATTCTACAATTCATTTACCAAATTTTTATTTTTCTTTTACCCTGTTGGATTGCTTCAGCAATTGCACATAAAAGTGTTTGAGTTTCTTACCTTCAGATAATATGTATTATTCAGGATCTTTGAGTTGCGTTTGTGGCTGATTTCCGAGGCAGCAGATCCTAAAATGTAGGACAATAACTGAAAAGAAAGTTTATTCAAATTCGACGGAATATAAATGCAAACAACCATGGAGTATGTCAACTTCACCAAGAAGTGAAAGTCATATCAAAATACATGCCTTTTAATTAAATTCAAGACTTAAGCCTTTAACATCCACAAAGAACCTTAATTTTACATTGCTTAGGCAGTTTCATGACAACATAGGATTGATTTGCGAGGCAGCAAAATAAGCCGCCTTTCAGGAATTAACCTATTATTTTTTGGGCTATAGATTTGCAAAGTGATATCTAGGCTATTATGTTGCAATCTGGTGCGTGAGTTTTATTTATGTGAAATTATTACGGCCCATGTCACTTGGTCTAATATCGCAATAGAAAATGGCCCGTATTTAAAACTCTTACCCTATATAGCCCATGTTGTACAGAACTTGAAAAAAATTTTCAGCCTTTAGCCCACTATTAAAGACATACTTAGGATTTTATTATTTTCTTCTTTCTTCGTTCCCTTCATCTCTCTCTCACCGTCTCTCTGCTTCCTATTCATTCAACTCTCAACTCTTTATATACATTCATTCACCTCGCTTCTTTCTTCAATCGCAAACAACTTTTGCTTCTCCATACCCACATAGTCCACCAACTCTGAGCTACTCTTTAGCCAACATAAGCTTCTTACATTTTTTTTAACACAAACCATAGAAGAATTTGTCCCTTAATTTTTGATTCCTTTGTTGTACGTGCGTTATTCTTGTCCAGTTTGTTCTCTCTTCTTCATTCTAAACGCTAGTAATAAGAGAGTTTTTTCGGTTATTCTAACCAACTAGCACAATGTCTCTTCTCATTTGTGTCATTTGTTTATTAAGTTATTTCCCTTTTTTTTCCCAGTCATGGCACACCCGAACGATCCAGTACACTCAATTTTCGTTGTCTTGACAACTCGTAATAAAGACAACTTTTTTGAACTATCAGATGACAAACTCTTTGTCCAAAACATTCCGCTGCTTTTTGAAGTTTCTAACAATGTCAGTTTTTCAACCTTTTCTTCAGTTTTCCAAACATCTGATGCGCCACTTCCTCTGTTCCAGTATGCGCATTGAATATAATTTTGGAGGATTTTGAAGTTTGAAGTTCTGGTAATATTGAAAGATTTTGAAGTTTGAAGTTTGAAGTTCTGGAAAATCATAACTATGTAGCAGGTTATATCGACATTGTATAATAGTGTATATGGATATACAGACACCTCTTATACACTATTATACATGTTTATACAAGTTATATTGTATTGTATAATTATGCATAAATGTGTATATTAGTGTATTATGTTGTACAAAATATATATATATATTTTCAGTTTATAACAATGCATAGACATTGTTTGTGTGTAAGAGGTCTCTATAGAAGTTTTACACTTCCTTATACATTGTTAGCGTGTAAGAGGTCTCTATAGAAGTTTGACACTTCCTTCTGTGTTGTATGAGAGTTGGATGAATCCTACAATTCATTTACTAAGTTTTTATTTTTCTTTTATCCCGTTGGATTGCTTCAGCAATTGCACATAAAAGTGTTTGCTTTGCTCCCTTGTCTTTCCAACCAAGTATGTTCACCTTCTTCTACAATCCATGACATGCAATACCTTTAATTCATTTAAAAAAAAAAGGAAATACAAATTTATTAAAAAGAGTTTTTGCAGTGACGCAGCATAGATAATTTACATCATTTGGGTACATGATATGTATAGTAACATGGTTAATAAAATATTATTAACATGTCATAATAGCTTATAAAAATTCCGCATGTTTTTCATGTTAATTTGGTCAATAAATTGAATTTATATAAATTCCTTTGATTCCGTTTCTCTTGGACGACAAAATGGAACACCAAGGAATCCAAATTTATGATATTTAGCTCGTGAATGAGATTAAGTATGTTAAGGGGACTGCTTTCAACTCTAGATAAGGTGCCTCAAACTCACAGTTGTCCCATGCATCTGGCTGCTGATCTCATTTCTGTTTTGACCAGGGACTAGGTAAATCCAAATTAAATCCGTGAAGTTACCAAAGTCCAAGTTGCCATTCATATTTCACCAACGTTGTATACATAAAAAAAAAAAAAAAAGTCATAAACGGTATTCTCTCATCTTTATCCAAGAATTAATGTGATTCTAGACCATATATAAGAGTAAAGTAAAAATTTCAAAGATAATTAACAATGATTATTCAATGTTTCAAACACTGGATTCTAGAGATCCTAATAAATATAGTATGTATCTTGTTGCCCTTAGACGTGTATTATATTATCCGTGCATCTATTAAAGACATCAAAGGTTGACTATCACTATGAAAGATTGAACAATTTGGAATAGCTATTAGATTGGTCAAACATTTTGTAACCTTCCAACAAATTCTCCGATTGTCTATCTTTTTCATTATATATATACCAACACCTTGATAATAAAGAGGAAAAAAATCGAGAAGTACGTACCCTTATACTTGTACAAGAATTTAACACGAAATACTTTTCATTAGGTTTTTTAGAGATCGAGAAAAACATTTATACTTGTACCAGCATGGCAGCGAAGATTATAGGAAACCCAGAAGATGAAATCTCCAAAATAGAAGAAGGTGTGCATGCAGCTAATAATATATGCGCGTCCCAGTCTAACACTAGCATAGGATTTTGTTCATCACCTTCCGTTGTTGCTGTTGCACAAAAGGTTAGTTTTTAACAATAGTTAGTTGTAATTGTCTTTTAAGTGACACAGTAAATTACAAAAAAATTACACTATGAGTTTATTAATATGTTCTGTTCATTTTTCTAGTTGATTGCAGAGGCAATTGGGACGTACTTTATTATATTTGCAGGATGTGGATCAGTAGCAGTGAATAAGTTATACGATGGGAGTATTACTTTTCCAGGGATATGCCTGACATGGGGTTTAATTGTGATGGTTATGATTTATTCATTGGGTCATGTATCTGGAGCTCATTTTAATCCTGCTGTTACGATCACTTTCACTATCTTCCGTCGTTTCTCATGGAAACTGGTACGTATCAGTGGTATCGGCGGGTTTAGTTGAACCTCCTTTGCTGAAAAATTACACGGTGTATATTGGTAAATTGTATTTGAAACAGAGAAAATACGTATAGAAATAATCATTTGAACCTGTCTCAACCAAGCATGTTGTCTGTTAAGGTGGTAAAGAGAGTTCAAAATATGTGGAAGGCGTTGCGTTCGAATCCGCCTTTGGCGACTGTATATTTTGTTTTGGGCGATCCCTAGTGGGCCAGTCCCGCTTGAATGTATTATTCTTATCTTTATCTTTTTTTTTTTCCTGAAATCAATAAAATTTATTCTACAGCTTTACCTACATCAAAAATTAACCTATCTACAAAGTAAAATTTGATTGTCTCTTTCTTATTTAAATTATTTTCTTTTAAAAGTATTCAAACCCTACTTGTCTTATCTGTCCTTAATATGAATAGCTACCATCATCTTTTATTAATCTTGGGTCCACCATGAATATCAATAGTACATAGTTTTTAAGTTTTACTTTTTTTTTTTTTTTTCATTCACACAGTTATCTTGGGAGGAAACATCTGATCTACAACGTTATAAGTATTAAGAGTGCAATAGCTCACAACTTAAGGTACTCATGCATGTAGAACATAACAAAAATTCAAGCTTGTGTCAAAAGTTATGAAATCCTTATTTTTATGGCAAATTATATCGAGATCTGCTTGAACTTGATACTTTTTATTCGACGTAGACCTGAACTATTTTCTGTCCAAATTAACGTCTTGAACTTTTCAGTTTGATAGTCTTGATGGAATAAAAATGTATATGTAATATGATGATATCCATGCAATGCACAGGCACCTTTGTACATAATAGCTCAGCTAACGGGCTCAATTCTAGCAAGCGGCACATTAGCACTATTATTGGACGTCACATCCACATCTTATTTTGGTACTATTCCAGTAGGATCTAATGGCCAATCTTTGGCTATGGAAATCATCATTTCCTTCCTCCTAATGTTCGTTGTTTCCGGAGTTTCTACAGATGATAGAGCGGTATGTTATTTCTTATATTTTACATTGAGAAGATTTCTCTAAGCCGAGGGTCGATTGGTCTCTAAGCCGAGGGTCGATTGGAAACAGTCTTTTTACCTTTTTGGTAAGGCTAAGACCTGTCTACATATTACCCTCTTCAGACCTCACCTTGTGGCACTATACTGGGTAGTTGTTGTTGTTGATTTTTTACATTGAGAAATAACTTAATTAGAAATTTAGCACCATTCATAAGGTTATCGGTTAATTCATTTGTTTTGCATGTGAAAAACAGATAGGAGAACTGGCTGGATTGGCTGTTGGAATGACAATAACCTTGAATGTCTTTGTTGCCGGGTATGCTTAAAGTTAACTACTCATCTTATTACTTTGAATAGCACAAAAGGTTTTCTAAATATTTAACTATAAAAATTTGTTCTATCTGCCTCCGTTTCATTTTAAATAAGGTATTTTTCTATTTAGTCTCTTCCAAAATAAATAATACATTTTTAAATTTGGAAATAATTCAACTTTAATCTCTTCATTTTACCATTTTAGCCCTTAATGAGAAGCTTTTATATGGTATGGCCCCACGAACATTTTACCCCTTAAGCTTTCAAGACCACAAATTTTAATTTTTTTTTTTTCTTAAACTCCGTGCCAAGTCAAACTAGCTCAAATAATTTGAAATAGAGGGAGTACTTCTTTTCAAAAAAAAAAAAAAAATTGTTTTTTACATTTTAATTTTAGGAAATTAAGGAATTGGTTTTCAGATTAACGCTAAAAATTATTTTTAAATGACCCGCGTATTTTAATCCATCAACCTCTCCTCTTTTTTTTAAATTGGTTTTTTTAAAGGAAATGAAGAGTAGTAATTCTTACTTTTCAAATGAAATGGATGCAGGCCAATTTCAGGAGCATCGATGAACCCAGCAAGGAGCATTGGTCCAGCGATAGTGAAGCAAGTCTATAAAGGTCTTTGGGTGTATATAATTGGACCAATCATCGGAACTCTAGCGGGAGCGTTTGTATACAACTTAATTAGATTTACGAATAAACCACTTCTTCAACTAGTTAAAAGTAGATCCTTTCTTCCACCTTAAGGTTATAGATCTACTGAAGTAATGTATCTATATTCTATCATTTTTTTTTAATGATTCATCAAAATAATAATGTAAACTAATTCAACAATGTACTTTTAACAAATTTTATTATTCTTGTCTAGCCCTGTATTCCTTCCTGTTACCAATAGATAACGGAATGCCCATATGACAAATAGTTTTTTTGTACCATTCGTCTTATGTGGTGATGATATCTTTAAATGTGAAAAAAATTATATACTATAAGGTTTGCCATAAGATCTATCTGTTGTTGCATGTAAGTCAACTTAACTTGATGGATCAAAAATATTTATACACTTTACGGTCAGATATCCTAAACTCTAATTGACCTGATTGTGTAAAAAAATTATACTCATGAATTGAATAAAACTTAAACTTATAAATAACTAACAGTAAATGGGATTTTTATCTTGTACTAACAAAAAGTCTTTACACTGAATGAGTATCTTAATTTGTTGTAGTAGATAATATATCTTATTTTTAAGTATAATTGTAATTATCCTTTAGGTAACCTTTTTTTAATAGTATATACAGTACTCCCTTTGCTCCAGATTAAGTGAACCTATTTCCTTTTTGGCATGTTCCAAAAAGAATAACTCCTTTCTGAATTTGGTAACAATTTAGCTTAAACTAACAATTTCTACCCATAACCACACAAATAATCTGTGTCCCTTTTTGACTTACTTAGGATTACAAATTCCAAAAGTCTTCATTTTAAGTTAAACTACGTGCCAAGTCAAACAGGTTCACATAAATTGAAGCGGAGGGTGTCCTATTTTTTTTTAATATGTAACATATAGAAAAACTCTGGCAAACAAAGTATAGCAAAAAGAGAGAAGAAACAAAAGTTAATCTTGTGGATAATCTGACAAGAGAAAAAATGTTGCAGAACATAATAAATCCAGCACTGAAGAAAAAGTAAAATGAAGGACTTAAATCAAGCGCACCCTGAACGTTACTGATAGGAACACGTTAAAAATACTAAAATCAGTACAACTTTCCTAGCTAGCCAGTTACATAGCCTAAGACCAACAATTCTAGAATCCCACAACCAATTAGAAGAAGCAGGGAACTAAGACAAAGGCGATTTCTAGTTAATGCACTGGAGTATATTTGTAAATTAAACGGATCAGTTGAGTACAAGTTTCCTGGTGGGGCTGTGAAATAGATGAACCTTGGCGGCGGCGGTGACGATGGCTTACTCTGTTGAATTGCTGGTGGTGCTGTGAAATAGATGAACCTTGGCGACGGTGGATTCTGTTGAATAACTGGTGGACAATATGTATTACTGGCCTTGGGAGGTGGTGGTGAAGGAGAAGAAATGGGAGGAGTTAATTGTTGATTACATGGTTTCCCACACGGGCATTCTCCACACTTTATACTTGGATCAGGCATCAGAGGACCATCAACATTACTGTCGTGATCAAAGGTAATTGCAGTGGCTTTGGAAGAAACTATAAGTACCATGAGAACCAGACAAGACATGATCTTGATCATGATCAGAATTACAAAATTCTTACTACGTGTATGCATTGGCATGCAATTGTATATATAGAAGCTAAGGTTTCTCGGTAATTCTATTTCTCAAGGCTTATAGATATTAAGAGATGGCTACAATGATGGAATGAGTAGTATGAGTTTGTATATGAAGTGAATTTTTGGGGAACTATATATGTGGCGTATTACTTAAAGTAGGGTGAGATTTTGTGTTGTGCGTGATTTTTTGTGATTTTTGTGTTATTTTTCTCTTATTATTTGCATTATTGTGTGTGCGAGTCTATTTAAAATACAAAAAGTGTTTGCATTTGCATATTAATTCATGTTTGCAATCTAGAGTAATTAAGTTTGTTTCACGAAAAAAAAAAAAAAAAATAATAATAACAAAAAATAATGTATTTTTGCATTTTTTACCATTTATTGTCCAATTGTGTGATTTCACTTTATATTTAGTTGATATTTAATTATGTATGTTAATTATTAATATAACTTAATTAGTACTTTTATAAACTTTATTTAATTTTGTAGTATAGTTAGAATTTTGTTTTAATAAGATTAGGAACTAATTAATTAAGGAAAAGGAAGTAATTGAAAACTTGGTTTGAAATTCGGATAAGCCCAAATTCCCTAAAGTCCAAGCGGCCCAATTACCCAGTCCAATTCGAACCCTCCTTAGAGATATCCAAACGACGTCGTTTGGTCATACTTGATTTGGACCATTGATCTCAAGATTGATCAACGGCCAAGATCCTATCTTCCCTTACCCATTTTTGTTTAACCCGACCCATTACCCGTTCCAAAAACAAACCAAGATCACAACCGTTGGATTTTTATAATCCAACGGTTCATATCAATTCAGGCAATTTTGATATATCATCTCCCCCCCAATACCCCCAAACCATTCCCATTCCTGAAAATCCCCAATCCAAGAACCCTAACGGCCGCCACCCCTCCCCACCGTCTGAAACCCGGCGGCCCCTTCTCCGATGACCGTGAAAATCACACCCTAGCCTTATCTCGGTCTCACCATTCCAAAAATTCAACCAGTAACCCGCAAATAATACTAGAACTCTTCGAATTTTAATTCGAAAATCTGAGCCCTAGAAGCCATAGCGAGTTCGTTCATGCAGGGGCTTCCCTCGAAGTTTCCTTAGCATTCAAGGTCTATTTAGTCCTGGAATAATATTGTTCGATGGTTTCTCAGAAAATAACAAGCAGATGATGTTATTTGGGGATTAAATTAGGGGTCCAGTCACGAGGCTAGAGAATTTGAGGTTGTTAATCAACCTTAGTCGTGTGTTCTCAGCCGAGAACATCCGATTAAGGTTTATTTCAACTTCAAATGAAGTGTGACTTTCAAGTTCGAAGCAGGCTCGGATTGGGTTTTAGGTATCTACAATTGTTGTTTCTTTATTCTCCTTTTCTTTGATTTCAATTTCTCTTCTGTTTTCGTTTGTTTCATATTTTAGTAATAATCTTCATCTCTTCTGTCACGCCTTAGTTCAAATGCGGAGTTCATAAGTCTAGGAGTCTATTTGTTTGTTTAAATTCAGTTGGTATTCAATCAATTTAGTCATATATAGTTGTTCGCCGTTAGTCGTTGCGAAGTTGAAATTGGAAGCCTTCTGTTTTCGAATCTGCACAGACCTGTATTTTTGTTTGTGTATTGTTTTGCTTAGTTTTGATTCAGTTAAGTTTGTGTATTGTTTCGAATCTGCACAGACCTGTATTCACTCAAATTGATCCCTGTTGAGGATACTCAATTTGATTTGAGCTCCTTAGCAATAATTATTGACTGACTTAGAGTAAAGAATTAGTTATAGCTTCAGAATGATGATTGATTTAAGTTAAAACAGTAACTCTAGGCATCAGGGAGCTTAATTTAGGAAGTAAAAGCATTGGAGAATTGTTTAATTAGAGTGCTCTGTACTATGCATTAAAATACAATTAAAACATGGTAGTGGGATACAAGACATAATGGAAGGGATCTAAGAGGAGATAATTAAAGACCCATGCTGGATTGAATTAAAAAAGGGGTTAAACACACACTAATGGGGAACACAGAGAAGAGCATGGGATTGTCTGATCAAGAATTATGGGCAGGGGTTAGTTTGAGTGTGCTGCCCCACTAGGAGGAAAATCTGAAAAAAACACTATATAGGACACACAGCACACACGGATAGGGACAGAGGCTACACACATAGACAGACACAAAAAGAGATAGAAAAACAGAAAAAATAGACCTTAAACACACACATGAGGGCATACACTTGGGAGAGAAGAAATTAAGAGGTCTTAAGCATAGAGAATAGGGAGAGAATATTGAGGATTCTGCTGTTTATCACATCATAAGGGTCAGCTGAAGGTTGTTTTGTCTGTTTTGGAATCCAAGTATCTGGAGTTCTTCTTCTTTCTTCAAAGTGTTACCTGTTCCTACTGGATTTATGGTCTGTTGAAAGGTTAAATCATTTGTTGGTCTGCCTGGTTTTAGCTTGGAAGTTGAGTGGGTCTGTTTGGGATTTGAGTGGTTGCCGTTTGGTTTTTTTGCAAGTTCTGTGGGTCTGTTCTGGTTGTTTGGTTAGAGCTATAAGTGGCTGCTGTGATTTGCCCATCCTGCTGTGACACTGCTGTGGCTGATTTGGTTCTTCTTCTTGTTTTTTTTCGATCACCAGGTACACCTCTATAATTCAATAGTTCCAAACTGAAGCTGTGAGATGAATGCATGGAGAATATGAAGTTTAAGCCTGTTTTCAGTTTCTTTTGTGTTCTTCCGGATGATGTGATGAAGTAGTTCATTCATTTAACATTTTAGATTGTTAATAGTCCTTTTGTGTAATTACATTAATTTGAACCTTTGAAAACGTTGCTGGTACTCGAGCATTTTCAAATATTTGAGACTATTAGGATGATTGTTAATAGATTTGGATTTCAATTAAGCCTAGCAGGTAGAAAATTAGAAAGGATTCACTGATATCCTATTGTGATAGCATTTCATTAGTTGATGGCATGAAAGCAGGTTCGAGTAAGACATTACCATTTAGATTAAATCTCAAAATAAGTAGTATTAGTAGTTAATGAAGGTAGACTAAAAATAATCCGCTAATGAGCGTTTGTAGATCAATTAATTTGAATGATTCTTGTCGGAATTTACTAGGTCACTTGAGTAAATGACATCGCTTTAAATAGCAATTTGAATAAAATTAGTAACTAATATTAGTGATGAACGTTAGCATGAAGTTCAAAATGACTTTTGTATTACACATAGTCAACTCCATTGGCTCAATTTATCTAATACTGTCGGTTTAAATTAATTAGAGAATGGTTAGTTTGTTCCGATATTTTGTCAAATTTGTATGCTATTTATAATTTTAGTTTTAGTATTATTCGCTCGTAGAATAAGGCATAAAACAATTTCCCTTATGCAAGCTCGAGTGCAATTTCCGTTCACATTGATTTAATAACTAATAAGAGGTCCGAGCTTATAAACATGCAATAAATTAGGACCTTTTCTCTTTTATTTAGAGACGAACTTAGTAGAAAAATGTAGTCACTTTAGGTTTGTCCTTTTAAAATAAACGAGACGAGCCTCGCCAAAAATACACCATTGTGGGGCCCTCGAATAATTGTCATGAAAACTTAGACCTGGAAGGATCGTCTAGTGAATTTCACGGTCCTTTTCCCAAAGTAAATAGACGATAGACTCTTTAGGCACGACTTGAAATAAAATTACTTTCCTGAATACGGGTGTGCATTTATGTGACCCAAATCTTACTCTCGGCGAAACTGAAATACATTAGAGTCGCAGGCGTACTGGTTACGGTGCGGCTCGAAATGTGTTTTCGTAACGTCGCAATTCTTCTAAAAATAAGAGCGGAGCATTAAAAGCACATAGTTAAAATATATAAAAGAATCGGATAGAAACAAAAATTGCAATTGAGCGACCGTGCTAAAACCACGGAATCCGGGAGTGCCTAACACCTTCTCCCGGGTTAACAGAATTCCTTATCCAGATTTCTAGTTTCGCAGACTGTATTACAGAGTCATAAATTTCCTCGGTTCGGGATTAAACCGGTGACTTGGAACACCATTATTTTTCCAAGTGGCGACTCTGAATTTAATAAATTGATCCCGTCTCGATTGTCCTTTAATTGGAAAAAACTCCCTTGTGCCCTCGCGTGCGCGTAAAAAGGAGGTGTGACAGCTCTGGCGACTCTGCTGGGGAACTAATAACCTCGAACTTCGGTTCGGGGTCTAAGAACTCGAGCTCATTTAAATTGTTATTTCGTCTATATCTGATTTTATGACATGTTTAATTAATGTGCTACATGTCTACCGCTTTGATATTCGTTGTACTGTATATACAAACTGCTATATGTTTACCGCTTTGATATTGCGTGAACTGTATATAAAACTGTGCCGAAAACCCGTCTCTTCTTACCCCCGGGGATGTGCTTACTGGTTGAGACTCCCCTTTCTGTTAGTGTCAATACCAAAGTAAGAAAAGAGGCATGATAAGTTACAAAGCCGGACGATCCCGCGGGTCCCCGGTACGTAGCTCCCTCCTCAAATCCGAGTCGTCCGCTCGGGTACACGGTCTAGTATCATTGAAAAGCATCAGGATATTGAGCCTAGATTCAGGACGTTTATTTGCATCATCTCTGACTTAGGGGACTCAACACAGGGGTTGGGTCCGTCTAGGACAGGTAACCTGAAAGGAAAGACCATCTTGCCATATCATATTTGTTGTTAGCATCTATTTAGACTGACATGCTGACCGGGTTCCTTTAAATACCGAAGAAAAAGAAAAAAACACAAAAGGAAATAGTATGGGGAAGTAAATATCTTTCAGAAAAATACAAAAATACGTTTCACCAACAAGTCCACGAATTTAGTTTGCCGATAAAAGACGGCAGAAGATTGACTTTGCCGACAAAATGGGTTTTTGACAAAATGTGTTTTTTGACAGTCAATAAAGGAAAGATAGTTGTTTTGACGGACCGAACTACGCGAGTTTGATTCTCACCGAGTGTGAGATACGTAGGCAACCTTTAAACGGGTCCAACTCCCATATTTCAAAAAATAAGTTTCAATGGCGGAACGCCAAGATATTTAATTTTGCCTTAACGACCACTTTTTTGACCAGTCAATTCTTGGGGCCCGTTTCGTTTTTTTTGAAAAGATAGTTTTGGGGCAAATAAAAATTTCGCTTTCATCTAAGAATTACCTTAAATAAATGTGCAGAATGAGCACGAGTCAGAATACAACCGAAGCTATCATAAACAAGGTCCCCTTAAGTTTGCACAGGTGGTGGAGCGACTTGGGTGAGCAAGGACAAGATACCGTTAAGCTGTACTTAGGAGATCTAGTGGGGCTGCTAAATATTCCCCCGAGAGGAGACGTCATACGAGCTTTGATCTCATTCTGGGATCCGGCGCACAATGTGTTCCACTTTTCAGACTTTGAACTCACACCAACACTGGAAGAATTAGCCGGATATGTCGGAAGACCAAAGGTCCCTATGAGGGATCAATACCTTATTGCACCAAGGGTAGTGACAGTACATCGGTTTTTGGATACGGTAAAGATCCGCAGAACTGTACACAACCCAGACTTATCAGAAGGGTTCTGCACTTTGGCATTTCTGTATGACAAATATGGTCACCATGGGGGCTTCAACAAACACGAAAGCAAAATCTGCAGTGGAGACAATCGGGTAAAATGGGAGGAGCATAGACGCATCGCCTTCATGATAGCTTTCCTAGGTTCATTGATATTTCCTAGAAAAGATGGGAATATCAACATACAAGTGGCAGGGGTCGTCAGCACTTTGACGAAACAAAACAACAGTACTTTGGCTCCCATGATAATATCGGATATCTTTCGTGCACTCACCATCTGCAAAGCCGGAGGGACTTTCTTTGAAGCTTGCAATGTATTGCTCCAAATGTGGATGATCGATCACTTATGTCGTCATCCGCAATTTATGAGGTATAGTTCACCGAAGAAAACTTGTATAGAAGAATTTCCTGCAAGGGTCGAGGGACATGAGTTGCCAGAGGGGATCAGCGGATGGATACGATTTTTGCGTTCGACTACAGCCAGCGAGATAGAATGGACGTTTGGTTGGCTACCCGTGGAAGAAGTCATATATGCATCAGCTGCAGAATCATATTTATTGCTAATGGGCCTCAACAGCATCCAGCCCTACGCACCAGGTCGAGTATTGAGACAGTTGGGACGATGCCAAATAATCCCAAAAGAAGAAGACCTCAGCCCACATGTAGTTGAAATTGGACCAGGAGGACAGTTCCCTGAAGCACCGGTCCGAAAGATTTGGAGTGAGTGTCAGACATTAAAAATAGACACTCGGGTGCGAGATCGAGCCCGGGGCGAAGTATCGTCGGAATACCCTGCATGGTATAGTAGAGATCCGGAGCATCAAAGGCCCGCAAAAAGGCCTCACCTCAGGGAGTTTGCTGGAGCGTCACGAGAACAATGGGACTGGTTGGCTAGAGAAGAAGCCTATAGAACAAAGATCAGCAGGATAGAACAACGGACCCAAGAGCTCCAATTTGAAATGGATGTGCAAACCGCCGCCAACGAAGGAGATAAAAAGAAGTTGGCACAAGAAAATGACTTTCTGAGAGCTCAAATCCAGCAAATGAAAAGGGATGCTGACGGACAGTTGAGGAGTCGGGCAGACGAAAAATTGATAAAGGGTTTGAAAAGCCAAGTTGCCGATGTCCAAAGAGAATTGGAAGAGTCTAAAGCCCAAACAATGAGGATCCGAGCTAGCCGGAGAAAAGAGGCACATCAACATGCACTTCACCTACAACGGGTAGAAGAGGATTACACTGATATCGTCACCAGTTTAAGGGAAGCAAATGTTGTCCTCAGAGAGCGGGTTTTTAAGCAAGCCCAAGATGCCAGAGCGGACCTCGACCGTTGCCACAATTTGATGGCTCGACTGCAAGAACAAATAGACAGGCTCCTAGACCAAGTCACCAACAACGCTCGAAGATTGGGGGCGAAAAACCAGCAGATAGAGCGGCTACTCGGAGAAAGGGACCTGATCAAGGACAGAATTGGAGAAATCGGGCACTATGTCACCATAAAGTGCCTAGCTTGTGAACAAATGCCCCGCGCCGACCTTTTTGCTTCAATTATGGGCTATGTTCATCGGATCATGGAAGAATTAAGGGGACTACACAAGGACCTCACGCCCAGGCCCGCGGCAAGGCCGAATGATGCCTCGCGGGCCCCCAGGAATTTTAGAGCAGTAGACCTTTGATTAAAAATGTATTTTTGAAATGTTGAGTCAAGCTAGTGGGCATTTTTACTTTCCCAAGTCAAGCATTTTCTTTGGTTTTGCTGATTGTTGTAAGACGTGTTTTGTAACTACACGGTTTTATTTGATATAAAAGTTACCGAATTTTGCCACAATCTTGTTAACAGAACTACGCTCGGTCTGATTCACGCGAGAACGTGATACGTAGGCAATCCGCATAAGATTCGACCACCACTAAAAAGAAAGAAAAAGAATCCAAAGGCTAAATAACAATAAGGCTTGCAAAGATAGTCGAAAAAGAAAAAAGGAAAAAGAAAAAGAAAAAGAAAAAAAGGGCCGGAATGACGCATGTTAAAGAGTACACGTAGAAAGGGTTATTTGGTTAGGTGCATTGCATCCAACGTGCTATAACATATCTGTCAAACTCGGTGAACTAACAAGTTTGTTGCGTATTCCAGAAAGTTTAGCAGTTGGTTTGACAGAATATACTGGCCAGCCATCACTACCGTACTAGATCCAAAGGACCAGTTACAGTAAGCATGTCGAGTTCCGGCAAGAGTCTCGAGGAAGAAAAATCCGAGCTACAAATCATGAAAGAAGAGGTAGACCGGTTAAAACAACGGATAACAGAGATGCACCTGGCCTGGGCCAGGGAACAGTCTTCACCAAACCGCCCTACTCTCGCCTCAGCTCCGGAACATCCGCCCATCGATCCTTCAACAAGCGCCCCGAGCTATCCATACTTTCAGGGGGAAAATCCATATGCCACCCACATTCCACCAGCCAAACCAAATCCTCCTCCAGTCACCCCTGTTTTTGTAGCACCTCCACCCGCTCCTCTGCAAAGGCCGGCCAGCGAGCCATATGTTCAGATCCATGACAACTCTTACTATCCTCCAGAGCCTACTTTCAGGGCTCCTGAACCACAATCACATACACCTCACTGGGATAATCCGGCAGAACCGGAAAAACACTTCCAAAGTTCGGAACACGAGGAAGTTGCCAGAAAAGTTAAAAGCCCGGAGCAGTCCTTCAGGAACATGCACGGTTTAGGCAACCAGGTCAGCGTCGCCTATAAAGATCTATGTCCATTTCCGGACGTCCAGTTACCAGCAGGGTTTAAAATGCCCAAATTCGACCTATACGAGGGGCATGGTGACCCAGTGGCCCACCTGCGGGGGTTTTGCAGTAAAATGAGAGGGGCCGGAGGACGGGACGAGCTTCTGGATAGCCTACTTCGGCCAGAGTCTGGGAGGATCGGCGTTGGAGTGGTACACTAGACAGGATCCCAGTAGATGGTTTACGTGGGATGATTTGGCTCAAGCTTTTATCGGCCAGTTCCAATACAATCTCGAGATAATCCCCGACCGCCTATCATTGCTAAAATTAGAGAAGAAGCCTGCTGAAAGCTTCAGGGAATTTGGTTTCCGATGGAGGGAACAGGCGGCCAGGGTGGATCCGCCGATGAGAGAAAGCGAGATGGTGGACTACTTCTTGCAGACATTAGAGCCCACCTACTTCGGGCATCTGGTAACGTCCGTAGGCAAATCATTCACTGAGGTGATAAAAATGGGGGGTATGATCGAGGAGGGTTTGAAGGCCAACAAGATTATGAGTTACTCAGCACTGAAAGCCACCACTCAGGCTATCCAAAGTGGTACTGGAGGAGTACCGGGGAAAAAGAGGAGAGAGGAAGTTGCGGCCGTCGAGTCCGGGGCATGGTTCAGAAATAGAGGCCCCGCACCCCAATATAGCCCACCCCAACCTCACCACCAAAACTACTCTCACAACCCATATAGCCATCCGCAACATTATTATCCCGCACCTGATCCCCATTTTACTGTCCACCATGCACAATCCTATTCTGCACCTCCTGTTCGTGCACCGTGGCGTGCACCGAACCCCCAGAACAATCAGCCACCCCCAAGAGCTTACAGAAACCCCTCGGGCGCGAGTTTCCGTCCGAACCAGGCATTCAGGGGCGACAGGGCGCCAAGGCCAAAGACTTTCACTCCCTTAGGAGAGTCTTATACCAGTCTGTTCCACCGGTTGAAGCAAGTAGGTTTGCTAAATCCGGTTGAAGCTAAGCTACCAAACCCTCTCCCGAAGAACCTGGACCATTCAGTAAATTGTGCCTACTGCTCGGGATGTCCGGGACACGATACAGAAAAGTGTTGGAGGCTAAAGACGGCCATCCAGGAGCTCATTGATACTCGCAGGATTGAAGTCCAGACTCCAACAGAGCCCAACATCAACCAAAACCCGCTTCCAACTCATCACGAGGCCAATATGATCGAGTTGGTACGGGTGGAGGAAGGAAAGGAGAAAGCCTCTCAGACTGTAATGATGATTAAGTCTAGCGGGCAGGAACGAGAAAAGGGCCAAGCCTTGATGAGTCGCCCAGTTGCAAGAAGGACATACCAGGAGAGTCGGAAGCAGGAAAGGAAAGTGTGAACGAAGTACCGGTGAAGCCGGCCAAGATAGTTGTACCAGGGGCAGCAATCAAGCCCATTTTGACAGTAGCAGGCGTTCGAATGGATCCTTTCATCATCCAACCGGCAACACAGCTGCCAGTAACTGATAGCCGGGCTATCCCATGGAATTATGCTCGGATTACAACGACCTACAGAGGAAAGGAGGTGAAAGAGGAAGTTTGTGAAGCCCAAGGGTTGACCCGCTCGGGGAGATGTTTTGCCCCCGCGGAATTGAGGAAGACCACTCCGGCAGTATTGAAAAAGCCGGTCACTGATGAAGAGGCGGAAGAATTCTTGAAAAAGATGAAGCTGCATGACTACTCCGTCTTAGAGCAGTTAAAGAAGACTCCGGCGCAAATATCATTGCTGTCCTTGCTGATACATTCTGAAGAACATCGGCAAGCATTAATGAAAGTCCTGAATGAGGCACATGTACCGGATAAAATCTCGGTGAGCCATCTGGAGAAGATCACCAATCGGATCTTCGAAGCAAATCGGATCACCTTCACCGATGACGAGTTGCCTGAGGAAGGCACCGAGCATAACAGGGCTTTATATCTTACGGTGAAGTGTGAAGAGGCGGTGGTTACCAAAGTCTTGGTCGATAATGGGTCCAGTGCTAACATTTGTCCTCTCTCTACACTGGGCAAATTGAAAATAGACATCGGCAGGGTACGCAAGAACAGCGTATGCGTTCGAGGGTTTGACGGAGGAGGCAAAGCGTCGGTTGGTGACATAGTGTTGATCTTGACGATTGGGCCAGTGGAGTTCACCATGGAATTCCAGGTGCTGGACATGGTGGTGTCATATAACCTCCTAATAGGGCGACCATGGATTCATGCCGCAAGAGCAGGTTCCATCCAGCTTACACCAGCTCGTCAAGTTTGAATGGGACCAGCAGGAGATCGTCGTCCATGGAGAGAACGATCCACAATCGGGCACCATCATTCCCTTTGTTGAAACAGAAGAAGATGTTGGGCCGTGGGTGTATCAGGTCTGCGATGTGGTGTCCGCCCACCGAGTTCCGGAAGGGGAATGTATTCCCGGCGACAAAACAATTACTGCGGATGTCATGGTGGCGCATGAAATGTTGAGACATGGTTTCATACCCGGTAAAGGTCTAGGTGCATCTCTGCAAGGAATCATACAGCCGGTATCTGTGGTCGAGAACTTGGGAACCTTCGGCTTGGGATTCCAGCCAACCTCAGAGGACATCCGGCGAGCAAAGAAGAGTAGGCAGAAGACATGGATGCTCTCAAAACCTGTTCCACGCCTTTCCCAATCTTTTATCAGGTCCGGAGCCAGAGGACATCCAGCGACAAAGATTCCCGGTCCTACGATCAGGCCAGATGAAGAGTTCTTCAGGAAGTTCGAGGACCTATTCACGGATGTATGTATGCTCGAGGACGGTGAAGGATCTAGTCACGCCGAGATACAATTTGTGGGACCAAAGGCAAAACTGAATAACTGGAAGGCTACTCCTCTCCCTGTCCGGAAGGAGTCTTGGTAGTTTGTCTTGGATTGTTTTTCTTTCGAAATGTTGTGTTGGGGGTTTGTCCCCGGAGTAAAATCCCGTTGTTTTGATCATTTCTGATTTAAGTTTGCAGTTTGTTTTCCTTTTGTACAATTCCCATCAATGAAATTTGGTTCCTTCGTGTCTAATTTTGTTTATCTTTTCTTTCTTTTACTTTTCTGAACAGCCTTCTTGCAACTGATCTTAATGATATGGCGTGCTTAAAGATTAATCAACCCAGCCTAGAAAGTCAATCGGGTTTGGAAATAATAACACATGAAATAAGAAGTGACGAGAGTGAGTCAGAGTACGGCGATGATGAAGCCGTAGAAGAAATCGGTGAAGAATTAAGTCACTTCGAGGAAAAACCCAAACCGAATTTAAATGATACCGAGGCCGTTAATCTAGGGAATGCGGATGACGTCAAAGAAACCCGGATAAGTGTCCATATTGAACCCAATCTGAGAGAAGAACCGATCAAAACACTCATGGAGTTTAAAGACATTTTCGCATGGTCGTACGACGACATGCCCGAACTCAGCACTGATCTAGTGGTTCATAGACTACCCACTGATCCGGCATATCCTCCCGTCAAGCAAAAACTGCGAAAATTCAAGACGGAGATGAGTGTGAAGATTAAGAAGGAGGTAACCAAGCAGTTGCAGGCAAAAGTCATTCGTGTCACTCGATACCCCGAATGGTTGGCTAACGTAGTACCGGTGCCAAAGAAAGACGGAAAGATCAGGGTATGCGTGGACTATCGCAATCTCAACAAGGCAAGTCCTAAGGATAATTTCCCACTTCCCAATATCCATATCCTGATTGATAATTGCGCCGGACGCGAAATTGGATCCTTTGTGGACTGTTATGCGGGATATCATCAGATTTTGATGGATGAAGAGGACGCAGAAAAGACGGCTTTTATCACACCGTGGGGGACTTATTGCTACCGAGTGATGCCGTTTGGTTTGAAGAATGCAGGAGCAACATATATGAGGGCGATGACTACGGTATTCCATGACATGATACACAAGGAAATTGAGGTGTACGTGGATGATGTGATCATAAAATCTAGGCGTCAAGAAGACCATGTTACTGACCTCAGGAAGTTCTTTCAAAGACTCCGAAGGTACGACATCAAGCTTAATCCGGCCAAATGCGCGTTCGGAGTTCCATCAGGAAAGCTGCTAGGATTCATCGTCAGCCGACGGGGCATTGAGTTGGACCCCTCCAAAATCAAGTCCATTCAGGAGTTACCCCCGCCGAAGAATAAAACAGAGGTAATGAGTCTGTTGGGAAGGTTGAATTACATCAGTAGGTTTATTGCCCAGCTTACGGCAACCTGTGAACCCATATTCCGCCTATTGAAGAAAGACGCTGCGATAGAATGGACGGCAGAATGTCAGGAAGCGTTTGACCGGATCAAAGGGTATCTGTCAAATCCACCCGTACTAGTTCCGCCTGAGCCAGGTAGACCCCTGATTCTTTATCTGACGGTTTTGGAGAATTCGTTCGGCTGCGTACTGGGGCAGCATGACCTTACTGGCAGGAAGGAACGGGCCATTTACTACCTCAGCAAGAAATTTACAGTCCACGAGGTCAAGTACACTCATCTAGAAAAGACATGTTGCGCCCTGACTTGGGTAGCCCAAAAGCTGAAACACTATTTGTCTTCTTACACCACTTACCTCATTTCGCGTCTGGATCCGTTGAAGTATATTTTCCCGAAACCTATGCCTACAGGGAGGTTAGCAAAATGGCAAATATTACTTACGGAGTTCGACATCATATACGTGACAAGGACGGCTATGAAAGCTCAAGCCCCGGCCGATCACTTAGCCGAGAATCCCGTTGACGACGAATACGAACCTTTGAGGACGTATTTTCCAGACGAAGAGGTATTGCAAATTGAGGGGTTAGAACTAACCAAGGATCCAGGGTGGAAGCTCTTCTTCGACGGAGCGGCGAACGCAAAAGGAGTCGGAGTAGGGGCTGTGCTCATATCTGAAACAGGACATCATTACCCTGTTACTGCTCAACTGCGTTTTCATTGCACCAATAATATGGCTGAGTACGAGGCATGTATCTTGGGGTTGCGATTAGCGGTGGACATGGATGTACAGGACGTCTTGGTCTTGGGGGACTCGGACCTTCTCGTACATCAGATTCAGGGAGAATGGGAAACCAGAGATTTAAAGCTTATCCCATATCGTCAGTGCTTGCATGATCTGACCAAGCGCTTTCGATCAGTAGAATTCAGACACATCCCAAGGATGCATAATGAGGTTGCCGACGCTCTAGCTACTTTAGCGTCGATGCTACATCACCCGGACAAGGTTCGTGTCGATCCATTACATATCCAGATCCGGAATCAACATGCTTATTGTAATGTGATAGAGGAAGAGGTGGATGGCGAGCCGTGGTTTCATGATGTCAAGGAATACCTCAGGTTAGGAGTATACCCAGAGCAAGCAACCGGAGATCAAAAGCGAGCTATTCGGCGGTTGGCGAACGGATTTTTCCTTAGTGGAGGGGTGCTGTACAAAAGAACCCCAGATTTGGGATTGTTGAGATGTATAGATGCAGGTCAAGCTACAACAGTGATGACAGATATACACTCGGGAGTTTGCGGACCACACATGAGCGGATACGTATTGGCAAAGAAGATTCTTCGAGCAGGATATTATTGGCTCACTATGGAGCGGGATTGTATAAGTTTCGTGCGAAGATGCCATCGGTGTCAGATACACGGAGATTTGATTCATTCTCCGCCGACTGAATTGCATACAATGTCCGCACCATGGCCGTTTGTCGCATGGGGTATGGATGTTATTGGACCTATTGAGCCTGCAGCTTCCAATGGTCACAGGTTCATTCTGGTAACGATTGATTATTTTACCAAGTGGGTGGAGGCCAAAACATTCAAATCAGTGACCAAGAAGGCAGTGGTGGACTTCGTACACTCCCACATCATTTGTAGGTTCGGAATTCCAAAGATGATCATTACAGATAACGGTGCAAATCTTAACAGTGGATTGATGAAAGAGGTATGTCAACAGTTCAAGATTACACACCGAAATTCCACACCGTATCGCCCAAAAGCAAACGGTGCGGTCGAGGCAGCAAACAAGAACATAAAGAAGATATTGAGGAAGATGGTAGAAGGGTCTAGGCAGTGGCATGAAAAGTTACCATTTGCACTGTTAGGTTATCGCACTACCGTCCGGACTTCGGTAGGTGCAACTCCTTACTTGCTGGTATACGGGACTGAAGCAGTGATACCAGCAGAAGTTGAGATCCCATCCCTCCGAATTGTCGCTGAAGCTGAGATTGATGACGACGAGTGGGTCAAAACCCGATTGGAGCAATTGAGCTTGATCGATGAAAAGAGATTGACAGCAGTATGTCACGGCCAATTGTATCAAAAGAGAATGGCGAGAGCATATAACAAGAAGGTACGTCCCAGGAGATTTGAAGTGGGACGGCATGTGCTGAAGAGAGTTCTACCCCATCAGGCCGAAGCGAAAGGCAAGTTCGCTCCAAATTGGCAGGGACCTTTTGTGGTGACTAGAGTATTATCCAACGGCGCTCTATGTCTGACTGATGTCGAGGGAAGATGCACCGATATGGCTATCAATTCCGATGCAGTCAAGAGATATTATGTGTAATTCTTTAATGCGTTTGTCAACGTTTGGTTTCGTTTGTGTGTATTTGGCATTTTTTCGGAGAATGAAATGACAGAGGCAATTTTTCTACTACCCACACACTTTAACCTTTGTTTCCCCATTTGAGCCTTAATTATTCTTTCATATACCCTCTTTCGGAATCATCAACAGAACAGAAAAGAAACAAAGAAAAAATACAAGAAAAAGTGAACTACGTTCGACCTGATTCCTCAAGAAGGATACGTAGGCGCCACACGGCTCGGTCATAATAAATAAAAATCAAAAAATCCCCCAAGCAACAAAACTGGGGCAGAAGTCATTGTTTTCGTTGGAAAGATAGTGTGGATTCCGAAAGTTGTAATAAGCTAACCGTTGAGGCTAAACCCCTTTCTTCAGCCTCACGCGCAGAAACCATATCAAAAACCAGGAAGACCTCTCGATCAGTATTTGAGAAGGGCCAAGGCATGTGAATGAAAGCCAAGAGTGACATCCCGACCCTCGATTGAATTCAGGATGCACAAGCCGAAAGGGGATAACGCTCTAGAGGGAATCTCAGGGGTGATACCCCGCCGCAAGGAAAGAAAGCATAAATGAGAGAGTCTTAACGGTGAAAACCCTCGCGGGCACCTTAAGGCGAAGGAAGTTGAGAGAAGTAAAATGAGAGAGTCTTACGGTGAAAACCTTTACGGGCACCTTAAGGCGACGGGAGATAGAGAGAAATGAGAGAATCTCATTAGTGAAAACCCTTTGAAGGGCACTGTGAGGTGACAGGATGAGATGGGTACAAGATGTCGGCATGAGACAAGGTTGGGACACCCGTTTACCTCTAGCAGGACGCGGTATCGGAAAGTGATTGACATGAATAGACTGGGTAGTTTAATCTCAAAGGCGCGGCATAACATTGGATCAGGCACACATTCAGATAAGTTTTCCTATTTTTGAGTTCAGAAAAGTTTTTCTCTTCTTTTGTCATTTGCGGTCAGTATTCTTTTCTTTTCTTTCATTTTCGAAAATTGATTTTTCAAAGCTTACTACCAAGTCTCCCAAAGCAATATATTGAAAGTGAATAGGCATGGAACGAGGCAATAAGACAGAAGTCGTTACGATAGTAAGATTGGGATGACAGGCTGAGTGGAAGGTTCGCAAGAATTATGGAGTATGATGGACACATGTGGCATGTCCGAAAGATGATTTCGCGCAACATATCACCGGCTAAAAAGAGTCGGATCAAACCAAAGATTGGAATAAAAGGAAAGATGAGAGGTCGTTCGTGGAAAGAGCATCGTCCCCAGCAAGCGTTAACGTCGCCCGCAAAGTTCGAGAGAGGCCAAGCAGCTGAAAGAGAAAAGAAAATGGCCCCAACAAGAGTGGCACGACCACTCGCCGCATTTTGAAACTAACAATTTTTCTTTGATTTAAAAGCAGGAAAAGAGGGTTCGTTGGCAGAAAAACATACCGTCCAGAAGTTTATCAAACTGGGGCAGAAAATTTTTCTCCTGTTGCGAAAATTTTCTGGAAAGCAAGACTCAGAGGATGAGGATAGAAAGCAACACAAGATTTCGGGGAGTACCAGCTCCGAGCAGAATAGTTTTGAGAAAGGCCAGACGACACGACGGGGTAATATTTGAGCTTGGTATCACCCCCAGCAGTTGTGGGGAGAATAAAACAACGGCTTCGAAATTCCCCTAGCAGTATTACATCCCATAATTTGTTCGAGGAGGCAAAAGCGTGAGTCCCAGAAGAGGTAGGGGAAGAAGGAAGAGAATGAGGAGCGAAGGAAACAAAGAATACTTCCTCGGCAGCATCACCCCCAGCAGGCGAGCAAACAGTTCCATAATATCCCCAGCAGCCAGAAGAAAAGTAACACGACATAGGGGAAAGCAATTCCAAGACAGGATAATTCAGAAGAGAAGGTGGTCCGAGAGGTAATGCAGGAACAAGGATATGGTACAAAAGGCAAAGGAAGGTAATCGAGATAGGATGAAATCAGTGAGCGGTAGTTGAAGTCAGGGAGCCCGCCTGGAGAATGGAGTGGCGATTTTATTTTTGAAGTAGTAGTTGAAGTCAGGGAGCCCGCCTGGAGAATGGAGTGGCGATTTTATTTTGAAGTAGTAGTTGAAGTCAGGGAGCCCGCCTGGAGAATGGAGTGGCGATTTAATTTTGAAGTAGTAGTTGAAGTCAGGGAGCCCGCCTGGAGAATGGAGTGGCGATTTAATTTTGAAGTTATAGTCGAAGTCAGAAGCCCGCCGGGAGAACGGAGTGGCGATTTAATTTTGAAGTTATAGTTGAAGTCGGGAGCCCGCCCGGAGAATGGAGTGGCGATTTAATTTTGAAGTTATAGTTGAAGTCGGGGAGCCCGCCTGGAGAATGGAGTGGCGATTTAATTTTGAAGTTGTAGTTGAAGTCAGGGAGCCCGCCCGGAGAATGGAGTGGCGATTTAATTTTGAAGTTGTAGTTGAAGTCAGGGAGCCCGCCTGGAGAATGGAGTGGCGATTTAATTTTGAAGTTATAGTTGAAGTCAGGGAGCCCGCCTGGAGAATGGAGTGGCGATTCAATTTTGAAGTTGTAGTTGAAGTCAGGGAGCCCGCCCGGAGAATGGAGTGGCGATTTAATTTTGAAGTTGTAGTTGAAGTCAGGGAGCCCGCCTGGAGAATGGAGTGGCGATTTAATTTTGAAGTTGTAGTTGAAGTCAGGGAGCCCGCCTCGAGAATGGAGTGGCGATTTAATTTTGAAGTTATAGTTGAAGTCGGGAGCCCGCCCGGAGAATGGAGTGGCGATTTAATTTTGAAGTTGTAATTGAAGTCGGGAGCCCGCCCGGAGAATGGAGTGGCGATTTAATTTTGAAGTTGTAGTTGAAGTCGGGAGCCCGCCCGGAGAACGGAGTGGCGATTTAATTTTGAAGTTGTAGTTGAAGTCAGGGAGCCCGCCCGGAGAATGGAGTGGCGATTTAATTTTGAAGTTATAGTTGAAGTCGGGGAGCCCGCCGGGAGAATGGAGTGGCGATTTAATTTTGAAGTTATAGTTGAAGTCGGGGAGCCCGCCTGGAGACTGGAGTGGCGATTTAATTTTGAAGTTGTAGTTGAAATCGGGGAGCCCGCCCGGAGAACGGAGTGGCGATTTAATTTTGAAGTTGTAGTTGAAATCGGGGAGCCCGCCCGGAGAACGGAGTGGCGATTTAATTTTGAAGTTGTAATCGAAGTCAGGGAGCCCGCCCGGAGAATGGAGTGGCGATTCAATTTTGAAGTTATAGTTGAAGTCAGGGGAGCCCGCCCGGAGAATGGAGTGGCGATTTTATTTTTTGAGTAGCAGTTGAAGTCAGGGGAGCCCGCCTGGAGAATGGAGTGGCGATCTATTTTAATTTGGTCGAGGAAAGCGGTTGAATGTAACAGAAATCTCCGGCACGAATCCGAGTTAGTAAGCAGAGGGAGGCAACAAGGATCAGAAAAGATAGATTCGGATTGCAAAGGAGAATAGTTCAAAGATCATAAAGAAAGAAGCAATGGTCGGGGTTCGGCAATCAAGATAGACCGAAATAACAACTGGCAGAAGAGAAGAAACATCAGAAGGACGTCAAGTCAGACAGGATGGCAAGGAGCCTGACAAGGCCAAGTTAAAAGAGATAGATAAGAATTTGTAGTACTGTAACTTAGTCTAGCTTCTTATTTTGTTTAGCACGGTGTAATAAGGGGATCGGTTAAGCATTGGCAACAGCAGTAACAGCGGTAACAGCAATAACAGCGAGATCACAACAGTCATGGTAGTCCCAGCTACCAGAACTTCCCGAACTACATTGACCTGATTCCTGTTGAGCCCAGGATATGTAGGAGGCCTCCGAAGCAAAGGCTCGGTCAAGCTCTTTCAAAATGCTTCCCACGGAGTATTCAAACGGGCAAAAATCGCTCATACATGCTCATTTATCTTTGCACGAAAAACTCTTCGTTGTTTCCGCGCAAAGAGGGGCAACTGTGAGCACGTGATTTTTGCCTTACATGAGAATTACTCCCAAAAATTTCAAAATAAAATAGTTTTGTGTTGTGCGTGATTTTTTGTGATTTTTGTGTTATTTTTCTCTTATTATTTGCATTATTGTGTGTGCGAGTCTATTTAAAATACAAAAAGTGTTTGCATTTGCATATTAATTCATGTTTGCAATCTAGAGTAATTAAGTTTGTTTCACGAAAAAAAAAAATAATAATAATAATAACAAAAAATAATGTATTTTTGCATTTTTTACCATTTATTGTCCAATTGTGTGATTTCACTTTATATTTAGTTGATATTTAATTATGTATGTTAATTATTAATATAACTTAATTAGTACTTTTATAAACTTTATTTAATTTTGTAGTATAGTTAGAATTTTGTTTTAATAAGATTAGGAACTAATTAATTAAGGAAAAGGAAGTAATTGAAAACTTGGTTTGAAATTCGGATAAGCCCAAATTCCCTAAAGTCCAAGCGGCCCAATTACCCAGTCCAATTCGAACCCTCCTTAGAGATATCCAAACGACGTCGTTTGGTCATACTTGATTTGGACCATTGATCTCAAGATTGATCAACGGCCAAGATCCTATCTTCCCTTACCCATTTTTGTTTAACCCGACCCATTACCCGTTCCAAAAACAAACCAAGATCACAACCGTTGGATTTTTATAATCCAACGGTTCATATCAATTCAGGCAATTTTGATATATCATCTCCCCCCCAATACCCCCAAACCATTCCCATTCCTGAAAATCCCCAATCCAAGAACCCTAACGGCCGCCACCCCTCCCCACCGTCTGAAACCCGGCGGCCCCTTCTCCGATGACCGTGAAAATCACACCCTAGCCTTATCTCGGTCTCACCATTCCAAAAATTCAACCAGTAACCCGCAAATAATACTAGAACTCTTCGAATTTTAATTCGAAAATCTGAGCCCTAGAAGCCATAGCGAGTTCGTTCATGCAGGGGCTTCCCTCGAAGTTTCCTTAGCATTCAAGGTCTATTTAGTCCTGGAATAATATTGTTCGATGGTTTCTCAGAAAATAACAAGCAGATGATGTTATTTGGGGATTAAATTAGGGGTCCAGTCACGAGGCTAGAGAATTTGAGGTTGTTAATCAACCTTAGTCGTGTGTTCTCAGCCGAGAACATCCGATTAAGGTTTATTTCAACTTCAAATGAAGTGTGACTTTCAAATTCGAAGCAGGCTCGGATTGGGTTTTAGGTATCTACAATTGTTGTTTCTTTATTCTCCTTTTCTTTGATTTCAATTTCTCTTCTGTTTTCGTTTGTTTCATATTTTAGTAATAATCTTCATCTCTTCTGTCACGCCTTAGTTCAAATGCGGAGTTCATAAGTCTAGGAGTCTATTTGTTTGTTTAAATTCAGTTGGTATTCAATCAATTTAGTCATATATAGTTGTTCGCCGTTAGTCGTTGCGAAGTTGAAATTGGAAGCCTTCTGTTTTCGAATCTGCACAGACCTGTATTTTTGTTTGTGTATTGTTTTGCTTAGTTTTGATTCAGTTAAGTTTGTGTATTGTTTCGAATCTGCACAGACCTGTATTCACTCAAATTGATCCCTGTTGAGGATACTCAATTTGATTTGAGCTCCTTAGCAATAATTATTGACTGACTTAGAGTAAAGAATTAGTTATAGCTTCAGAATGATGATTGATTTAAGTTAAAACAGTAACTCTAGGCATCAGGGAGCTTAATTTAGGAAGTAAAAGCATTGGAGAATTGTTTAATTAGAGTGCTCTGTACTATGCATTAAAATACAATTAAAACATGGTAGTGGGATACAAGACATAATGGAAGGGATCTAAGAGGAGATAATTAAAGACCCATGCTGGATTGAATTAAAAAAGGGGTTAAACACACACTAATGGGGAACACAGAGAAGAGCATGGGATTGTCTGATCAAGAATTATGGGCAGGGGTTAGTTTGAGTGTGCTGCCCCACTAGGAGGAAAATCTGAAAAAAACACTATATAGGACACACAGCACACACGGATAGGGACAGAGGCTACACACATAGACAGACACAAAAAGAGATAGAAAAACAGAAAAAATAGACCTTAAACACACACATGAGGGCATACACTTGGGAGAGAAGAAATTAAGAGGTCTTAAGCATAGAGAATAGGGAGAGAATATTGAGGATTCTGCTGTTTATCACATCATAAGGGTCAGCTGAAGGTTGTTTTGTCTGTTTTGGAATCCAAGTATCTGGAGTTCTTCTTCTTTTCTTCAAAGTGTTACCTGTTCCTACTGGATTTATGGTCTGTTGAAAGGTTAAATCATTTGTTGGTCTGCCTGGTTTTAGCTTGGAAGTTGAGTGGGTCTGTTTGGGATTTGAGTGGTTGCCGTTTGGTTTTTTTTTTGCAAGTTCTGTGGGTCTGTTCTGGTTGTTTGGTTAGAGCTATAAGTGGCTGCTGTGATTTGCCCATCCTGCTGTGACACTGCTGTGGCTGATTTGGTTCTTCTTCTTGTTTTTTTCGATCACCAGGTACACCTCTATAATTCAATAGTTCCAAACTGAAGCTGTGAGATGAATGCATGGAGAATATGAAGTTTAAGCCTGTTTTCAGTTTCTTTTGTGTTCTTCCGGATGATGTGATGAAGTAGTTCATTCATTTAACATTTTAGATTGTTAATAGTCCTTTTGTGTAATTACATTAATTTGAACCTTTGAAAACGTTGCTGGTACTCGAGCATTTTCAAATATTTGAGACTATTAGGATGATTGTTAATAGATTTGGATTTCAATTAAGCCTAGCAGGTAGAAAATTAGAAAGGATTCACTGATATCCTATTGTGATAGCATTTCATTAGTTGATGGCATGAAAGCAGGTTCGAGTAAGACATTACCATTTAGATTAAATCTCAAAATAAGTAGTATTAGTAGTTAATGAAGGTAGACTAAAAATAATCCGCTAATGAGCGTTTGTAGATCAATTAATTTGAATGATTCTTGTCGGAATTTACTAGGTCACTTGAGTAAATGACATCGCTTTAAATAGCAATTTGAATAAAATTAGTAACTAATATTAGTGATGAACGTTAGCATGAAGTTCAAAATGACTTTTGTATTACACATAGTCAACTCCATTGGCTCAATTTATCTAATACTGTCGGTTTAAATTAATTAGAGAATGGTTAGTTTGTTCCGATATTTTGTCAAATTTGTATGCTATTTATAATTTTAGTTTTAGTATTATTCGCTCGTAGAATAAGGCATAAAACAATTTCCCTTATGCAAGCTCGAGTGCAATTTCCGTTCACATTGATTTAATAACTAATAAGAGGTCCGAGCTTATAAACATGCAATAAATTAGGACCTTTTCTCTTTTATTTAGAGACGAACTTAGTAGAAAAATGTAGTCACTTTAGGTTTGTCCTTTTAAAATAAACGAGACGAGCCTCGCCAAAAATACACCATTGTGGGGCCCTCGAATAATTGTCATGAAAACTTAGACCTGGAAGGATCGTCTAGTGAATTTCACGGTCCTTTTCCCAAAGTAAATAGACGATAGACTCTTTAGGCACGACTTGAAATAAAATTACTTTCCTGAATACGGGTGTGCATTTATGTGACCCAAATCTTACTCTCGGCGGAACTGAAATACATTAGAGTCGCAGGCGTACCGGTTACGGTGCGGCTCGAAATGTGTTTTCGTAACGTCACAATTCTTCTAAAAATAAGAGCTGAGCATTAAAAGCACATAGTTAAAATATATAAAAGAATCAGATAGAAACAAAAATTGCAATTGAGCGACCGTGCTAAAACCACGGAATCCGGGAGTGCCTAACACCTTCTCCCGGGTTAACAGAATTCCTTATCCGGATTTCTAGTTTCGCAGACTGTATTACAGAGTCATAAATTTCCTCGGTTCGGGATTAAACCGGTGACTTGGAACACCATTATTTTTCCAAGTGGCGACTCTGAATTAAATAAACTAATCCCGTCTCGGTTTCTCGGTAATTCTATTTCTCAAGGCTTATAGATATTAAGAGATGGCTACAATGATGGAATGAGTAGTATGAGTTTGTATATGAAGTGAATTTTTGGGGAACTATATATGTGGCGTATTACTTAAAGTAGGGTGAGATGCATTTTGCATGACCTAGCAATCATGGATAGAAAGGCTAAAGTAAAGGCTTAATAACTTATAGTATATAGTAACATGAAGAATTCTTACATACTTCGAGTATTTTAATCAATTAAAACAAGTTACTAATTAGTAGTACTAAATTTTTTAGGTTATTGAAAAAGAAAGTAATTACAGACAATTTCATGTTGTGGTAGGCCATCTTAACTGATAGCATGAAAAAATGTACACGATCAGTCCGTACAAGTTAAACTACAATGTAAATAAATTTTGGATAGTAAATTAGGGTATGACTGGATGGAGACTTGGTATTACTATCATTATGAGACTCCTTTTATGACTACTAAGGAAACATATGAAAATGAACTGCATATGGTGATATGTTTTAATGTTATTCTTCTCTCTGTTTGGATGCATGTATGAAACGATGTATGGAATTACTATAAACATGGTGTAACGAAGTCCATCGGTTGAAATGTACTTAAAGAATATATGCGCCATGATATAAGCCATCAATCGGTAAGAGAATCACTTGATAATTAAGCAAAGAGAGGGCTTAGGCAATCGAATCATGCCATCAAATTAAAGCTATCAATCTTAAGGAATAAAGGGTTGCGGATGGCCCAGCGAGTTTTCCAATTTTTTGTGCATTTTTAATGCTCAAAGTCGTTTGTCCCTTTAGGTGTATCCATCATCCTGTAAAATGCACAAAAAAAGCTGACCAAATTCGCCTAGTAGTATTAGGCGAGAAGAAGATAGAACAAAAAAATTCTGTAAGTTTAAGTTAAATTATTACCAAATTCATAAATGGGGTATTTTTTTTATATTGACAAAAAAAAAAAAAACTAGGTTCACATAAATGGAAATGGATGGAGTATTACATTTGTGTTATTGTAAGGCATATAAAGTTACAAGATGGCCTTAGGCCTCGTAGTCTTCTAGTTTTGCTTCACAGATTAAAATGGCAGGATATGTTCCAAAAAGTAGGCTATACATGCATGCAATTTTGTTAGCCAAAAACTTGTTGATCACACAAAAGGAAGAATCAAATGCTCACAGCCAAAAAGGTGATGAAAGAGAACCCTTTTACTTGTCCAATATCGGATGTCAGGAACCTTTCTTTAAGTGAATTCCTTATTTCTCTTTCGGTGCTCATTTCCTGGTTCGTTATTTTTGGAGTTTTCAAAAGCCCAGCAATAATTAGACCATAATGCATAGTTAGGGGATAATGAAAAAATAAGATATCGAATTATTGACCTGGATAACAGAAGAATTGGGAAAGTAGCGCGTCAGATTTAAAAGCATGCTTGCTAGAAATTTTGATTGTTAGGTGTATGGGGTAAAATATGATTTGACCATAGGGGGCCAAGCGCAGCCTTCCCCACGTTCGTAAAATGACAAGGGTACGACCCCTCCCCTACGTACGTCTCCTATAATGAGGGCGCGATGTAGACGTAAGGACATAGACAACGATGTTTATATTTAGACGGCCCCTCTGAAAGGGCGTCGATGACCCTTCTGAAAGGTCATCGACAACCCTTTTGAAAGGGCGTCGACGACCCCTCGGTGGATAAAATTTTAGTATGGAAGCCCAACCTTTATATAGGGGGGGGGGGGGGGCTTCCCTATTGTAAGGATCATGTGTTATTATCTAATAATACAACTTCTATCATTCTCTCTCTACCATTCTCTCTCTATTATCTCTCAACTGTGATCGTCAATTATCTTTACAAGTTCTTCATTCTTGCAAATATTTCTATACTATAACCATAATGATCCTGTTATTTAGGCTTATTATATTTGATTACAATTTATCCCTCTCATATTTTCCATTGTTAATAGCTCATTAAGTAACCGATAACTTTTGAGCCAAACAAATTTGGTCGTCTGTGGGGATTTTGAGAATTAAAATCATAGTATCCACCTAGAGATCAACTAACCACCTTTCTCTACATCGCACAAAAATCAAAGATAGCTGAAAAAATAGCGGATCCAAAGCAATAATGAGGGTCACAGCCAGCCTCCTTGGTCCTCTCAACGAGGCCAGTGACGATGCCATCACCAACACAGTTCCCAGCACCGGACCAGGTGCAGAAATCTCACATTCTCCCTCCGAGGATCCAACGATCATGGATGACAAAGGAGGTTCCACATCTGCTGTCAAGGAGGCACCCTCGTTGGTCAAAAAGCTACTAGAACATTGGCTGACAATCACCTTAAGTGGCTTGGTTGAGAAATCGCCATAATGCAACGTATGGTCAGTGCCAACGACAACTATCACCACTACTACGGGCGAACAGGAGGAGACACGAGAAAACAATCAACCCATCGAAACACAGGCCCATTGTGGCACGTTGACCATCATCCTGAGGAAGATGGAAGAGATGGAAAGCAAAAACAAGGCTCTCCACAACCAGATGAAGGAGCACCAAGAGAGGGTCGACAAAATCCCCGGAGCTCCTAAGTTGTTACTAAAATGTGAGGTGGGGAGGTTCATAGAGCAGTCATACTCTAAAGAAGCCACTCCCTATTCCATCCCGAAAACTTTTAAGATGACCCCTTACTTTAGGATATACGACGCGTCCACTGATCCCGAGGATCATCTCATCCATTATGTTACCGCCGTAAAAGGTAAAGACCTATCAAGAGAGGAGGTACCATAGTACTCCTAACTGCCTGCTAAAGCGACATCAACATTCGAAGAAATGGTGGATAAGTTCGTCACCTCCCACGCAGGTGCAAAGAAGGCAGAGGCGAGGGTCAATGACATCTTTGCCGTTAGGCAAACCACAGGCGAAGGGCTCAAGGACTTTCTCACCAGATTCAACAGGGTAAGAATAAGCTTGCCAAACGTATCAGAGGAGATGACAGTCACTACTTTCCAAAACGGACTAAGCAGGGACGGTTCCAAAGCAACTAAGAAGCTACTGAACCGCCTCATAAAATATCCCCCAACGAAATGTGAGGAAATCCACAACGTTTATTCTGCTCAGGTACGAGCGGACGAAGACGACCTCAATAGGCCAACCCAATTGCTAATAGTTGTACAGTAGGAAACAAGGAAAGACTGACGCCATGAGTGACGCCGGGAACAGTCCCTATGTTCCAATAAAGAACGACACCAGCCATATACGAGACCCTTTCGTCCGCCGCCTCAGCACATGGACGTGTTACAACGACACATCTCCCCGCTCCGAAATGAGAGAGGTACTCCCCCTTATTATCATCACATAACTTTTGTGTGTCTCCTTCAGAGATAGTGCGTCTGGAGAAGCTTGTCACCAATGTGCAATGGCTTCAGAAGATGAAATCGGATCCCAACACAAAGAAGTCGAATGTCATGTGCGAATTCCATCAGGAACGGGGACACAGGATCGAAGATTGCATAGTCCTGAGACAGGAGGTCGTGAGGATGTTAAACCAAGGATACCTGAAAGAGCTGCTCAAAGACAAAGGAAAGGCCAACTTCGCACGTGGGCGAGAACAACCCCGTGGACTATCGAAGCCGCCTTCCCCGGCGCGGACGGTAAATATGATCGTTAGCGACGGAAACGACTCGGTAATCAACCACATCAAATTCGCCAACACACATAAGCTAAAACGGACTCTCCCACGAACGATATGACGACTTCGAAGGAAGTATCACCTTTGATAAGTCTGATGCCGACGGTTTATGTTTTCCTTATTACGATGCTTTAGTTATTACTTTACGTATTATTGATACGGATGTAAAGAAAGTCATGATCGATGACGGAAGTGGTGCATGCATTATCCACCCAAGAGTCCTTTAACAGATGGGACTCGAGGAGAGGATAATACCCCATTGCCTTTCACAGATTACATATATATATTAGGCACATTTTACTTTACATGGACAAAATAATTCTTGCACTTATCCACTTATAACTAATTATATGTTCTCCAACTTTATACCAACATTTAACCAGTAATTCACACAATGAGTTTTAGGTCTCATTTTACTTAAATACTACTCCATCCGTTTCATATTATTTGAATTAGCTTGACTCGGCATGGAGCTTAAGAAAAAAGAAAAAGACTTTTGAAACTTGTGATCTTAAAAGCTTAAGGGGTAAAAGGTTTTGTGGGGAAATGTCATTTGTGTGGCTATAAAAGTTTCTCATTAAGGGCAAAAAATGGTAAAATAAAGAGTTTAAAATTGAATTATTTCCAAATTTAGAACTGTATCATTTATTTTGGAACACACTAAAAGGGAAGGTACCTTATTTAATATGAAACGAAGGGAGTAATATACTTCATATACTTTACTATCATGGTCATCTAGTATAGTACCAATCCATAAATACAGGATATTCATTCCAAAATATCAAACTTTGATGAAACTCATTTTCTTCGATTCATTTACCCTCTAACCTTCACGGCTTTATTTATCACTTATTATAAATAGCATAAATGCTTATAACCTCAAAATAATCTTATCCTTAAGTTGATGTCAATTATTTTACGACAAATCCAGTGTATAAAAGTACAGGATGTAACACTCCTAGTCAAACTTATGAACCTTCCAAACTTCTAATTGCCGATTTTCGCCAAATAGTACCGAAACCTTCTAAAATATTCAAATGCAAATTTGGGCATAACTCATGTCCAAAATTGCATCCGTACCCATCGGAACCATCAAAACTAATACACGGGTTAAAAGATGACTTTTTTATTATTATAATAAAATAATAAATAAAAAGTATTTGAGTGAAACTGTTATACAACAACCATTACATAGTAAAATCTTAGGGGTCTGAAAAACTGTTATAGAAAGAAAATTTTAAAAAGATCTATCTTAAAAATATTCAATGTTGCTATTAGAAGTAAAAGATAGTTATAAAGAGATAAAATATAATATAAAAGCTGGTTCCAAAGAAATTTCCCAGTTATAATGAAATGCAAGTATTATCGAGGTTTATTGTTGCAGATAAGTCTGACAGCATTTAGAATCTTCCTTTACACCATGGTAGAGCCAAAAGTACACGGACAAATACATCAATGAAATGAAAAACCAAAATCTTCAGATAAGAAATTTACATAAAAGAACAAAATAATGTTCAGAAAGAAGAAAGAGTAAACAAGAGACATACAAATAAACCAAGATGGAGTATACTTTATAGTTTCTGCCAATTCATATTTAGGATAAACCCAATTAACTTTGAATGTTTGGGCTATCGGCCATACTCTAGGGTAACTGTCAACTCATTATTGGAGTTGATGTATGATTTACTAGACGAGGAAGTTGATGTGCTACAAGCACGTGTTCTTGCTGTAAAAGCTGGTTTATTAGGTTTTGGAAGAGATGTGTTTTTACTACTCCCTCCGTTTCAATTTATGTGAACCCATTTGACTGGGCACGGAGTTTAAGAAAAAAGAGAAGACTTTTGATCTTGTGGTGTAAAATGAGGCACCTTTATTTTGTGTGGCCATAAATCATTGCATAAAGGTAAATTGTTTCCAAATAAGGAAAGAGGTCATTCTTTTTGGCACGGACTAAAAAGGAAATAGATTCACATAAATTGAAACGGAGGGAGTACTAAGCATTATAGTTACCTCTGGCATGCTTGGACGAATGCTAGCATCTTCTTGTACACACAAGAGTGCAATATTAATGCATTTTAATGCATCTTCTTCATTGCATGATTCAAGTAATGATGCATCAACTAAACTCATTGCATTTCCTTCGTTCCATAATCTCCATGCCTGAAATGTAATTTTAAAACGGGAAAAGAGGTAACAAGAAAAAAAGAAAAAAAAAGAGTTAGAAAAAGAGGTAATATAATTACTAATTAACGGGGAAAAAATAAAGAGGACCTAGTGTTTAAGAAATTATCACTTACATAACCTAGGAGGTTTAATGCTTCCTCCCTCTGATAAAATCCTGTATTTCGCTTGCCAGATATTATCTCAAGCATAACTACTCCAAAACTAAAAATATCTGACTTGATTGAGAATAATCCATCTAATGCATACTCTGGAGACATGTAACCACTGTACAACGCCAAGTTATAAATAATATTAACTAAACTTTTAAGAAGTGATGGATTAAATATTCAAGTACTAAATTATTAGAGTGATTGCAGATAGCCTTACTACGTTCCCACAACTTTATTTGTATTTGCTTCTGTAACATTTCCTTGGACAATCCTTGCTAAACCAAAGTCTGAAATCTTAGGGTTCAACTCTTTATCCAATAATATATTACTTGTCTTAAAATCTCTATGAATGATCCTCAATCTTGAATCATGGTGCAAATAAAGAAGCCCTCGAGCAATACCAAAGATGATATCAAGTCGCTTCTTCCAATCTAATAGCACATGATGTCTTTCATCTTGTGCAGTTAACATTAAAAAATGGTAATAATTAATTATAGGAATAGCAGTTTATACTGTGAAATAAAAAATCAAGTGAAGACTAACCAAAAATGAAGGTGTCTAAACTTTTGTTTGGCATATATTCATAGAGTAAGATCTTTTCATTTCCTTGGATGCAGTAACCCACAAGTTTAACAAGATTTCGATGTTGAAGTCTTGCAATCAATACTACTTCATTCTTGAATTCATTTATGCCTTGACTAGACTCAGTTGACAACCTTTTAATTGCGATTTCTCTTCCTCCTTGAACTTTTCCCTGAAAATATTTTCAGTCAAATGTATTAGGTTAACAAAAACACAGATTATAAATAAAAGGCTTAACAAAAAAATGATACTAGTACTTAGCAATAACCTTATAAACAGGACCAAAACCACCACGTCCTAACTTATTTTCATCTGCGAAATTATCCGTCGCTGCTAAAATGCTTTCCAAACTAAAGGAAGGAACATCAATGCCTTTCTCATCATCTTCATTCATTATGTTGTTTTCTCCCTCTTCATTATTCAACCAGCTTGGTCGTGGATTTTCTTGATAGAAATAAAAGGGTAGAATATATGTAATTATGAATTAATTAAGCCGTGTATAATTCATCAAGAACTGAGAATTTACACTTAGGTACCTTTTGTTGTCGCTCTCCTCGTTCTATAAAATATGTAGATAAAGCTGCAGAGTAAAAGACTAGTGGCAATTGTAGTAGGAAGAACAACTCTTAGCCTTCTTGATGACTTGTGTGTTTCGTCTGTAACTACTTGGGTAAAAGCATAAATAATTAAAAACTGATAATTGTAAATAACCTCATAGACTAAATAGTTTTTTAATACCTTTGGGAATTAAAAACTCAGAAGCAGCTAATTTGACATAAATAGTCATTCCACTAGCATCATCTTGGGAGAGTTGTTGCAAATTGAAGAGGTCTCCTTCCCAAGTTAGACATTTGTTACCATAAAAAATATAAGCAATACAAGAGCAATTTTTTAAACAAGTGGATTTACATATTGATGCACTACCAAAAGAATGAGTGTGATTATCCATTGGTAATCTCATATGGGGGTGCATCAAAAACTTGTCCTCCTCCAAATTAGTAGAAGCAGTGCTAGAATTAGCACATGAATTTAGACTTGTTTTCCTCACACAACCACCAGAGAATTTGTTTAAGTTCCAATCTTTGATTGACTTAGGAGTAAAACCAGGCAAACAAACACACAAGGGTGCAGTACTATTTGAGTTGTCATTGCATGCACCATATGCACCACAATAACCATATACATCACATGGTTTTTCTGGTAAAGTCAAAAACATATTCCACTGCTTGGTACTATTCAACCATGTAAGAGTCTTAATTTCCCCCGTAACATCTATTATGAATCTTGTTAAGACTGAAGGATTAAAGATAAAATATGTAAAATAGACCTCATCCGTGTTGTTTATATATGAGAAATTGTAGGTAGGGTTTGATTTTAGTGGCGCATTGGACCAAGTGTGTCCATTCCAAGGTCCAGTTGACCAGTACTGTACAGTTTTATTCCACTTAAGGGTGAGCTCACCTATCGGCTCCATCTCAAAGGAAAATAGTCCTGGACTAGGATCTTCAGAATTTTTCCAAGAAGTTAGACCTTGCTTTGTTTTAGTTCTTTTATTGTATCCAAGTTTAGAACCAAACAAAAACGTATCGCTCGGATGATCAAAACTTTGCCACAATGAATTGGATTTGGACCCATTGTTCAAAACTAAATTCCCATCATCACGAAGAATCGCCACTACAGATTTCGTCGACGTGCTTGAGTCATTAATATTTGTCGACCAAATTGAGAGTCCAGACCCATTGAGAAGCACCAAGTTGCCATGTATAATTTTGAGCTGTGCGGTGTCCATTTCGGTAAAAGAAACAGGAGTCTCTCTATTTGCTACCCAAACTGTGGTTTGTGGAGTTATTTGTTTATACCATATACCAATATAATAGTTGGAACGATTACCTAGTGTAAAGAAGCCCATCTCAAATATTCCACCTGAAGAGACCATGGTTACGCCAATACTTATGGATTTCTCTCCATCAAGCGTATCTCCTAGGGAAAAATTCTTGTTCGTACTGTTTGTGTTAGCTGCGAGAGAAAAGGAGATGAATAGCAAAAGTTGCAGGAAAAGGAGGAACGTTGTATTTTTGATTTCCATGGTTGTTCGTTGCACCAGGGTCAGTAAAAATGCTTAAAAAACAAAACATTTTACCGTCGTTGAAATAGTGTGTTATTTTGTCAAGTCAACAAAACCAAACTTTTCCCACTTGCTTTAGACACCGGCCTATCAAGAACTTTTTCCTTCTCCCTTATATGTATTTGGTGATCTGTTCTATATATACGTACACAAATTCTTATAGGTATAGAAGGTTTTAGTATTTACTATGTTCACAATAGAAAAGTCTTCTCAAATACAGCAGGAGTATATTTTTTTTGTAATTTATTACTCCATTAAAGATACATAAGTCTATATATAAGAAGGTATAGAGTAAAAAATCGTGTCCATAGACCTTTTCAAACTGAAGTACACAAAAAAAACCCTTTTGTCTTTTGTATGGAAAATGACTTTGCAACTTACGGTTCTTTTGAAAAAACAACACGAAAAGCAGAATGATAAAAACTTATCGTAGTAGTAAAACCTTTTCTTTGGTACAGAATTGAAGTTACGCGCAAATAGGCAATTCAGCCTAACTTGTGGAAAGAAAAAAATGTCTCCATTTTTTTCCCACCTTTATTATTTTTTTAATTTATTTCCTTCTCTGGTGGGCGCTCGGTAGGTTTGGGACTTGAGCACTTAAGTGGAATGGAGGTGTATAGAAGATTATATTTTAGAATATTCTAGATATTATAAAATTAACATAGTAAAATTTTCCTATCCATGTGTAAAATATATATAGAGTGTTCGCACCTATTTTAGAAAGTCTAAACAAAAACCACGCCAAATCAAACATAACCCTTCTTATGTAACGAAATTAGTTTAAAATTGCTACATAATTTGTTCCTTTTCCTTCAAAATAAACGTTTGTCGTGTCTAAAATGCTTGCATTAATCCCAAGCTTATGTACCTAATAACCTCCCAACTAATATTAACCTTTTTTATACCTTCTATAATTAGTGTTTTAAAAGGTGTGAGCGTAAAATAAAATATGATAGAAGAAGGTGCAATCCTCGACACATGTGGCATACTAAAAGTGATTGATGCACGTCAAAATCATAAACAAAAATTTCCCATTTGAAATGAGTCACCTAGTCCATGAAATATTTTTCTTCCACCTTGAACATATATATCAGAGTATGCGCGAGAGTCAATATTTACATTCAAAAAAGAATGGTACATGTTAATACAAATATCCGAAAATTTTCTTGCTTGATCGAGTCACTTTCGGCCATATGAAATACTTTTCTCCTCACTTTAACTGTTGAACATAAGAATATATATGCATGGAAGTCAAAGAAAGGCACTTAGGTGGACATGTGTTCATTTTAGTACATTAGAAAATACAAAAAAGACTTTTTACATTAATCGTTCATAAAATACATTACTCAAATCTACTAGAAGAAGATACTCCATTTTCTTGAATGCATCTTCCTAAACTAGTAAATTTTCTTCATGTTTGTGATCCTCTTTGTAAGATATGCATATTTATTTGCCTCCCACCAAATATATTTAGTAGAGCCATTGCTAATTTCCTGTAAATATTTATAATTGTCAAGAATATCCCTAAGTGGCTAATATTGTATTATCTATATCCTCCTTGATAAGCTTGACAACAGCTAATTAAGCAGTACGCTTCCCGTTCCAATTTTCTATATATATCCAGTTTCTTTTGCTAATTAAGCTCTTGTTTAATACTGTCACGATCCGGATTTCTCACCATCGGGAGTCATGAATACGTCTACCAGTGGAAGCTAGGCAAACCAATTCTTACTTACATTTCCATTAGTTACAACTCTTTTTTTTAAGACTTTAAATAAAATTATGTAGTTACAGCGAAATAAATAAATTTAGCGGAAGACTTAGCAAATTTTACTAAATACGATATAGAAAAACCAAACATGATACAGTACCCAAGACTGGTGTCACAATACTCACGAACTTCTAAGAATAATATACATTACCGTCTGAAAGAATTATAAATTGTTTATCTCGAATACATGAGATAATAGATTGAAAAATAAAGATAGAAGAGACAACAGTTCTGCGGACGCCTGCAAGGCTACCTCGAAGTCTCAATAGTCGAAATATCCACAACCGTGGTACTGTCGCCGCTGCTGTCCGTAACCTGTATCTGCGCAAAAAGAGAACAGAGTGTAGTATCAGCACAACCGACCCCATGTGCTGGTAAGTGTCTGGCCTATCCCGGCGAAGTAGTGATAAGGCTAGGACCACACACCCACATAAACCTGTGCAGTTAAAATATATATAGATACAAGCAAACAACAATATACAATAGTGAACATTTATAGGAAAAAGAACATACCCTGGTACAGAAGCAAAATATTGTATCATAAAAATAATATGGACAATGGAATACAATTCTGTTTCCAAACTCACATCATCCACTTACACGATTACAACAACTCGTTCTCATTTTACTATCAATCCTTTTTTATATTTAACAAAACCATACGTAATATCTTACCGGCTATTATGGCAAATATCAACAATTATTATCTGTTAGTAAGTGCGGCGTGCACTCCGACCCTCCCGATAAGTCACCGCATCTATGGCCAGTAACAGTACAAAATAGGCTATCGGCAACTATGGCCAATGCCAACAATCAATATCTCTTATTAGTGTGGCGTACACTCCGACCCTTCCGATAAATTACCGGCACTATGGCCAATAACAATAATCAATTCAATATGTTACCGGCATTGAGCCAATAATCTCTGATCAACAATATGTATATAAAGGTATTACACGTATTAAACCAATAATCTTCAATTTCAACAATATTTATATTACCGATGTAAACCAATATAATAAATCAACAATATATGTCTGTTACAGGTGTGACACCAATAATCTTTAATCATCAATTTATATATTACCGGTATGAAATCAATAGTAATTTCCTTTCATATAATCACATAGGATTAATAGGAATTTAAACTATTTAAGACCCACGGTCATGCTCGACCCCCAACGTATAGATACTCGTCACCATGCCTATACGTCGAACTCCGCACATAACAATTAACACATAAACTCAATTCCTATTTCCTCAAGCTAGGATAGAACAAACACTTACCTCGAAAGTTTACGAACAATTCAATCTGTAGCAATGCATTTTCCTTTATAATTTGGCTCCAATCAATTCGTATCTATAGACAATTGATTTAATATCATCAATTCTACTTAACAAACTAGTTCATATGGCTAAATATAACTTTTACAACATTCTGCCCGAAATAGTAAAAATTGACCCGGGCCCACATGATCGAAACTCGAGGTTCGAACCAAAATAAATTTACCCAATCATCCACGAGTTCAAATATACGATTTGTTCTTAAGTTCGACCCCAAAACAAGGTCTAGATCGCAAATTCTTTGAAAATCGTAACTATACTCATTTCTCTAATTTTTTTCTACCCATTTACACATATTTAGGCCTAGGAATTCAAATAATATTGATGGAAAATGAAGAAAATGAGTTAAGAATCACTTACCCAACAAGTTTGATGAAAATCGCCCAAGAATCGCCAAGAAATGGTGTTGAAGAAGAGAGAGTTTTGAGAAGGGGATGAAAATCCTATTCTGTTTCTATTTCTGGTATAAAAATCACTGGGCGAAAAATTACTCTATGCGATCGCAGGTCCTGTGATACGATCGCATAGAAGAAAATAAAAGGGGCAGAAAATTGCTCTATGCGATCGTGGAGCAATGATGCGATCACATAGAAGAAAAAATGGGGGGTTGAACTTACTCTATGTGATCGCAGGGTTTGGTATGCGATCACATAGAAGGAATTCTGGGTCTCAAAATTTTACTCTATGCGATCGCGAAGGACAATGTGTGATTGCATAGGAGGGACAGTCAAAGCCATGCGATCGCAGGGCTATTGTTGCGATCGCATAGAAGGATTTTGGGACCCTTGATCTTTGCTCTATGCGATCGCAGTTATACCTATGCGATCGCATAGAAGAAAATCCCTATGCAAAAATTGCAGAATTTCTGCTGCATTGTCAAGTCCGAAACTACTCCCTTACCTATCCGAAACACTCCCGAGCCCTCGAGGCTCCAAACCAAATATGCACACTAACTCAAAAACATCATACGAACTTGCTCGCGCGATCAAATCGCCAAAATAACATCAAAATCAATGAATTGAGCCTTAAAACTCAAGAATTCTTTCAAAATTTCATAACTTCCAAAATTTCCAATTTAAGGCCGAAACACGTCAAACGACGTCCGTTTTCAACCAAACTTTACAGGAAGCGCTTAACCAATATATATGACTTGTACCGGGCGTCGGAACCAAAATACGAGCCCGATACCAGTACTTTTTAATCAAAATTCAGTTTCATTTTCCTTAAACATTTTCAAAAAACAATTTAACAGAAAAATTCTTTTACCGGGGTTCTAGACCTCGGATTTCGGTTCCGGGCATACGCCCAAGTTCCATATTTTTCTACGGATTTTTTGAGACCGTCAAATCACGGGTCTGGGTCCGTTTACCAAAAATGTTGACCAAAGTCAACCATATCAATATTAATATCAAAATTCTTCAAACTTTTCACATATTTCATTTATTTCAACATAAAAATTTTTCAACTTCGCGCCCGGACTGTGCATGCAAATTGAGGCAACTATAAATGAGGTTTTCAAGGCCTCAGAAGCTCGAAATGATTAAGAAAATAAGTGATGACCCTTTGGGTTGTCACATTCTCCACCTCTAAAATAATCTTTCGTCCTCGAATGGACAAAAGAAAGAAGTACCTAAGTCGGGGAATAGATGAGGATATCGGCTCCGCATGTTAGAATCGGACTCCCAGGTCGATGCCTCAGGAGGCTGATCCCTCCACTGAATTCGCACAGAAGGAAAACTCTTCGACCTCAACTGTCGAACCTGACGATCTAGAATAGCTACCGGCTCCTCCTCATAAGATAGATCCTTGTCCAATTAGACAGTGCTGAAATCTAACACGTGCGATGGATTGCCGTGATATTTTCGGAGCATGGACACATGAAACACTGGATGTACAGCTGACAAACTAGGTGGCAAGGCAAGCTTATATGTCACCTCTCCCACACGATCAAGAATCTCTAATGGGCCAATAAACCTAGGGCTACGTTTGCCCTTCTTGAAAAATCTAAAGCAGATGGAATAGCAGAAAATGTAGTTATGAAAATGTGACGACCCGGCCCGTCGTCACGAGAATTATCACCCCGTTATGTTGTAATTACATAATTCATGCTTTTATATAAGTGTTAGAGTCTATCGGGTAAATTAGGAGTGAATTGGATTGAAAATGAGGCATATAGCCTTTTTGAAGGAAACTTGAATAACGAAAGTCAACCCGGAGTTGACTATTTGGTTAGAGGGCTCGGAATCGGATTCTGATGATTCGGTTAGTTTCGGGAGGTGATTTGTGACTTAGGGGAGCGATCGGAATTGAATTTGGAGGCCCGTGTAGAAATAGGCTTGAATTGGCTAAGGTTGAATTTTGGCGAAATCCGAACGGTAGGTGAGATTTTGATCCGGGGGTCGGAATGGAATTCCGACAATGGCAGTAGCTTCGTTAGGTGATTTTGGATGTGCCTGCAAAATTTCAGGTCATTCGGACGTCGTTTGGTCGGGTTTTTGATTGAATGCGTAATTCGGAAAGTTTTAAGGAATTTAGGCTTGAATCCGTGTGTAATTGGTGATTTTGATGTTTAGGATGGTGTTTTTATGATTGGAACAAGTCCGTATCGTGTTTTGGAGTATGTTGGTGGTTTTCGTTGGGGTCCCGGGAGCCTCGGGTTGATTTCGGGGGTCCAAACGGACCATTTCTTCTATTTTTGGAACTGCTGTTGGCTGCTGGTTTTGTTGCAGACGGATGCTCTACGCGATCGCATAGGGTTATTGCGATCGCACAGAAGGATGGAAGTGAGCCCAGAGTTGTTCTATGCGATCGCGTAATAGGAGATGCGATCGCATAGGTATGGAAACTGGCACTACGCGATCGCAGGGTCATTTGTGCGATCGCATAGAAGAGATTGGAGGGGTGAGAAAAATGTTCTATGCGATCGCATAGCAAGGGGTGCGATCGCATAGGTTCGTCAGACTGTGCATTGCAATCGCATAGCTAGTGTTGCGATCGCAGAGAAGAAAAGATGAGGCCTGGAAGGTTGTGCTATGCGATCGCGGGAGAGCATTGCGATCGCATAGAAGGGGAATTGGCAGGAAATTTAACTCTATGCGATCGCATAGGGTCATTGCGATCGCATAGAAGAGATTGTTCTGGCAGTGAATTAAATCACAGAACAGAGGGGTCGCGGGTTCATTAACCCAAAACCCCATTTTTGAGTTCCAAGAGGAGAAACTCACGGGAATTGCTGGTAATTCATCGGGGATTCGTCGGAGGTAAGTTTTGTGGCTTAATTACATCATTTTAACATGAAATCCTTAGTTAATTCCCTGTAAATGGAAGATTAATTGCGGGTTTGAGCCCTAAGCCTAAATTGAAGAAAAACACCGATTTGAGTGGGCAAACGGAGTCCGATTTTGGTAAATTTTATATGTATGGACTCGTGGCGAGACGAGGATTCCAGAAATGTGAATTTCGTAAATTTTCGGAATGTGGGCCCGGGGCTCGGTTTTGACAACTTTGGGAATTTTGATGTAAATTGAGTTGTATTGATTGGGTGTCGTCCCATTGGCCTAATTTGTTGTGTTTCTACCGTATTTGATCAGATTCTACGCGTGCGGAGCTTGATTCTCGTGGCAAGCGCATTGCGGAATAGTCGTCGCGCTGTATTGAGGTGAGTAATAGATGCGGGTGATGACCAGCGGTTCGAAACCCCAGTATACCACTTTGTGACGCTCGTATAGCGGCGAGACACGCACACTCTCGAGAGTGCGGGGTCGATCATGAACCGGAGACTATATATTAGTCCGAACTGTCGATACCGTATTATCGGCTATTCTCGAGCCGTCGAACCTCCTCCTCGGACGGTTGTATATATATATATATATTGTGATAATGGCCACTCTGGAGCCGAGGGAACCCCTTCTTCGGCGGTTGATTATACATGTGGGCCGTGAGCCCGCTATTGGATCCCGCGAGGATCGTTATCATTGTCTTATCATATAGTACACGCTAGTTTACTACTAGTCCGCAGCCTATTTTTGTTATTATGCAAATTCCAATCTTCGGAACTTGATATTACCGTTTTCCAACCGAAAAATGATAAAAGAGTTTTCAAAAACTACTTTTGAGCCTCGCGAGGCTGTATCTGCATATTAGCCGACTAGTAGTGGATCGGCCGCACGCCGCAGCGAGATATATGTCGGATCGGACCGCACGCCGCAGGATATCTCTATGATATCGCGCTTGGGCCGTAGGAGCCCCTCCGAGTCCGAACCCCCACAGCGAGCACGGCTACCCAAAATGGATCGAGCCACACGCCGTAGCGGTCATATCACGCATTGCATCGCATTTAGCTACATCTCGCTAGCCGTTATGCTATTTATCGGTAATTGTCGAAACAGTACAGACGAAGATTGATTCTATGACAGGGTAGCCGACTATAGCTTTACATAGTGCTTTATCGCGGATTTCTTATCTCGCGCGTCGTCTTACCCTTGTTTATTACCACCGAGTCCGGCAAGACTCATTTTACTCCCCGCACCTCGTGTGCGCATCCGTGTACCTCTCGACAGCGATCCGCAGAGGCCGTGCGAGGCGACGTTCGTGGATATTCGAGGTAGCCGCGAGTCCGCAGGACCCGACATCCCTTCCTACCGTCTTTGGATTTTGTATTGACATTTCTTTCCGCTCTTGGTATTTTGTAAACCCTTATACACTCATGTTCAGTAGAGGCTCATGACTCTTGACCCTTGGTCTATGGGAGTTGATGTATTATGGGACTTGGTTCCCCGTTTTCGTTACATATATCGTTATTTCTTGAATTAATTTGTTTAAATGGGTTAAAGAGAGCTTCTAGCTCCGTGGTTGATACGGATTGGTCAGGCTGGCTTAGCAAGGTGCCGGGCGCCATCACGACCGGATTTGGGGTCGTGACAAGTTGGTATCGTAGCCCAGGTTTACTAGGCCTCGCGAGTCTTCGAGCCGGTTAGTAGAGTCCTGCGGATCGGTACGGGACGCCCGTACTTATCCTCGGGAGGTCGCGAACCTTTAGGAAAACTTCACTTTTCTCGAACTCGTCGTGCGATCTTGTTGTTTCCGAGAACCGAACTTCTATATTCTATTCTCTCGCAGTACGGCGAGAACGCGAGCATCGTGACGAGGTGGACGACCACCATTGCCACCGTCTTCGAGGCCGCGGGCGCGGTCGTGCTGGAGCTAGAGGTAGGCGGCCGAGGCGCACGCCACCGACCCGCCCGTTGTACCGGCTCGCAGAGCGCCCCCGCCGGTCGAAGCTCCGGCAGCCCCCGGCTCGTGGCCGTACTATATCTATCGCTATTCCCGGTCTTCGGGAGACTCTCGCTCAAATATTATCGGTGTGTTCCGGCTTGGCTCGGGTAGTTTCGCCACCGCCACCGTAGCGACATCCCAGACAGGGGGTGGTCCGCAGACCCTCGCAGCTCGCACACCCGATCCGGTTGTTCAGGGACTTCAGATGCCAGAGGCTGTCCCCGCTCAGGTGGTTGCACCGGTTATTCCTCCGCCTGCACCAGCTCCAGCTCCGCCAGAGCATATGGTTCATGTTATGCCCGAGGACGAGCAAGCGTCGTCTCGAGAGATTTGGTAGACTTCCGCCACCCCATTTCAGGGGCGTCGAGGGCGAGGATGCCCGTGGTTTCTTGGATGTTGTCGAAGATGCCGCGTACGCGCTGGTATTCTCGAGTCCGACGGAGTTTCATTTACTACATTTCCGCCCACCGGTCCCGCATTTGATTGGTGGGAGGAGTTCGCGAGGCGTAGGCCTGCTGGGGCAGTGCACCTCCTCACTTGGCAGCAGTTTTTCACTCTCTTTCTAGAGAAATATGTACCCCGGCCTCGTCGCGAGGAGCCTACGCCGCCGCCCGAGTGGTTGATTCGTGGCGACATGTCCGTGACCCGCATGAGCTCGGATTCACCCGCCTGGCTAGGCATGCCACATGGATGATCCCCACCGATAGGGAGAGGATCAGGAGGTTCATCGATGGCCTCAACTACTCTATCCGTATTCTTATGACCAGCGAACGAGTTCTGTCATCATCGTTTGAGCAGGTTGCTGATATGGCACGCTCTATCGAGGCGGATCGTCGCCGAGAGAGAGAGGAGCGGAAGGCCAAGAGGCCTCGTGGTTCTGGCAGTTTCAGTGGTGCTCCATCTAGAGGGCATTCCCAGCAGAGCAGAGGTCGCTCATCTAGACCTTCTCATTCAGGCCGCCCAGAGCAGAGCGGAGGTTCTTACGGTCGTGGTCGACAGGGGTTTCAGCAGGGTCAGTCATCACTTAGTGCCCTCCCAGCCCAGAGTGCAAGACCTACTTCTCCAGCACCAGGTGCATGTTATGAGCGTGGCGAGTTTGGCCACACGAGGAGACATTGCCCTCGACTACGTAGGGGCGGGACTCGGCGAGAGGGATCGCCCTCCTCTTCGAAGACCATCTCGCCCAGGAGAGGCGGAGGCCGGCCTTTCGTGGACGCCCCGGGGCGAGGAGAGATCCGGCGGAGGCCAGGCACCGTTCTATGCACTTCCTGACATGCGTGATGCAGTTGCCTCCGATGCCGTGATTACAGGTATCATTTCTGTCTGTCACAGGAGATGCCTCTGTTCTATTTGATCCATGGTCCACATATTCTTACGTGTCCTCTTATTTTGCACATCATTCGGGTGCGACTCGTGGTAGTCTTGATTTACCTCGTTCATGTATCCACTCCCGTGGGTGATACGATTGTCGTGGATCATGTCTATAGATCCCGTGTTATATCTATCGGGGTCCGGAGACCCGTGCGCATTTGTTATCGTCGGGCACGGCGGACTTTGATGTTATATCGGGTATGGACCGGTTGTCTCCGTACCATGCTATATCGGACTGTCATGCTAAGACAGTTACGTTGGCCATTCCTGGTATTTCTCAGATCGAGTGGCGTGGTTCGACCGATTTCGTCCCTAGCCGTGTTATTTCGTTCTTAAAGGCTCGGAAAGATGGTTGAAAAGTGGTGTTTATCGTACTTAGCTTTTGCGAGAGATGTGGAGCTCGAGTCTCCTAAGCATTGATTCTCGTACTCTGTCGCGAGGGATTTCCCGTACGTATTCCTTCGTACTCGCTGTGCATGCCGCGGACAGGGATATTGATTTTGGCATTGACTTGGTGCCGGCACTCACCCCATATCCATTCCTCCTTATCGAACGGCACCACCGAGTTGAAAGAACTAAAAGAGCAGCCTTCAAGAACTTCCGGATAAGTGGTTTCATCCGCCCTAGTGTGTCTCCGTGGGTGCACCGGTATTATTTGTTAAAAAGAAAGATGGTTCCATGCGGATGTGTATTGATTATAGGCAATTGAACAAAGTGACAATGAAGAACAAGTACCCTCTGCCGCGCATAGATGATTTGTTTGACCAATTACAGGGTGCAAGGGTGTTTTCTAAGATCGATCTTCGTTCAGGCTATCATCAGCTGAAGATCAGAGACTCGGATATTATGAAGACTGCATTCAGGACCCGATATGGTCATTATGAGTTTCTTGTGATGTCGTTTGGGTTGACCAACGCCCCAACAGCATTTATGCATCTGATGAACAGTGTGTTCAGGCCTTATTTGGATTCATTTGTGATTGTGTTCATTGATGACATTCTAGTCTACTCCCGTAGTCAGGAGGAGCATGCTCAGCATTTGAGTATTGTGTTGCAGAGATTGAGGGAGGAGAAGCTATATGCTAAATTCTCCAAGTGTGAGTTTTGGCTCGAGTCCGTGGCATTTCTGGGACACGTGGTGTCTCGTGACGGTATTCAGGTTGATCAGAAAAAGATAGAGGCGGTGCAGAGTTGGCCTAGACCGTCCTCAGCTACAGAGATCAGGAGTTTTCTTGGCTTGGCGGGATATTATCGCCGGCTTGTTCAGGGATTTTCATCCATTGCTTCTTCATTGACTAAATTGACCCAGAAGGGTGCACCATTCGTGTGGTCGGATGAGTGCGAGGAGAGCTTTCAGAAGCTCAAGACAGCTTTGACCACAGCTCCAGTGTTAGTATTGCCATCAGCTTCAGGTTCATATACCGTTTATCGTGATGCCTCGAGAGTGGGGATAGGTTGTGTGTTGATGCAGGAAGGAAAGGTAATTGCTTATGCTTCTCGGCAGTTGAAGCCACATGAGAAGAACTATCCTGTTCATGACTTGGAGCTAGCCGCCATTGTTCATGCATTGAAGATTTGGAGGCACTATTTGTACGGTGTGTCTTGTGAGGTGTATACCGACCATCGTAGTCTCCAGCACTTGTTCAAACAGAAAGACCTTAATTTGAGACAACGGAGATGGCTTGAGTTGCTGAAGGATTATGACATTACTATATTATATCATCCGGGGAAGGCCAATGTGGTGGCCGATGCTTTGAGCTAGAAGGCGGTCAGTATGGGGAGCTTGGCATATATTCCAGCTGAGGAGAGGCCATTTGCTTATGATGTTCAGGTGCTAGCCAATCGGCTAGTGAGGTTAGATATTTCGGAGCCCGGTCGGGTATTGGCTTGTGTTGTATCTCGGTCATCTCTATATGATCGTATTCGTGAGCGCCAGTATGATGATCCATATTCGGCTGTCCTTAGGGACATAGTTCAGCATGATGATGCTAGATATGTCACCATTGATAGTGACGGCGTATTGAGGATGCAGGGCCGGATATGTGTGCCCAATGTGGATGGCCTTCGTGAGTCGATTCTGGAGGAGGCCCATAGCTCGCGGTATTCTATCCATCCAGGAGCCGCGAAGATGTATCAAGATTTGAAACAGCACTATTGGTGGAGAAAGATGAAAATGGACATTGTCGGACATGTAGCACGGCGCCTCAACCGTCGTCAGTGTTAAGTACGAGCATCGCAGGCCCGTGGTGTATTTCGCCGCATTGTTATTCCCGAGTGGAAATGGGAGAGAGTCACTATGGACTTTGTTATCGGACTCCCCTGACGGCAAGGAAGTTTGATTCCGTATGGGTAATTGTGGATAGATCGACCAAGTCAGCTCACTTCATTCCGAGCTAGTACTACCTACTCATCTGAGCGGCTGGCATCGATCTTTATTCGAGAGATTGTTCGGTTGCATGGAGTCCCGGTGTCTATCATATCCGACATGGGTACCCAGTTCACTTCTCAGTTTTGGAGAGCATTTCAGCGAGAGACGGGTACACGGGTCGAGTTGAGTACAGCATTTCACCCCCGTACAGACGGACGACTCCGAGCGCACTATTCGCATCTTGGAGGATATGTCGCGAGCTCGTGTGATTGATTTTGGTGGTTCGTGGGACGAGTTCCTACCACTTGCCGAGTTTGCCTACAACAACAGCTATCGGTCGAGTATTCGTATGGCCCCGTACGAGGCATTGTACGGCAGCGACGCGTAGATCCCCGCGGGATGGTTTCGAGCCCCGGCGAGGTTAGATTGACAGGGACCGAGTTAGTCCATGATGCTCCGGATAGAGCAAAGTTGATCCGAGAGAGGCTTCGTACGCGCACGGTCTCGTCGGAAGAGTTATGCGGACCGTAGAGTTCGAGAGTTGTCTTTCATGGTCGGTGACAGAGTATTGTCGAAGATTTCACCTATGAAGGGTGTTATGAGGTTTGGGAAGAAAGGAAAGTCGAGTCCCAGGGCACATCGGTCCTTTTGAGATACTTAGGAGAGTTGGAGAGGTGGCATACGAGTTGGCCTTGCCGCCCAGCTTATCCAGCGTTCATCCCGTATTCCATGTGTCTATGCTACGGAAGTACATCGGAGATCCGTCTCATGTATTGGATTTCAGCACCATTCAACTTGATGGTAATCTATCCTACGACGTGGAGCCTATTGCCATTTTGGGACGTCAGTGTGAGAAAATCGAGGTCTAAGGAGATCGCATCGGTTAAGGTTCAACGGAGAGGTCGACCCGTGGAGGAGGCCACTGGGAGATCGAGCGGGAGACGCGAGCAGATATCCTCACTTGTTTCGAGACTTCGGTATGTTTTTCGACCCGCTCGAGGACGCAGCGTTTGCTTAAGACAGGGAGAATGTGACGACCCGGCCCGTCGTCACGAGAATTATCACCCCGTTATGTTGTAATTACATAATTCATGCTTTTATATAAGTTTTAGAGTCTATCGGGTAAATTAGGAGTGAATTGGATTGAAAATGAGGCATATAGCCTTTTTGAAGGAGACTTGAATAAGGAAAGTCAACCCGGAGTTGACTATTGAGTTAGAGTGCTCGGAATCGGATTCTGATGATTCGGATAGTTCCGGGAGGTGATTTGTGACTTAGGGGAGTGATCGGAATTGAATTTGGAGGCCCGGTGTAGAAATAGGCTTGAATTGGCTAAGGTTGAATTTTGGCGATATCCGATCGGTAGGTGAGATTTTGATCCGGGGGTCGGAATGGAATTCCGACAGTGGCAGTAGCTTCGTTAGGTGATTTTGGATGTGCCTGCAAAATTTCAGGTCATTCGGACGTCGTTTGGTCGGGTTTTTGATTGAATGCGTAATTCGGAAAGTTTTAAGGAATTTAGGCTTGAATCCGTGTGTAATTGGTGATTTTGATGTTTAGGATGGTGTTTTTATGATTGGAACAAGTCCGTATCGTGTTTTGGAGTATGTTGGTGGTTTTCGTTGGGGTCCCGGGAGCCTCGGGTTGATTTCGGGGGTCCAAACAGACCATTTCTTCTATTTTTGGAACTGCTGTTGGCTGCCGGTTTTGTTGCAGACGGATGCTCTATGCGATCGCATAGGGTTACTGCGATCGCATAGAAGGATGGAAGTGAGCCCAGAGTTGTTCTATGCGATCGCGTAATAGGAGATGCGATCGCATAGGTATGGAAATTGGCACTATGCGATCGCAGGGTCATTTGTGCGATCGCATAGAAGAGATTGGAGGGGTGAGAAAATGTTCTATGCGATCGCATAGCAAGGGGTGCGATCGCATAGGTTTGTCAGACTGTGCATTGCGATCGCATAGCTAGTGTTGCGATCGCAGAGAAGAAAAGATGAGGCCTGGAAGGTTGTACTATGCGATCGCGGGAGAGCATTGCGATCGCATAGAAGGGGAAATTGGCAGGAAATTTAACTCTATGCGATCGCATAGGGTCATTGCGATCGCATAGAAGAGATTGTTCCGGCAGTGAATTAAATCACAGAACAGAGAGGTCGCGGGTTCATTAACCCAAAACCCCATTTTTGAGTTCCAAGAGGAGAAATTGACGGGAATTGCTGGTAATTCATCGGGGATTCGTTGGAGGTAAGTTTTGTGGCTTAATTACATCATTTTAACATGAAATCCTTGGTTAATTCCCTGTAAATGGAAGATTAATCGTGGGTTTGAGCCCTAAGCCTAAATTGAAGAAAAACACCGATTTGAGTGGGCAAACGGAGTCCGATTTTGGTAAATTTTATATGTATGGACTCGTGGCGAGACGAGGGTTCCGGAAATGTGAATTTCGTAAATTTTCGGAATGTGGGCCCGGGGCTCGGGTTTTGACAACTTTGGGAATTTTGATGTAAATTGAGTTGTATTGATCGGGTGTCGTCCCATTGGCCTAATTTGTTGTGTTTCTACCGTATTTGATCGTATTCTACGCGTACGGAGCTTGATTCTCGTGGCGAGCGGCATCGCGGAATAGTCGTCGCGCTCGTATCGAGGCGAGTAATAGATGCGGTGATGACCAGCGGGTTCGAAACCCCGTATACCACTTTGTGACGCCGTATAGCGGCGAGACACGCACACTCTCGAGAGTGCGGGGTCGATCATGAACTCGGAGACTATATATTAGTCCGACCTGTTGATACTGTATTATCGGCTATTCTCGAGCCGTCGAACCTCCTTCTCGATGGTTGTATATATATATATATATTGTGATAATGGCCACTCTTGAGCCGAGGAACCCCTTCTCGGGCGGTTGATTATACATGTGGGCCGTGAGCCACTTATTGGATCCCGCGAGGATCGTTATCATTGTCTTATCATATAGACATGCTAGTTTACTACTAGTCCGCAGCTATTTTTGTTATTATGCAAATTCCAATCTCCGGAACTTGATATTACTGGTTTTCCAACCGAAAAATGATAAAAGAGTTTTCAAAAACTACTTTTGAGCCTCGCGAGGCCGTATCCGCATATTAGCCGACTAGTAGTGGATCGGGCCGCACGCCGCAGCCGAGATATATGTTGGGATCGGATCGCACGCCGCAGGGATATCTCTACGAGACGTGCTTGGGCCGTAGGAGCCCCTCCGAGTCCGAACCCCCACAGTGAGCACGGGCACCCAAAATTGGAGTCGGGCCACACGCCGTAGCGGTCATATCATGCATTGCATTGCATTTAGCTACATCTCCTAGCTGTTATGCTATTTATTGGTAATTGTTGGAACAGGTACAGTGAAGATTGATTCTATGACAGGGTAGCCGATTATAGCTTTACATAGTGCTTTATTGCGGATTTCTTATCTGCGCTGTCTTACCCTTGTTTATTACCACTGAGTCTGGCAGTACTCATTTTACTCCCCGCACCTTGTGTGCAGATCCAGGTACCTCTCAGCAGTGATCCAGTAGCTGTGCGAGGCGACGTTTGTGGATATTCGAGGTAGCTGCAGAGTCCGCAGGACCCGACATCCCTTCCTACTGTCTTTGGATTTTGTATTGACATTTCTTTCCGCTCTTGGTATTTTGTAAACCCTTATACACTCATGTTCAGTAGAGGCTCATGACTCTTGACCCTTCGGTCTATGGGAGTTGATGTATTATGGGACTTGGTTCCCCGTTTTCGTTACATGTATCGCTGTTATTTCTTGTATTAATTTGTTTAAATGGGTTAAAGAGAGCTTCTAGCTCCGTGGTTGATATGGATTGGTCAGGCTGGCTTAGCAATGTGCTGGGCGCCATCATGACCGGATTTGGGGTCGTGACAATACCAATGTAAGAGACTGAGCTGTACGAAGCCTATCTTGAATGATCTTGACCTTATCTAAGGCCTTCTGAACTAGTTCTGTACCCAACAACCAAGCTTCTCCCGGTTCAAACCATCCAACCGGAGAACGACACCGCCTACCATACAAGGCTTCATAAGGAGCCATCCGAATGCTCGATTAATAGCTATTATTATAAGCAAACTATGCCAAAGGCAGGAATTGATCCCACGAACCTCCAAAATCAATAACACACACTCGAATCATATCTTCCAATATCTGAATAGTCCTCTCGGACTGACCGTCCGTCTGGGATAAAATGCTGTACTTAGCTGGACTTGGGTGCCCAGCTCTCGTTGAACCGCCTTCCAGAAATGTGAGGTAAACTGTGTACCTCGATCTAAAATAATAGAGATAGGCACACCATGAAGGCGAACAATCTCCCTGATATAAATCCCAGCTAATCTCTCAGATCAATAGGTAGTGGCAACCGAAATAAAATGAGCTGACTTGGTCAGCCTATCAACAATAACCCAATTAGCATCAAACTTCTTCCGAGTCATCGAAAGTCCAGAAATGAAGTCCATAGTGATCCGCTCCCACTTCCATTAAGGAAGCTCAATTCTCTAAAATAAACTACCAGGTCTCTAATGCTCACATTTAACCTGCTGACAATTCAGACACCGCGGTACATATGCCACAATATCCTTTTTCATTCTACACCACCAATAATGCTGGTGCAAATCTTGATACATCATTGCAGCGCCTGGATGAATAGAATACCGCAAACTGTGAGCTTTTTCTAGAATTAATTCTCTAAGCCCATCAACATTTGGCACACAAATGCGCCCTTTCATCCTCAGAATCCCATCAACATCTAAGGTGACCTGCTTGGCACCTCCTCGCTGAACCGTGTCTTTAAGGTCACATAAATAAGAATAATTATATTGTTGACCGTAGATACGCTCCAATAATAAAGAGCGAGCAACCGTGCAAGCTAGCACTCGACTAAGCTCAAAAATATCCAACCTCACAAATCGGTTGGCTAAGGACTGAACATCCAAAGCAAGTGGCCTTTGATTGACTGGAATATAAGCAAGACTACCCATACTGGCTGACTTCATACTCAAACCGTCGGCCACTACGTTTGCTTTTACCGGATGATATAAAATGGTGACATCATAATCTTTCAGCAATTCTAGCCATATTCTCAGCCTCAAATTCAACTTCTTCTGTTTAAACAAATATTGAAGACTCTTATGATCGGTGTATACTTCACATTCCACACCTTACAAATAATATCTCCAGATCTTCAATGCGTGAACAATCGCCGCCAATTCTAGATCATGAACTGGATAGATCTTTTCATGAATCTTCAACTGCCTCGGAGTATAGGCAATAACCTTGTCATCCTGCATTAACACTACACCAAGCCCAATATGGGAAGCATCACAATAATAGTATAAGGTCCCGTACCTATGGGTAAAACAAATACCGGTGCTATGGTCAAGGCTGTCTTGAGCTTCTGAAAGCTCGCTTCACATTCATCTCACCATTCAAGTTGAACACCTTTCTGCGTCAATCTGGTCAGTGGGGTTGCAATAGATGAAAACCCCTCCACGAATCGCTGATAATAACCCGTTAATCCCAAGAAACTCCGAATTTCTCTGGCTGATGTCGGTCTAGGCCAGTTCTTGACTGCCCTCAGTCTATTTTGGATCAACCTGAATACCTGTTGCCCTCACAGTATGACCTAGAAATGCAACTGAACTTAGCCAAAATTCACACTTTGAAAATTTTGCATATAGTTGGCTATTTTTTAGAGTCTGCAAAGCCACTCTGAGATGTTGCTCATGCTCCTCCTGACTGCGGGAATATATTAATATGTCATCAATGAAGACTATTACAAACAAGTCTAAATAAGGCTAGAACACCCGATTCATCAATTCCATAAAAGCTGCTGGGGTATTTGTCAACCCAAAAGACATGACCAGAAATTCATAATGTCTGTACCGAGTGCAGAATGCTGTCTTGTGGACATCAGATGCCCTAATCTTCAGTTGATGATAGCCAGATCTCAAATCTATCTTTGAAAATACCTTGGCACCCTGAAGCTGATCAAATAAATCATCAATTCGCGGAAGTGGATATTTATTTTTGATAGTCACCTTGTTTAACTGTCGATAGTCAATGCACATTCTCATCGAACCATCTTTCTTCTTTACAAATAATACCGGCGCACCCCACGGTGAAACACTGGGTCTAATGAAACCCTTTTCAAGTAAATCATGCAACTGCTCCTTCAATTCCTTTAACTCTGGTGGAGCCATGCGATATGGGGGAATAGAAATGGGTCGAGTGCCTGGAGCCAAGTCAATGCAAAAATCAATATCCTTATCGGGTGGCATACCCGGCAGGTTTGAAGGAAACACTTCAGGAAATTCGCAAACTATGGGCACAGAGTCAATAGAAGGAACCTCACCACTGGAATCACATACAAAGGCTAAATAAGCCAAACACCCTTTTTCAACCATACGCCGAGCCTTAACATAAGAAATAACATTATGGCTAATGTGACCAGAAATTCATTGCCACTCTATACGAGGCAAATTCGGCAGAGCTAAGGTCACAGTCTTGGCATGGCAATCCAAGATAGCATGATATGGAGATAACCAGTCCATACCTAATATAATATCGAAGTCCGCCATATTTAAGAGCAATAAATCAGCACGGGTCTCAAGACCCTCAATCACCACAATACATGACCGATGAACTCGATCAACCACAATAAAATCGCCTACTGGTGTAGACACATGAACAGGAACACCTAGTGGATCACTAGGTTGAAACAAGTACGGTGCAAAATAGGAAGACACGTACGAATATGTAGACCCAGGGTCAAATAATGTTGATGCCTCTCTATCACAAACCCAAATAATACCTGTAACGATAGCATCTGAGAAATCAGCCTCTGGTCTGGAAGGAAGTGCATAACATCAGGGTTGGGCCCTACCAACCTGAGTAGTATCTCTAGGATGATCAGCTGTTGGCTGGTCTCTACCTCTATCGGTCTGAGCTCCACCTCTATGACCTCTGCCTCCACCTTCATGTCCTCTACCCCCACCTCTAGCCGGTTGGTAGGGAAACCGGGGCTTGAAATATAGCACGAGAACCCTGCTACTACGATTGAGCACATCTAAATCTCGGGCAATATCTCCTGATATGACCCAAATCTCCACACTCATAGCAGCCGTCTGAACACGCAAGCTGAGAAAACTGGGACTGACCTCGCCGACCCGAATGATCACCTCGGAAACTCTAAATTGGTTGTGCACTGATAGGTGCTGATGATGCACTGTACATCTGCTGATAAGAGTAATGTGGCTGAGAATCAAGACTACCTGAAGGGCCGTGAGAAGCCTGAAGGTCTGATTGATAAGGCTTAGGAGGATAGCCTCTACCATACGAATCTCTACCTCCAAATGAGGTACCACTGAACCTACTTGTATTATAGGGCCTCTTATCCAACCTATACATACTCCTTGAGACATAGCTATCTCGATCCGGCGGGCTGCATTTGCCGCCTTATGAAAAGTGATCTCGGTCCCTGTTCCCATAGCCATCTACAGACGGAATGGCTGACTCGAGCCATCAATAAATCTTCTCACCCTTGGGAAGTATGACAATGGCATAATGAGCCAGGTCCATGAACCTAGTCTCGTACTGTGTGACAGACATAGAACCCAGATGAAGACACTCAAATTACCTGCGCAAAGCCTCTCTCTGAGTTATTGGAAGGAACTTTTCCAAAAACAATTCTGCAAATTGGCCCCAAGTCAAAGATGATAATCCTGCTGGCCTAGATTGACAATAATCTCTCCACCAAGTCTTGGCGGATCTAGATAATCGAAAAGTGGCAAAATCAACACAATTAGTCTCCACAATACCCATAGTATGGAGAACCTCGTGGCAGCTATATAGAGAAGTCCTGGGGATCCTCTGAAGGAGTGCCACTGTAGGTGGTAGTGAACAACTTGGTAAACCTGTCCAACCTCCATAACGCATCAGCAGACATAGCTGCACCATCACTAGCTTGAGTCACTATGACAGGCTGAACTGCCTCAGCTGGGTGAATCACAGGAACCTGAGCGTAGGGAATATTCGGCTCCAGAGTGCATAGCAAGAGTCTGATTACCTCCTCCAGCCTGAGAAGTGGCTGGTGCTACTGGCAGTAAACCTTCTCTGGTGATATTGTCCATAAAACCTACTATCCGGACTAGAGCATCTTGAAGGTCCGGTGTAAACATAACCTATCCTGGGACCTGAGCTGGTCCCATTGGAACTGCTAGGGCTAGAACCTCCTCCTCGATATGAACCTGATCTTCTGCCACTTGTGCTACTGCTTGGGGCTGAGCTCTGCCCCTACCTCGGCCTCTAGGACGGCCTCAACCTCGGCCTCTGCCCCTAGCAAGAGCTACTACTGCTGGGGCCTTGAGCTACTGGTCAGTAGATGAGGAAGCGCATGTTCTTGCCATCTACGAAAGAATAGAGTAGAAATTCAATTGGCATTTAAAGGATCAAAGTTGCACGACAAGAAAAAATAAAGGTGAAATTTTTCCTAACTCTGTAGCCTTTGGGGGATAAATACAGACGTCTCTGCACCGATCCCTCAGACTCTACCAAGTTCGCCTGTAAGTAGCGAGACCTATGTAACCTAAAGCTCTGATACCAACTTGTCACAACCCGGATTTCCCACCATCGGGAGTCGTGATGGTGCCTACTATCGAATCTAGGCAAGTCAAGCATTTAAACATTTTCGGATAACAACTCTTATTTTTAAGACTTTAAATAAAATTATGTAATAACAGCGAAATAAATAAATTTAACGGAAGACTTAGCAAATTTTACTAAATACGATACAGAAAACCCAAGCATGATAAACTACCCAAGAATGGTGTCACAATACTCACGAACTTTTAAGAATAATACACATAATCGTCTGAAAGAAATATAAGTTATTTATCTCGAATACGTGAGATAACAGAATGAAAAATAAAAATAGAGGAGACAACGAGTCCTGCGGACGCCTGCAAGGCTACCTCGTAGTCTCAGTAGTCGGAAAATCCACAAATCGATACTGCCGCTGCTGCTGTCCGTAACCTGTATCTGCGCAAAAAGAGTGCAGAGTGTAGTATCAGCACAACCGACCCCATGTGCTAGTAAGTGCTTGGCCTATCCCAGCTAAATAGTGACGAGACTAAGGCCAGTCACCCACATAAACCTGTACAGTTAAAATATATATAGATACAAACAAACAACAATATACAATAGTGAACATTTATAGGGAAAAGAACATACCCCGGTACATTAGCAAAATATTTTATCATAAAAATAATATGGACAATGGAACACAATTCTATTTCCAAACTCACATGATCCACTTACAGGAGTACAACCACTCGTTCTTCTTTTACTAGCAATTCTTTCTTTAATTTAACAAATCCATACATAATATATTACCGGCTATTGTGGCCAATATCAACAATTATTATATGGTAGTAGTGCGGCGTGCACTCCGACCCTCCCGATAAGTCACCGGCATATATGGCCAATAACAGTACAAAATAGGCTACCAACAAATTATGGTCAATGCTAATAATCAATATCTGTTAGTACTGCAGCGTACACTCTGTCCCTTCCGATAAATCACCGACGCTATGGCCAATAATAATAATCAATTCAATATGTTACCGGTACTGAGCCAATAATCTCTTATCAACAATATGTATATAAATCTATTACCGGTATTAAACCAAAAAATTTCAATTTCAATAATATTTATATTACCGGTGTAAAACTAATAAATAATATTAAATCAACAATATATGTCTGTTACCTGTGTGATACTAATAATCTTTAATCAACAATTTATATATTACCGGTATGAAACCAATAGTTTAGAAATTAGAATTAATATGCACCCGAGTGCAACAAGTTCTGAGTATAAGCATTACATACTTTACTACCTAATTTGGACAACATTTCAGAGGTAAAAAATAAACAACTTTGTATTTAATTAGGATTCAACAAAATAAAAATGAAAAAACCTCATTGCAAAGAAATACGGGTTTTAGCGACTACAAAAAGCGATCAAAATTGGTTTGTTTATTCAAAATACCGACCAAAACCCTTCCAAACATGCTTGATCGGTATTTTAGTGGTCGCTTTTGCATACCAACGAAATTTGGTCGCTAATTACCGACCAATGTTGGACGGTAAATTAATTTCAAAAAAAAACCGACCAAAGTTGGTCGGTATTTTAATTATGTAATCAAAAGATTCACCGTTTGGGAATCGAACCGGGATGTGTACTGTGGCAGGATCATATTCTACTACTAGATCATTGGTGTATTTTATTTTAAAATTATCTTTTTATTTATTTATACTCTTTAATTGTATTTTTACATGAAAATAACCAACCAAAGTTGGTCGGTCTTTTAAAATGACCAATTTTACCAACCAAAGTTGGTGGGTTTCGTAAAAAAAATTAAATATTAAAATATTTTAAAAAACTGACCAACTTTAATTAATTTTTGACAGTTTTTTTACCGACCAAAATTATTCAGTATTTGTCGAATTTGTAGTAGTGCCTGAACATGAAAAAGGAAACGAGTAAAGTCATTTTCCTTTTAATATATTTATAAGCTATAAATGTACAAAGCACACATCGAGTTATGTCACGACCCTAGTTCACCAATCGTGAACATGTCGTGATGGCACCCAGTCCCCATGACTAGGTAAGGCCCATATTTTTAAATTTTATCTGACCTAGTCTATATTGTACATATTTTGAAAATACTAGCTCTTGCAAATTCAAAATCTGTAGTCTTACAACCATTGGTTCTAAAATCTATGGAGTTAAATCTATGTTTTCACAATCATTGCTTTCACTCTCTCTTCTTCTCATATCGTTTATATACACTTCAAGGGGTCGTCCGCCATTACTACTTCTCCCCCTATGTCACCCAGTTGCAATTTAAAAAAATTGAAGTGTAGACGTCACGACCCCAAATACCCTGATCGTGATGGCGCATATCACAGTACTAGGCAAGCCAACCCAACATTTATCACAACGACATCTTTTATAAAAATTATTTTCTAGTATCGAATAAGTCTCGAATTCGTCACATGAAATAGATGACTAAAAATAAAGTATGTGAAAAACCAGTACAAAATATCAACACATCCCAACAAATCGGGTGTCACTAGTCAAGAGCCTCTAGATACAGCTCAAAACTCACTGAATAATAATAAAAGCAATAGAGGAATAGAGACATAGGGTTGCGGACGTCAACAACTACCTCGTAATCTCTAAATGTTGGCCTGAAATTGGAGAAATCGGTACTCGGGAGTGGAACCATCTACGCATGAATCTGCACACTGGGTGCGGGGAGTAAAGTGAGTACTCCAACATAGTATGTAACTAAAGTAAAAAAAAAGTCTGAGTGCAGTGACGAGCATTTAAAATCACATAAGAAGTCTCAACAGAAATATCAAGTCAAATTCTGCAATTGAATAGCTAGTTATCTCATAAAACACCAGTTTCAGTAAAAAAATCCTTGGAAAACATTTATTCAATATTTTTCAAAAGAGGCTCAGTGTAAAAGAGGAGTGAAAATATATCATAATGTCACAGACAAGCCTCTCGGGCAAGATACCACTCATAAGTATAGCCTCTCGGGCAAGCCTCTCAATCACTCGTGACTCAGCTCTCATCAATCAGTACTCACATTATGTACTCCGGCTCAATAAATATCTCATAGTAATAATAATAATAGCTATCGTGGCGCGCAGCGCGATCCAATAATATATAGTGCGCTCACTGGGGTGTGTGCGGACTCCGGATGGGCTCCTTCAGCCCAAGCGCTATGATGTTGCGGCGTGCAGTGCGATCCAATATATGTATATGTATATACTGCTGCAGCGCGCAGCCCAATCTGGTATCTGTGTCAATACCTCACAGTGGGTCCTCGCGACCCATATATATATATATATATATATATCGATGCGGCGTGTAGTCTGATCCATAATAGATATATAATCCTCACCATTAGGTCCTAAACCTCTCTCGGTTATTAACCTCATGGCCACTCGGGCATATCAGTAAAAATTAGGGGACTCAGCCCACAGTGTTCATATATTAAGAAATAGAGTGATGAAACCAGTTTTAAACAAATAAGAGGTAAAACATGACTGAGGATATGCTTCCAAATCAAACAGAGTGAGGAAAGTAGTAAAACTACCCCTAAGGTTCTAAACAGGTCGGCACAAGGCCCCAAACATGGCATTCAGCCCAAAATATAGTATCAATCTCTAAAATATAGAATATCACAAGATTTCAAATCAAATGCGCGGCTTAATAATCGCTATGGGACGGACCAAGTCACAATCCCTATCGGTGCACGCACACGCTCGTCATGTAGCATGTGCGTCACTTTGTTAATCAAAACTTTACAACATACCAGGATTTCATACCCTCATATCTAGATTTAAAATGATTACTTAGCTCAAATCAGTGAAAATAATACTCTGCGACGCCCTTGCCCCTCAACTCGGCCTCAACTCACATCAAATCTATCCAAAAACAGCATTACAACATCAATATATACTAAGGGAACGAAGCCCATGCGAAAATAATCAAATTACAACATAAATCCCAAAATAGATCAAACCCGACCCCCAGGCCCATGTCTCAAAATTCGATAAAAATTACATCAATAAAATCCTTAACCTCCCACGAGTTTATACATACAAAAAATATAAAAATCCGACCATAAATGATCACTAAAATTCCTAGATTGTCTCCAATTTCCAAGCCCTAAACCCCCAATTTTTGCTACTAATTTTCATAGATTTCAAGCTTACAACAACAACAACAACAACAACCCAGTATATTCCCACAAGGTGGGGTCTGGGGAGGGTAATATGTAGATAGGCCTTACCTCTACCCGGGAGGGCAGAGAGGCTGTTTCCAATCGACCCTCGGCATAGATTTCAAGCTTAATCAATCAAAAACCATTATAGAAACAAGTTTAGGGTCCAAAAACCAAACCTCTACGAAATCCCTTGAAATTCCTCTTCAATTTTCTCCCTCAAGCTCAAACCCGTATGAGAAAATGATGAAATAACAAAAAAATCGCGAAAAAAAATATTATATACTTTCTAGCCTAGAGATTTCGCACCTACGACCCATTTTCCGCATATGCGGAGCCGCTTCTGTGGCTAGACGACTGCTTCTACGGTTTCCACTTAAATCCTCAAAATCGCACATGCGCATAAACTACCGCACATGCGGTCTCGCAAGGGCGACCCAACTTCTGCACTTGTGCCTTCAACTCTTCACACCCAATTCCGCATCAGTGTCTAATTGTCCGCCTCTGCGGTCCCGCATCTACGGTCCCCAAGCCGCATGTGCGATTATGATAGAAGCTTCAACACTTCAGCTTTAAATTTCAAACACCAATACTCCCGTCAACCATCCAAAATCACTCCGGGACCTCAACCAAAAGTGCAAACAAGCCATATACCACCATCCAAATTTATACTAATCTTCGAAATACCTAAAACAACATCGAAAAAATAAATCAACCATGGATCAAGCCTAAGAACTTCAAATACTTCCGAATTTTGCTTTCGATCAAAAAGTCTATCAAACCTCGTCCGAATAACCAAAAATTTTGTACACAGATCCCAAATGACACGAAGGACCTACTGCAATTCCTGGAATTCTATTCCGATCCCTAAATCAAAATCTCCGCTATCAACCGAAAAATGCCAAAAATCTAGTTTTGTCAATTCAAGCCTAAATTTACTCCGGACCTTCAAAATACATTCGGATCACGCTCCTAAGTTCTAAATTACCTCCCAAAGCTATCTGAATCATGAAAACCAAATTTCGAGATTGTTTTCTCACAAATTAATTTCTGATTGGCTTTTTCAACTAAAAGACCAGCTTAAGACACTAAGTGTCTCAAACTTTACCAAAACCATTCCGAACTCGAACCAACCAACTCGATACCATACAATACGAATGAACGCGACATAAAGAAGCAGAAATAAGGAAAACAGTGGTAATTCATGAAATGACTGGCCGTGTCGTTACAGTAGAAGTCCACCATTGAAGGCCATTCATAACTTTGCTTTCAAAAATAATTTTTTTTGACTTTGTTAGTTGTTTGGATTGTGTGTTGTTCCAATTGATTAAAAATATCAAAAAGAGTTCAAAATTTAAATTTGATATGATTTGGAGTAGATTTGAGCAAGATTCGAGCTAAATTTCAGAAAAGATGCAATGAAGAAGACAAAGTGATTTTTTTTTTAATTATGTATAATCTTCTATAATAGTGTATACGAGTGTATAAATACATCTTATACACCTCTATACAAGCGTATGTAGAAGAACTTCTTCCGTCCAAATCACCATTAAATGACTTCAAATTTTATATACAACCTCATTATACTATTTATAATAAGTCTAAATAACACCCACTCCAAATTTCTCACAAAATCAAGTTCGGAATTTTAACCCACATATTTAAGCTTGTTAAAAATCTGATTTTCACCACCTTAATGGATTTGTTTGTTGAACTAATATTTGAGCCATAGTTACTAATTCAAAAATTAACTTAAAAGCCTGAGTAATCTTTGTTAAAATTTAAATAGTAATTTTGAAAACCTATTTGAGATTGATATTGAATCTTAGCCTATTATTTTGAACTAGATGATTATAAATTAAAATATGGACTATAAAATTAAAAAATAGGAAGCACAATTGTTCTCATATAAAAATTTTCGAACGCAAAATAGATATAGAAGACGAAGATAACTTAATTATACAGCTTGAGGAAATCATAAGTGCTCGATTTCTTGCCAATGTAGCAAAGAAGTTACTTTGCTCTTAAAGTGGCTTAATTCCATCTATTTTCCTAAAGACTAAGATTCCATAACCACAATGTCTTCAAGTTGAGTCTCCACCTATCACTTATAATATTATTTATTTATCTGTCTAATTTTTTTCTGATTTCATATATATATACCTCCATCCTAATCCTGATCACTGCTTTTAAACAAAGAAGAAATTAATTTATTTGAACCTCTAATTATTTTTCTATATTATGCCAGAATAATGATCCTTCGTCACCTACCGCTTTGATGGAAATGGGCAACAGTACTAATATTATAACTTTACTGATTTTAGAACCCTTCCCACTTGTCTGACCAAGACTTCACTTTTAATTATATACTGTAACAACGTTAAATGCTTAGCTCGAGAACACTTTAATTAACTGCTTCCTCATTGCAATTGTTAAAATTCAGATTAGCATATGGTCATTTGGTTATCGCGATAAAAATGTATGTTAATCATGATTAGTAGTTAGTTATGTGTTAATCATGATTAGTAGTTAGTTATTTAACTAATTAGTTAGTTTGTTAAGATTAGTGAATAGTTAATGGAAGATACACGTGTACATATATTTCCTTGCATGTGTGCAATACACAGCAGAACACTTTCTCATTCTTCTGCAGTTATACTTCTTCTCTCTACTTTCTCTCTGCTTCTCCGCTACTTCTTCTTCTTCTTTCTTCTTCTTTCTTCTTCCATTTCGTAGCCATGAATTTATAGAATTTAGCATGGTATGAGAGCTATGAGCTCAAATTGAAGCTCGTGAATTCGATCTCTTCTTTCTCCTTCTCTTCTCTTCTGAATTTCTGATTTTCTCATTGTTTCTTTAAAACTTAATTGAATAACAATGGCGGGTGATAATTTTGCTGATGAAAACCCTAACACAATCGAAACTGCTACACATGTAAACACTCATACATCATCGGAGGATGAATTTGAAGAAGGAGTAAATGTAGCAGTTACTCATTCTTTATATTTAGCTCCTGGCGATACAAGCGGGATCTCTTTGATTTCTTTTTAGTTAAAAGGTACGGATAATTACTCGTTGTGGTGTAGATCTATGCGAATTGCATTATTAGGTCGCAATAAGCTTGGGATTGTTGATGGCAAATGTCCTAAGGAAAGATTCCGTGAGAAATATTGGTACCAATGGGAAAGGTGCAATGCAATTGTATTGTCATGGTTAATGAACTCTGTAGCCTCGACATTGATTAGTGGAATTGCTTATGCAACTAGTGCACATGTAGTTTGGATGGATTTGCAAGAACGATTTGATAAAGTAAATGATACTCGTTGTTATAATTTGCACAAGGAAATTGCTACTTTAACTCAAGGTACAAATTCTATTTCTGTTTACCACTCAAGGCTTAAGGACCTTTGGGGTGAAACTGAATCTGTAGTACCTATTCCTGGTTGTGATTGTGCTAAAACAAAGGAGTTCATTATACATTTACGAAAACAGAAGGTATATCAATTCTTAATGGGATTAAATGACTCTTATTCTCAAGCACGCAGTCAAATTCTTATGATGAAGCCATTACCTTCAATAAATCAAGCTTATGCCATGTTGATGAGTGATGAAAGTCAAAAGTTTGTTGCTGCTAATGCTGGTCTTTTAGGATCAGCTCCTATTGTGAATACAAATTCATATGATTCTACTGCCCTGTATAGTGGAAAGCCTAGTTTCAATACTAAGTTTAGAAAAAAATTATAATGTGTACTGTGATTTCTGTAAAATGAAAGGTCATAGTAAGGAGAACTGTTATAAAATAATAGGATATCCTCAAGACTATAAGGCTAAAAGGAGAGGAGGAGCCAGTGCCTATAATGCTATGGTAGAGCCTAATCATGGTACACATGTATAAACAAACTATGGTCTTTAGAATAGAGGAATACAACAAGTGCCTATTCATGGCATTCAACAGACAATCCAAGGTTCAGAAGTTTTGCAGGGAAAAGGAGCCAAAACTTCAGAAAGCAACACTGTTTATCAGTCACATGGATCAACAGCTACAGCTTCACAAGGAGGTGGTTTTCCATTTACCAAGGAGCAATATGATCAGATAATGCAGATACTAAACTGTGGCTCAACTTCTACTACTCAAGCAAATGCTGCAAATGCAAATGCTACAAATGCTGCAGGTACTGATACAACTCTTTTAGCATCTTCTAATTCACAGGATCAAGAGTGGATTATTGATACAGGAGCCACAAATCATATGACTTCAGATGTAAACCTTCTGAACAAATCTTCCTTAACTACACCTGCTAAGTCTAGAAGAGTATTACTTCCTAATGGAGATGTCACTCAAGTTACTCAAATAGGTGACAGTTGTATTTCAGACAACAGCACTCTTAAAGAAGTTCTTTATGTTCCTCAGTTCAAGTTCAACTTACTGTCAGTCTCCAAAGTGACCAGAGATCTGAGATGTTTTGCTTCATTTTATCCTGATTTCTGTGTATTTCAGGATCTCTTCAGTGGCAAGGTAAGGGAGATTGGTAGAGAAAGAGAAGGTTTATATTTCCTACAAAGACATGGGGCTAAAAGACTTACTGCAGTTGCTTTAGTTGCAGCTGGTATAACATCCAAGACTACAGATATTAGCTTATGGCATAAGAGGCTAGGCCACATATCTAGTATGGTTCTCAAAAGACTGTTTCCTACTAAACTAGCTAGTATTACTGATGTTGTTAGTAAGTGCACTGTGTGTCCATGTGCCAAACAAACTAGACTGTCATTTCCTACTAGCTATAGTAAAAGTACTATTGCATTTGATCTTATACATATAGATGTATGGGGTCCTTACAAATATGCAACATTTGATGGACATAAATACTTCTTAACCATTGTTGATGATTTTACCAGGATGACTTGGCTATTTCTTCTGAAATTGAAATCTGATGTTTGTGTTGTTCTAACTCAATTTATTGTGTTAGTACAAACTCAGTTTCACAAAACATTGAAGGTAGTTAGATCTGATAATGGATCTGAGTTTGTGAATTCTATATGCAACACTTTGTTTCAGAGGTATGGAATTATTCATCAGAAAACTTGTGTCTACACTCCTCAGCAAAATGGAGTTGCTGAAAGGAAACATAGGCACATTCTGGAGGTTACTAGAGCTTTGAGGTTTCAAGCTAATATTCCTATTAAGTTCTGGGGTCACTGTATTATTGCAGCAACCTATATCATCAACAGGATGCCTTCATCTGTGCTTAATGTTTTGTCTCCCTATGAACTATTATATGGCAGAGCACCTAGTCTTGATCATTTGAGAATTCTTGGTTGCTTGACTTATGCAAACCAAGTTCAAGAAATAGACAAGTTACTTCCTAGAGCAAAGCCTACTATTCTAATGGGATTTTCTGATACTCAGAAGGGATATATCTTATTTGATCTGAAGAATCACTGCTTTAGTGTTAGCAGAGATGTGTCATTCAGAGAAGATGTCTTCCCTTTCAAAGAGTCTTCTACTTCTACTGCACCTATCTTCTCACCTCCTTGTCTTACAACTGATGCATCTGACAGTGATGTTTTACATACTGATGAATCTGAAGTCAGAAATACATCTTCACCTTCTTCTTCTTCTATTGATTCTGATCAAGGAAGTTACAGTTTACCACAGATACATGATTGTTCAGAACTAGATCATTATTCTGCACCAAGTCAACTACCATCTGATACAGTAAATCAAGAATCTGAGTGTCTTGATCTAAGAAGATCATCTAGATCTAGACAAGCTCCCATCTGGATGAAAGATTTTGTGTCTTTACCAGGATACAAAAATGTTCCTTACTCTATTTCAAATTGTGTTGCATATGATGACCTATCTCCTATTTATCAGGCTTATCTAGCTGCATTTTCTACTATAGTAGAACCTTTATCATTTGAAGAAGCATCTAAGGATCCTAGATGGATAGATGCTATGAAAGCGGAAGTTGATGCTTTGGAATCTAATCATACATGGGATGTAGTCCAATTACCTGCTGGAAAAAATCCAATTGGATGCAAATGGATATACAAGGTGAAGTACAAAGCTTCAGGAGAGGTAGAAAGGTTTAAAGCCAGATTAGTTGCAAAGGGATACAGTCAACAAGAGGGCATTGATTATCAAGAAACATTCGGTCCTGTGGTTAAAATGGTGACTGTTAGATCTTGTCTTGGCAGTAGCAGCTTCTGAGCATTGGCACATTCATCAGATGGATGTATACAATGCTTTTCTGCATGGGGAGTTAACTGATGAAATCTATATGAGTCTACCACAAGGATTTCAGAGTCAGGGGGAAAATAGAACAGTATGCAGACTCTTAAAATCCTTATATGGGCTCAAACAGGCACTAAGACAGTGGAATGCAAAGTTATCTGAAGCTCTTGTGCACTTGGGCTTCAAACAGAGCCAACATGATCACTCTCTATTCACCAGAGGAACAGGAAAGTTCACTGTTATTATTCTTGTGTATGTAGATGATATGCTATTAGCTGGACCTACTCTGTCACTTATAAATGAAGTTAAAGCCAGTTTACAAGTGACTTTCAAAATGAAGGATCTAGGTGAGTTGAGATATTTCCTTGGCATTGAGTTTGCCAGATCTCAACATGGAATTCTAATGCATCAGAGAAAATATACTCTTGAACTCATTTCTGAGCTAGGATTGGGAGCTGCAAAACCTACTACTACACCCATTGAATCTAATGTCAAACTTACTACAAAAGAATATGATGAGAAAATTGGTGAGATGGAAAATATTACAGATGAGTTAATATCTGATCCTAGTAAATATCAGAGATTACTAGGTAAACTACTATATCTAACAGTCACACGACCAGACATAGCTTACAGTGTTCAAACTTTGAGTCAGTTTATGCAAAAGCCTAAGAAGTCTCACATGGAAGCTGCGCAAAGAGTAGTTAAATATGTAAAAGGACAACCTAGACAAGGTATACTTCTGTCTAGCAAGAAAATGTGTACTGTGACAGCATATTGTGATGCTGATTGGGCTGCTTGTCCTCTTACAAGGAAGGTTGTTACTGGTTTCTTCATCAAGTATGGAGAATCATTAGTATCCTGGAAGTCTAAGAAGCAAAGTACAATTTCTAGGAGTTCAGCTGAGTCTGAACACAGGAGTCTTGCCTCCACAGTAGCAGAACTAATCTGGATTCTTGGAGTGTTCAAAGATATTGGTGTTGAAGTTGTATGTCCAGTAACTATTTTTACAGACAGTAAAGCTGCAATTCAAATTGTTGCAAATCCAGTATTTCACGAACGCACTAAACACATTGAAATTGATTGTCATTTCATACGTGAGAAGATACAAAATGGGCTAGTCGAGACTGATTATATATCAACCAAAGAGCAATTGGCAGACATATTAACCAAGGGGTTAACCAGAGTACAACATGAATACTTGATGTCCAAGCTAGGAGTACTTGATATATTTGCACCACCTAGCTTGAGTGGGAGTGTTGAGAAAAATGTATGTTAATCATGATTAGTAGTTAGTTATGTGTTAATCATGATTAGTAGTTAGTTATTTAACTAATTAGTTAGTTTGTTAAGATTAGTGAATAGTTAGTGGAAGATACACGTGTACATATATTTCCTTGCATGTGTGCAATACACAGCAGAACACTTTCTCATTCTTCTGCAGTTATACTTCTTCTCTCTACTTTCTCTCTGCTTCTCCGCTACTTCTTCTTTTAACTGCTTCCTCATTGCAATTGTTAAAATTCAGATTAGCATATGGTCATTTGGTTATCGCGATAAAAATATGAAAATAATATTTAGTATAAACTTAGGTATTGTTTTATAATTTTGTTTGGTTGCATTTATTTTTTGAGTACAAGTACTACTGGTATAACTTTTATACTGAAATCTAGGTCAGTTTATAACACATGCAATGTGGGATAACAACCTAAGGATGAACTATACTTGGATAAAACAAGTAAATTGACAAAATAGCTCTTGTGCCGAATCCATTTTATTGAAAAGGTCAAGGTTAAAATATAAGAAAATGTTATTCAAGATTATTAATCAGATTTAAGACAAAACAGATGTTTTAGATTATACATCGTGGATGTTCTTTTATAAACGAAAAATATTTCTGTAAAAACATTTTTCTAAGATATAAGTGATTTTCTATTTTATTTTATGTTATTTGGTAGGTAAGTAAAAATTATTGACACGGAAGCATCTATATCTATATATATATTAATATAAAGGAGGGCTTAGTGGAGATGATGCGGCATGGCTCTAAAGCCAGCAAATGTATTTTTCTTTTATCTCCTTTTAGTGGCATTTCCCTTCCTTTTTATCTAATTTCTCAAATTTTTGCCAATTTTTCCCCTTAATTTCCTTTTATCACTTTTAATTCTCTCTTTCAGTTTTTACATTTAATTATCAGTTAACTCCTCCCCATAATTTCGTTATCCCATTTAACATCCTCACATAAAGTATCATTTACACAATAAGTAACTGTTGTTTTTGGGAAATAATATGAAAGAAACGTTTCATTTTTTAAAGAATCTACATATGTTGCATTCTTGCTCATGTAAATAAGGGCTTCCAAAAGCTTTCAAGAATTGGTTTTGAGACATTTTCAATTATTGGGCCAACAATGTTAATTATCTCTGCTTTCTCAACTCCCTCTTTTCCCTTGATTTCATATTATGTTAAATTATATTTTCCCTCCGTTTAGAAAGGAATGTCTGGACATCCTTTTCAATTAAAATTTTATGATTGCATAAGTCTTAAATTTTTCTTTTGTTTATATTTTCTTTTGCAGATAGAAGAGGGGGCATATTTTTATGCTATATGGGAGATTCATGTTACTGTTGCTGGGTACCTCACCCTAGGACAGTGATATATTTCCCACAAGGTCACGAAAGAGTGATTGATGACATACCAAATGGCACTCAAGATTCAAGACTCAAGCCACTGTTTTACGGTTTGAGTGGGTGGATAACATAATTTGAAGCCAACAATCCATGAGGTTATCTCATTTACATATGACTAATTCGATATCCAACATAGTTCTTTTTTTAGGGATATTTCTTGAGAGAAAATCAAAATATTTGTAAAATTAATCATGTAAATTTGATTAGAAGTGTGTATTGACTTTATACCAGAAGCTTTTATTGACTTTATGTCAATCAGTACCGAATTTACTCATATTTTTTTATAATACCGTTATGAAATTTAATATTTGTATGATACCTCCAAATATGCTTCATTAGCTTTTGTAACTTTATTTTTGGATCTCTTAACATTTAATTTTTTATATAATGTGGAGGTTGATGAGCTTACCGCTATATAAATTAATGTAACTGTGTTGAATAGGTAAGTAGGGTTTCCTCAAGTCTATGAAACCTTTCTTCTTTAAATTAACTCCCTTCTTTTTATTTTTTCTTGTGTGATAAAAATGAACTGTTGGAGAAAAATAAAAATATTTTTAAAAGAATTTATCCAATACTATTGGAGTATCTTAAGTTACATACACGCATCATGGCATGATTTTCTTAAAATATCTACTTTATTATTATGTTTTGAGTCTTTTGGTTTCCTACATTTATTATTGGGATGTTAGAGAAGAAGAAGAAAAAAAGGAAACTTGAGAAAAAAAGGAAACTTGATATTCTTTTCTGAAAAATGGACTGATAAGAACTAATTAGGAAGGGGGAAAATATAGAAGGAAAGGAATAGATGAATAGGTAAACAAAAGGAAAATCAATGGAAAAAAATTACATATTAGATTCATGTACAGTTTCATTCCTTGGATTTGGGAGCCATGGTTTCGGTTTTTCCTTTTTCCTTTTTTACTTATATACTACAATAAGAATTGAAAATGGACATAACGGTAGTCTCCTTTTTATTATTCCACGGGATCCAAAATAAATAATTTTTTAGAATTTTTCTTGTAGTCCAAAATAAATAATTTTTTCAGATTTCATGAAATGAATTAATTATTTTCTTCCTACATTGTCTTTGGAGTAAAGTATTGGAGTATGTCTTAGGAATATTTATGTGAAGAGATAGTAAATGTTAATATGATCAATTTAATTGCTATTGCTAATTAATGTTAAAATGTGCATTTCTTAATCTATGTGAAAACAACCAAAAAATCACTTATTGTGGACCGGATTGAGTAATTGTTTTTAGCGTAAACAATAACAGTAGATTGCACATTTATTAAAGAAAAGATAAAAGTAATTGTTTTTAGCGTAAACAATAGCAGTAGATTTCATCAATTGAAATTTAATTGATGAAGTTTACTAAACCGCACAAAGCGCTGATAAATTAACTAGTTTATATATAATCACGACTAACACTATATGTGTCATGACAAAAAATTCAAACTGCCGTGATGACACTTAATCCAACCCGCTAGGTAAGTCAATTAATAATAAAATTTAATATAATAATACTGATATGAGTCAAAGATGGGATAACTGAATTTTATACAACTCCCCAAGGACTGGTAGTACAAGTCATGAGTCATTAAGACTTAAATTTTACAAAACTGAAATAAAAATAAATACAACGTATGTTTGAAATATAAGTTTGAATCTAAAGCAACCAAGGAGAAGTGATATCCGTAATTGGGACGCATATACATCTTCAATGCCAGCCCTCGGCATATGCAGTAACATCAACACCAAGATCTGCACGCAAGATGTAGAAGTATAGTATGAGTACAACCGACCACATGTACTTAATAAGTATAATAACTAACCTCGGCGAGATAAAGCAATAAGAACTATAGATGATACACACTAACACGTGTGCAGTTCATAATTTCAACAAGTATAGGACATATATATAATTAAATTAGAAAACCTCAGGGGAAACTATATTGATGCTCACAATTCTTGGTTTTTAAAGTGTTCAGCTCAGTCAACAATCCAGCATATAAGGAAGATATGCAAGTAAATCAGGTAAACAGACAAGGAAATTACAAGTAAAGATGAAATGTAAAAACCAAATATCAATTCATAGCGGCGTACAACCTGATCCAATAACAGTAACCAGCTCTCCCAGAGATCACATCAACCAGACACCCGTCGGCTTCTCACAATCCGCGTGTACACCATTATGAGAGAAACATAAGAGGATGACCCTTAGGGATGGATCCGTATCCACACGCTACACAGATAACTCACGTACTGCATAGAAACTCACATGCTAATAATATCAACCGCAAGAACAATTCATATGCTACATTGAACAACACATGTGCTATAAGATCAATATCTGGATCCACACAAAAAACTCAGGTACTGCACGGATAATTCATGTGCTATAATATTAATATCTGGATCAGCACAGACAACTCACATATTGCACAGACAACTCACATGTTAATAATATCAATCCGCCTGGCATGGTCATAGGCATAACAACATAATTCACCTAGCATGGTCACTAGCAAATTATGGAAAACAGATTACGGAAAACCCTTTTCCTATACTTTTGTAAAATCAATTACAATGGAAATTTCTGAATTTGTCAAGGTGCTACCAACCTTGGAAATCACCAAATCACAAAAATAGTCGACAAGTGCACGAATTTGCCCTATAAAAGCCCCCACCTTGGGCCGCTCGTGCTGCCACTCGTTTGGCAAGGAAATGACACATATGTTTCCATGCTCAAGCCTTAAAATAGACAACCCTATGTCTATATTTCAGACTATTTCCCTCCCTACGTATCTAACCCCATTTTTATCGCTGCTAACACACATTTACATAGTGTAATCAGCCCAAACTATTTTCTATGATCAGTTGACATCCCCCAACTGATAGGACATAATCCCCATGATTAAAACATGTAGAACATGTTTAGAACATGCTCTACAAATGTGCAAAGACTCAGTACATAATCAACATTCTTGGACATGGCAGTTTCAATTGGTCAACTACTTCATGTGTACAACATGTGCGCATTTCCTGGCCAGCTGCTGCCCCAATTTCGTGCCTTGGCTTGGACGAGCTCCAATGCCTTGTATCCAGCTGCATTGTGCCACAAATTTCCTTGCCATCGCCCATGAACTTGGCCCGTTTGCCGTAACTCAATGCCATAACAAATCTGCCTGCGCACTGCCTTCCCGTTGCACATTTGCTTGTCCTTGTCAAGTCGCCCCTACTTGATCAAGTCTGCTCTTTGCCAATGCCATGCTGATTTTAGCATCAAGTCACCAAGCCTTGATGCCCTTCCCTTTGCCAAGTCGTTTGCCCTAATATACTTAGGTGCCTGCCCGATCACCTAAGTCATGGCAACACCATATTGCCAATGCCACTGCCTTGGCACTAAGCTGCCCCATTTTAGCGCCGAGGTCTTTCCCGTTTTGCCTTGTCAAGCATCCGTCCATCCCGCCTTATTCCGTCAAGGTCTTGGCCTTTGCTCGCACGCAGCCCACTCATATTTTTGGTGTAGTCCGTCACACCTTAGCCCTCAATTAGAAGCGTAGTCCGTCAAACTTGCCCTTGCAATAGTTTGTTGCAATTGACAACACCCGCATTGTCTTGCATGTTATTTTCCCCCGCACATAGGCCAATGACAAGACCATCATGCCAAAATCCGTGTCACTGTGGCGCCGCTTGCCGATCAGCTTTGTCAAGGGTCTAACAGGTAGGTGGGAGATAAACGGCATAGAATGCAACTTATGGGACGTACTTGTTTTCCTACACTTCCATCAGGAAAGTCACACTTGTTTTTCTAAAAGAAAATATTTTTCAGAATATTTTAACTTATCAAACGTTGCATTCTCAGTAACAAGCACAACCCCATATATTGCATTTTTAATACAATTAACCAAATAAATCATAAATACTAAATAATCCAAGTGTTATTCATGCATTACAATCCCAACATAAGTTTGTCCCTAACAAAACAACGAGTCAAGGAATGTATTTGGGAAAGGCATTAAGCAATTTGTGCTGATTTTATTACTCCAATTTACTCTTCCATGATGATCAAGTACGTAGACGCTATCTTTTATTCAGTTGATCTTCATATTGAGAACAAGTAAATGATATCTTTTTCCTGAACTTAAAAGACAAAGAAGAAGAACATTAAAGTAGAACAAACAGATATACATTATACGTTCACATCAATAATTTTCACATAATGGAACAAGCATTGGGATTGTCGTCACTGAAAATGTAAGTAATCGTATGTTCATCTGCATTTGCCTGGGGAACATTTTTAACAAAACCAGGAGGAGCTTTTTTGTCATAAGCTTGAGCTACGTAGGGATAGGAGACAAGATCGTAAGGGACATACGGCCAGAATATTGCCATTTTCCCAGTGCCTTTTACACTCTTCAGTACTTTGTTTGGGTCAATATTACCACTCACTGTCACCCTGTTTTGCTTTCTGTTCACTTCCACTGTTTTTACACCTGAAAATTCAATGCCACCAAAGAACTTTTCATTTCAAAGAGTTCAAGTTTTAGGCACTACCAGTGTCGTCATGTATAAAATTCAAGTAAATGTTTATAATAAATTAAATTCGTATTTTGACAAGAGTAGGTTGCTCTAGTGGTGAGCACTCTCCATTTTCAATTAAGAGGTTGTGAATTCGAGTGGCCCCAAGAAGCAAGGTGGGGAGTTCTTGAAGGGAGGAATACCGAGGATCTATCAAGAACAATCTCTCTACATTCAGGGTAGGAGTAAGGTCTCCGTACACACTACCATCCCGGATCCCACCGGTGGGATTTTGCTGTTGTAGAATCAAATTCATTAATAATATTAATCTTATATGTGTATAACTTAAATCCTTTGTCAAAAGAAAAGGGACAAATTCTATATGTTTATGGACAACGGACATACTGATCGTATATTCGTTATATGATTGAGACCAATAAGCTTATACTCCATTTTAAGAGCCTCTTATTAGACCTTCTTTGCATCAGTATTATAATTCAAATTATAAAATCAAAATAGCGTACATCCAACCGCAGTTTGAATTTTGATTTTTTTTTTCTTTCACCGCAGGGAATTTAGAAGACCATATAATTTTAGAAGCGATTTTATTTGCATTCTTGATATTTGAACGTTAAAAACGTCTTATATTCATGAAGAGAGCTTTATACTTTAGAGTAAAAAACCTTTCATACTGCTAACGGCATTCTTGACTTTCCTTTCACATCCATCACAGTCCATTTTCACTTTTATCTCTACTGTCTGCCAAGATAAAAATTAGAATTTGTCAATAGCACAAAAACTTAAACCAAGAATGACCCATGGGAAAAAGAGAAAAGACAAAAAAAAAAGGAAAAAAAAAACGAAGAAACAATTACAAAAAAGGATAATCACCTGCATGGGTTTCCTATTGGTTCTTGTGCTAGTGACAGTACAAAAGTTTGATAGATAGTGAAGAGCACCCATCCTCTCCTTGTTTCCCTTTTCTTTGGAGGAAAGATGTGCATGCAATCAAGAGATAAAAATGAGGGAAAAGGAAGGTGAGATTGCTAGGGTATTTATAATGAGATTAAAGTTAGATAACATTGTATATCATTGTCTCTATTATCGTGTAATTTAATAGGCAACAACATTTATAATATTTTAAGTATCAATCAATGATTATAAATAGAAGTTACATGTAGTACATTTTAAGTAATATAATTATTCTTTACATCTCCAAACTTTTTAAGGAGATGGACCCTTAAGTTCGTCTAGAAAAGATTTAGAAATTCTTTAATTATTTTTTTGTTAAAGAAATTAAGCGTCCAGAAATAGTGCAAACAGGTCCCAAGTCATGACTCTTTATGTTATTCCTCACATTTATTTGTATATGTTAATTTGGGAATTTGTTGTAAAGTTCTTTTGTGGTGCTTTCTTTTTTCGCTCGATAGGTTTGGCTTTGCCTTTTCATTCGTTTATATTTCAATTATTAGACGATGCCCAATTATTGGCTTCTGGTGTTGATTGATTATCGTGAGTGCATTATAATTTATAAATGTATGGATATGAACATTCTTTTGTTTGTGATCAAACGTAGCATCTCATGCATGGTGAGTAGCCGAAAGGTGACTATCCATTTTGAGATATCAACGATGTTGAAAAATATTATTTAATAACCAAAGAACCTGTTGGACAATGTTGGGGCTCGGTGAATGATATAATCATGGGAAACTAGGGTTAAAATCCCAACAATAAGAAATGCTAGCTTATTTCCTTTCATCTGTCTAAAGTTTTGTAGGCAAGTTGATTATTCGATACTTGTATTTGTAAGAAATTATCAGTATATTATAAATAATCGAGATATGTACAAATTGGTCTACATACGATTATAAAAAAATAAAAAAAATAAAAAAAAAAAAGAAAGAAATGGTTAAAAGAAAAGATAGAATTGGCTTTAATGTTTGTCCTGATTCTCCAATTGCACTATATTCGTAAGATGAGGTAGGTAGGAGGGAATAGAACACAGACAAAGCTTTTAAGAATTACACCAATAAAATAAGCTTTTAAAAAAGCAACTAACGTCGTACGAGAACGGGGGTTGGGATGAAAGTTATCAGATTTATCAATGAAATAGTGGCGTGAGCTCAAGGTGACCTTTAATGGAGAGGAGGATTTGACCTTCACGCGATCAGTGATGAGAGGTAAAGAGAAGGAGAAGTAAATGAATCTTCTGGAACTTTGAAATCTGATTGAGTTCAAAGTGGAAAATCCCACTATATACAAGAGAGTGTATTAAACGAAAAAATAACTGACTAACTAACTGATACAATAACAACAATCAAGTAAAACTTCACAAGTGGAATCTGGGGAAGATAAAGTATACCCAAAATTTATCCTATCCCAAAGGGATAGAGAGACTGTTTTCGAAAAACACTCGGCTCAAGAATAAGGAAATAACAATAGACACATGCCAACAATAGAAGTACGAAAAATAACATCTGCATCATAAGAAATAGATAATAGATTTAAAAGCAATAACAATAACCAGTAATAATTCCATAAAAAATAGTGTGAAAACTACATAAACCACTAACAACACAAGACGAAACATTATCAGCCTAGCCCCGCCCCAGGAACAACGTAGAAAAACTATCTAACCCTAATGTTTGACCTCCACACCTTCCTATCCAGAGACATGTCCTCGAAGATCTGAAGTCGCGCCATGTCCTGCCTGATCACATCACCCCAATACTTCTTAGGCTGCCTTCTACTTCTCCTCATACCTGCGATTATCGACCGCTCACACCTTCTAATCGGAATATTTATGCTTCTCATCCGCATTTTCTCGAACCATCTAAGCCTCACTTCATGCATCTTGTCGTCCTTGTAGCCACGTCCACTTTCTCCCAAATATCTTCAATCCTAATGTTATCTAGCCTATTGTGCCCACACATCCATCTCAACATCCTCATTTATGCCATTTTCATCTTCTAAATATGAGAATTATTGGCTTCCCAACACTCAATCCCATACAATATGGCGGTCAAACCGCCACACTATATAAGTTACCTTTAAGTTTCGGTGGCACTTTCTTGTCACACAGGACTCCAGATTCTAACCTCCATTTCATCCGCCCTACTCTTATACTGTGCGTGACATCCTCATCAATCTCCTTTTCTTGGGATGACTTGTGAATCGAGACTCACGTCCATGTACGCTTCCCCAACGCATCACTGAACCTACACTCCAGATATTCTGTTTTAGTCCTACTCAACTTGAAACCTTTAGACTCAAGGGTCTGTCTCCAAACCTTCAGCCTCTCATTAGTGCTGCCTCGCATCTCATCAATCATTTCATCATCAACGAATAACATACACCATAAAACCTCCCCTTGAATATGGTGTGTCAGTGCATACATCGCCACGACAAATAAGAACGGACAGTGCACACCCTTGGTGCAACCCCATAACAATTGAAAAGTGTTATGAGTCACCTCTCATAGTCCTAACCCAAGTCTTAGCTTCCTCATGCATGTCTTTATCACCCCTAATGTAGGCTACCGACATACCTTTAACGTCCAAGCATCTCCAAAGAACCTACCTAGGAACCTTGTAATACGCTTTCTCTGGGTCAATAAACACTATGTATAAGTTCTTCTTCCTATCCCTGTACCATTCCACTAACCTCCTGATAAGGTGGATAGCGGACGTACTGGAACGATCGGGGATAAACCCGAATTGGCTGTCAGATATCGACACTACCCTCATCACCCTCCCTTCTACCACCCTCTTCCAAATTTTTATGATATGACTTAGTAACTTAATGCCCCTATAGTTGTTACAATTTTGAATTTCACCTTTGTTCTTGTACAGCGTCGTCATCGTACTCCACCTCCATTCATCTGGCATCTTCTTCATCCTAAAGATAACATTAAATAGAGAACTCAAACCATTCCAAGCCTGCTCTACACGCACACTTCCATAATTCTACCAGAATTTCATCCGGCCAGATCGCTCGGCCCTACTTATCTTGTGCATAGCTCCCATGATCTCATAAGCCTTAATACACCTATAATACCTAAAGTCTTGGTGACTCTCGGAGTGCCCCAATTCCCTTAGCATAATGTCTTTGTCCCATACTTCAAATAAGTCTATGGAAGTAATCTCATAATCTCTGCTTAATCTAGGCATCTTCCATTAATACTCTACCTTCCTCGTCCTTGATGCACCTCACTTGATCCAAGTCACGATCCTTCCTCTCTCTCGCCTTGGCTAGCCAAAATAACTAATTCCTTCCTCCTTTGACCCCCAAATCCTCGTACAGACAAGCAAACATTGCAGTCTTAGCCTCTGTGACCTCTAGCTTTGCCTCATTTTCTTTCTTATACCTTCTTCTATTCGCTCTCCTCTCTTCCTCATATGTTCTCTATACTAACCTAAGATACGCTGCTTTCCTTGCTTCCACTTTACCTTGGATCATGACATTCCACCACCAGTCTCCTCGGTGCCTGCCAGAGTAACCCTTCGAGACCCCTAACACCTCTCTCACCGCCTTTCTTATACAGTCCGATGTCAATATCCACATCTCTCTAGCATCTCTGCTACTCCTCCAGGCTCCCATATCCATCAACCCTCCCTCCAAATACTAAACTTTATTCCTCATCAAGGCTCTCACCTGATCCTCCGTTGACCCCGAACTAACCTCGTCTTACTCTTTAATAATATACCAATGTGCATCACCAAGAGCCTATGTTGTGTCGCGAGGGTTTCACTTAGGCTAACCAAATCCTCGCACATCCACCTATCATATCTCCTAAGGAGGATTTAATCAATCTGAGTCTTAGCCACCATACTTTGTAAAGTAACTAAATGCTCCTCCTACTTCAAAAAACTAGAGTTCGCGATCACCAACTCAAAAACTCTAGCAAAATCCAACAATGAAGTACCTCCTCCGTTCCTATCTCCAAAGTCGAAGCCACTATACACCTCCTCACCATAGATGCCAACAGATGACCCTATATGCCCGTTGAAATCTTCTCCTATGAATAACTTCCCTTCAAGCGGCACACTACGTTCCACCTCATCCAGCCCCTCCCAGAATCACCTCTTGACCTCCTCATCTGAGATCGCTTGTGGTGCATAAACACTAATAACATTTAAAGTGATCCCTCCAACTACTAACTTAATCCTCATTAATATATCATTCACCCACCTGACCTCTACTACTGACTCTCTAAGTTCTCTATCCACAACAATACCCAGTCCATTTTTACCCTTCTTGCCTCTCGAATACTATAATTTATACACGTCTACATTCCTTGCCCTCGATCCTACCCACCTAGTCTCCTGAACACAAACTATATTGGCCTTTCTTTTCTGTATAATCTTTACCAACTCTATTGACTTACACATCAATGTCCCTATGTTCCATGATCTAATTCTCAACCTATAGGCTCATTTGGTCCCCTTACCCCTTTTCGGTCCCGTCTATTCCATCCCCTTCCCTCCCTCCCCCTACCATCTGCCAACCCCGAGGACATACCCATACTCCTCCATTACAGATCAAAGCCATTATACCTATGTAGCCTAGGGAAATGCTAACACAAATAGCAATGGTCTAACTAAAAGCAAAACAATTAGTAATTACAAGTACTCTACTAGAATGACTAAACTAGTATGAACTACAACGACGACAATATAGCTAACACAAGGGGAAGAGAAATAGAGGGCGGGAGATACCAACTCTCAGGGATAGAACCTGGAGTTTCAACTTGATGTACACCGAGTCTGCTGAGCCTGACGTATTCCCTTCCAACTTCCCCCCGTCCCTTGTTAAAGCTCTCCGACCTGTTGAGCTATATTTGCGAGAGTGTCTCCCGCTCGTCTTCAAGTGTTACAAAATACAACCTAAAAAAACATACAAACACCATAGGAAAACACGAATAGGGGGTGGGGTGGCAGGACAGTCACCATACCACTGTATTGTCAAAGCCAGACTGGTATGTTGTCGCGCCAAATTGCTGTCACTGGAAACAAAGATAAAGACGCAAAAGGGAGGGTGATAAAATTAGAAAACTAGAAGAAAAAGAGGGAGAAGAAGAGAAATGCAAGGAGATATGAGAGATTAGAGAGATGGGGTTTGGACTTGAAACAAAAAGTAGAAGAAAAAAAGGGGCGGACACCGGTATAGTCATCAAAAAATGCTACTGCTAGGTCTTTTAGGAGAAGAAAATAGAAAGAAGAGAGAAGGGGCTTACCTAGCCACTAGTGGTCATTGACGCCGGCGTATTGGGTTTTCTCCGGCCGAATTTGACTGTTACCTGTAGGAAATCGAGGGGGAAGAGAGAGAGAGAGAGCATAGAGAAGGAGCGTAAAAAGAGGCAGAGTGAAAGTGTTTCTCAATTACTACTAACTAACTAATAAGGAGACTAAATTAAATAATTAATCTTAATATCCCGTCCCTCTCTCAAGTTGGAGGTTTAGTAAATACAACCAACTTGCCTAAGATAGCACTATGTTTAATCCCAGTCAAGGCCTTTGTAAGGATGTCTGGCAATTGATTGTCTGTTCTTATGTGGTGGAGTGTCACGACCCAAAATCCGGTCGTGATGGCGCCCAACACTAAAGCTAGGCCAGCCAGACCAACAACTATTTTCAAGTAAAAAACCAGTCCCAAAAGGACAACTCGATAAGATTATATGAGTCAATAAATACTCCAACAATAATAGTATGAACAAATACTAAGAAGTGCGAATAACAAAATAACACTCCCAAAAGATCTGGGATCACGAGTCTAGAGCCTCTAAACAAACCGAATAGTAATAGAAATACTGAATAAAATACTCAAGTCTGAAACATATAGTAATAACTGAATGAAAAGAGAAGCTAGGTTATGCGAACACCTGCAGCTACCTCAGCAACTCGAATAACTCTAATATAAGCTGGAGTGCTTGTCTAACCCTACTGTGTACCTGAATCTGCACACAAAGGTGCTGGGAGTAGGGGTGAGTACTAAGTACTTAGTGAGTAAGAAGTATATAATAATAGCTCAAAGCAGGAAATCCACAGAATACCACAAAGCAAAGCTAAACTACAGTCTGATACATCCTACGAACTAGCAATAACAACAAATCACAATTAGCACAGGTAATTTACAAACAAGAATGCAATGCAATGCACATGACCGCTACGACGCGTAGCCCGATCCGTTTAACGTCGATGGCGCTCATTGGGGGTGTGTACAGACTGCGGAGGGGCTCCTTCAGCCCAAGCGCAATATTCATATCATCCGTTGCGGCGTGCAGCCCGATCCATACTTATCATGTGGCGTGCAGCCCGATCCATCCTCAGTCCACAACATGCATATGAGTCGCACAACAGTTCAAATTATTTATTTCCAGGTTCCAGTTCATTAATGATGAAAATACTTAAATTTTATTTAATTTTCCAAGAACAGGTGACTTAGCATTTCATAATAGTGATTTCAAACTGGGACTGAGATAAGTGATTAAGCAAACCAAGCTATCACATATATGTCTATCCCCTTGGGATACTATAGGTCGGCAGAAGTCCCCAAACATGGCTTACAGCCTACAAATATATCTAACACAGTGTGCGTTTCAACCATATATAACATATTATTCATATCCGGGATGGACCAAGTATGAATCCCCAGTCATAATCAATCCCGCACCTGCCATGGTGTGCGAGCCACGTCCTACTAGTGTCATAATGTGCTAAACGGGTTTTCGAACCCTCAGGCTACCATATACACTAACTACTCACCTCTAGCCCGCTGTGGACTCGTCGGCGATACCTTTTCCCTTTAAATTTGCCGCCTCGTGCATTGAATCTAGTCAAAACCACAGCAATTACATAAATATGGGTCAAAGAAACATAACCCAATCAAAATTACTTGAAAAGCGCAATAATACACGAAGTTGGTAAAATCCGATCCACGGACCCAGTTCTCAAAAAATTCCGAAATTCATAGCAACGGATTCCTCGTCTCGCCACGAGTCCGTGCATATAAAATTTATCGAAATCGGAGTTCGAATGGCCTTTCAAAACCCAAATACTCATTTTCATAATTTAGGCCCTAATTCTTCACAAATTCTACCCAATTTCATAAATTTTGGTGTTTATTCTAGCATAAAATCGTGTTTTTGAGTCAAGAATTAACTCCGGCGATTACCCGTTGATTTCTCTCTTCAAAGCTCTCGAAACCCTCATTTGACGAAGTAAAATGGTGTAAAAATAATGAGGGTTCACGTCTGATTTTTAACTTAACTATTTTGTCACTAACGCCTTGTTCTATGCGATCTCAATGCCACTAAGCGATCGCATAGAGTAAAATTTCCAGGCCATTTTTTCCTTTCTATGCTATCGCAATACCTCTATGTGATTGCATAGAGCAATCTCCCTGCGGCCCAAATTCCTTCTCTACGATTGCAACGTAGTGTATGCGATCGCACTATATAATTTCCTCAACCTATGCAATCGCACACTCCTCTATGCAATCACATAGAGCAATTTCTCATCCCCTTCAGGTCATTCTATGCGATCGCAATGACCCTATGCGATCGCATAGAGCAATACCTGACTGCAATATTTCTGCTGCAACATCTAAGTTCAAAACCTCCCGTTGGGCATCCGAAATCATCCTGAGACCCTCGGGACCTCAACCAAATGCACAGATATGTCACATTACTTCATTCAAACTTGCTCGTAACATAAAAACACCATCATAAACATTAAAATCACCAAATCCTCACTGATTCAAGCCTAAGTTTCATTAAAAACTTCTGAAACTAACATTTGATCTAAAACCCGACCTAAACACTTCCGAATGACCTAAAATTTTGCACGCATATCCAAAATCACCTTACGGAGATACTGCAACTCTCGGAATTTAATTCCGAGCCCCAGATCAAAATCTCACCTACCGTCCGGAATTCGCCAAAATTCAACCTTAGCCAATTCAAGCCTAAATCTATATCGGACCTCCAAATTCAATTCTAATTGCTCTTCTAAGTCATAAATCATCCCCCAAAACTAGTGAATCATCAGAAATGCATTTCGAGCTTTCTAACTCATCGGTCATCATTCGATTGACTTTTCCAAATTATCCTTCTCAAAAAGAGATTTATTGCCTCATTTCTAACTAGATTCCATCCGATTACTTATAACTCTCCAAACACATATAAATTAATATGTTAAAGTATAAAAATGAAGAAAACGGGGCGGTAACTCCCGTAACGACAGGTCAGGTCGTTACATTCTCCCCAACTTAAACAAATGCTCGTTCGCGGGCGGGTTAAAAAACATACCCGGAGTCTCAAATAAATGTGGATACCTACTCTGCATCTCCTGCTCAGTCTCCCAAGTTGCTTCCTCCATGGGACGACCTCTCCACTGCACTTTCATCGAATCTATGTTTTTGGATCTCAAATGGCTATCGGCACCACATCATAGGTCAAGTCCTCATCCAGTTGTATCGTGATGATGTCTAATACATGTGATAGATCTCCAACATACTTTCGGAGCATAGATACATGGAACACCAGGTGAACTCCCAACAAGCTGGGTGGCAGAGCAATCACATAGGCCATCTCCCCAACTTTCCTAAGCACCTCAAAAGGTCCAATGAACCTTGGGCTCAACTTTCCTTTCTTTCCAAACCTCATAACGCCCTTCATAGGCGAAACCTTCAGCAACACCTTCTCACCTACTGAATAAGACACATCTCGGACCTTCCGATCCGCATAACTCTTCTGTCGCGACTGAGCTGTGCGAAGTCTTTCCTGAATCACCTTCACCTTGCCTAACGCATCCTGAACTAACTCTATCCCCAATAATCTAGCCTCGCCAGGCTCAAACGAACCGACTGGAGACCTACACCGCCTCCCATATAAGGCTTCATACGGCGCCATCTGAATGCTGGACTGATAGCTATTGTTATAAGAAAACTCCACAAGAGACAAGTAATCAGCCCAAGAACCTTCAAAATCAATGACACAAGCACGCAACATGTCCTCCAGTTTCTGAATTGTACGCTCGGACTGCCCATCTGTTTATGGATGAAATGTTGTGCTCAGCTCTACCTGTGAACCCAACTCTTGCTGAAACGTCCTCCAAAACTGTGAAGTAAACTGAGTACCTCTGTCTGATATGATAGAAACTGGAACTCCATGTAATCTCACAATCTCACGGATGAATATCTCTACTAACCGCTCCGGGGAGTATGTAGTACACACAGGAATAAAATGAGCTGACTTGTTCAGCCTATCCACAATCACCCAGACTGAACCAAACTTCCTCGCTGTCTGAGGGAGTCTACTAACAAAGTCAATAGTTATCCTTTCCCACTTCCACTCGGGAATATCAATATGCTGGAACACGCCACCAGGCCTTTGATGCTCATACTTGACCTACTGACAGTTGAGGCACCGTGCTACATGACTCACAGTATCTTTCTTCATCTTTCTCCACCAATAATGCTGCCTCAAATCCTTATACATATTTGCGGCACCTGGATATAGAATATCGCGAGCTGTGGGCCTCCTCCAATATTAACTCACGAAGGCCATCAACATTAGGCACGCATATCCAGCCCTACATCTGCAACACACCATCAGTATCAATAGTGACATCTCTGGCATCATCATACTGAACTCTGTCCTTAAGGACAAGCGAATGTGGATCATCATACTGGCTCTCTCGAATACGGTTATATAAGGAAGACCCAGATACCATGCAAGCCATCACCCGACTGGGCTCAGAAATATCCAGCCTCACCATCTGATTAGCTAGAGCCTGAACATCAACTGCAAGGGGCCTCTCCCCAACTGGAATGTACGCTAAGCTGCCCATACTAATAGCCTTCCGGCTTAAAGCATCGGTCACCACATTGGCCTTTCCGAGATGATACAAAATAGTAATATCATAGTCTTTGAGTAATTCAAGCCATCTCCGCTGCCTCAAATTGAGATCTTTCTGCTTAAACAAGTGCTGAAGGCTGCGATGATCTGTATATACGTCACAAGATACACCATACAAGTAATGCCTCCAAATTTTCAAGGCATGAACAATAGCAGCTAACTCTAAGTCGTGAACAGGGTAGTTCTTCTCATGGGGCTTTAGGTGATGAGAAGCATATGCAATAACTCTACACTTCTGCATCAATACACAACCGATCCCAACTCTCAAAGCATCACAATACACCGCATAAGACCCTGAAGCTGATGGCAATACAAGCACCGGAGTTGTGGTCAAGGCCGACTTGAGCTTCTGGAAGCTCTACTCACATTTATTTGACCACACAAATGGAGCATTCTTCTATGTCAACTTCGTCAAAGGTGAAGTAATAGACGAAAAACCCTAAACAAACCTTCGGTAATAACCTGTCAAAGCGAGGAAACTCCGGATCTCAGTAGCTGAGGACAGCCTGGGCCAATTCTGCACCGCCTCAACTTTTTGTGGATCGACCCGAATACCATCGTTGGACACTACATGTCCCAGAAAAGTCACAGTGTCAATCCAAAACTCACACTTAGAAAATTTTGCATAAAGTTTTTCCTCTCTCAACCTCTGCAATACCACCCTCCAGTGATGTGCGTGCTCTTCCTAGTTGCGCAAGTATACAAGGATATCATCAATACGATCACAAACGAATCAAGGTATGGCCAAAATACACTGTTCATCAAGTGTATGAATGCGGCTGGGGCATTAGTCAACCCAAAAGACATCACTAGAAATTCATAGTGCCCATATCTCATTTTGAAAGTTGTCTTCATAATGTCTGAATCCCTAATCTTCAACTGGTGAGAACCTGATCGAAGGTCAATCTTAGAGAATACACTTTCTCCATGAAGCTGATCAAACAAGTCCTCAATACGAGGTAACGGGTACTTATTCTTTACTGTCACCTTGTTTAATTGTCTGTAATTAATGCACATCCTTATTGTGTCATCTTTCTTCTTTACGAATAATGCCGGTGCACCCCAAAGTGACACACTTGGGAAAATGAACCCCTTATCTAGAGTTCCTGAAGCTGTTCTTTCAACTTTTTTAACTTAGCTGGTGCCAAGCAGTAGGCAGGAATAGAAATAGGTTGAGTGACCGGCACCAAGTCAATACCGAAATCGTTGTCCCTGTCTGGTGGCATGCCCGGTAGGTCTGCTGGAAATACATCCAAGAAATCCCTCATAATAGGGACCGAATCAAGACTAGGAGTCTCGGCCTCAACATCTCTAATGAAAGCCAAATAAGATAAACGACCCTTCCCAATCATTCGTTGGGCTTTTAGGAAGGAAATTACTCTATCGGATACATAATCAGTCATGCCTCGCCACTCGATCCTCAGATTACCTGGAATAGCTAATGTCACTGTCTTGGGATGACGGTCCAGAATCGCATGGTAAGGGGATAACCAATCCATGCCTAGAATCACATCGAAATCCACCATGACGAATAATAATAAGTCAACTCGGGTCTCCAAACTCCTAATAGTAACAAGACAGGATCGGTATACCTAATCCACAATAACTGTATCACCCACCGGGGTAGACACGTGCACGAGCAAGGCAAGAATACCATGGGTCATACCCAAGTGACGCAAAATATGAAGAAACATAGGAATAGGTGGATCCGGGATCAAATAAGATAGAAGCATCCCTGTGGCAGACTGAGATAATACTTGTGATGACTGCATCTGATGCACTTGCGTCACTCCTATTCGGAAGAGCATAAAAACAAGCCTGACCTCCGCCAGTACGATCCTCACCCCTAGGGTGACCTGTGGCTACCTGACCACTACTCCTAGCTGACTGTGTTGGTGCTGACACGAAGGCTGATCCTTCTGCTGAGACCGCTTACGAAGAAGCTGGGGAAACTCGCTCCTGATATGGCCCAACTCACCATACTCAAAACAACGGCCTGAAGTTGGAGAAAGGGACTACTGAGAACCCCTCACTGCAGATGAACCCCGAGCTGAAGGAGCAGGAATAGAGCTCTGAGCTGGAAGGGCGCTAAGTACGGGCTGGCTCTGCTGACGATCTTGCTGGCCCTGATGACCACGGTCTGACGAAGCCCCACTAGACTCTACACGGCCTGACTGAGGAGATCTGAAGGAACGACATCTGCTGTGCTGAAACTGGCCACTAGACGGAGCACCACTGTAACTACCTGCACCCCGAGGCCTCTTAGCCTCCCTCTCCTCACGCTCTCGACGGCGGTCTATCTCAATCTGACAAGCCGCATCAACCACCTCCTCAAAAGTAACTATTGTAGCCCTCTCCCTAGTCATCAATATGCGGATAGGATAATTGAGACCATCCATGAATCTCCTGATCCTCTCACAATCTGTCGGAATCATCCACATGGCATGCCGAGCTAGCTGTGTAAACCTTAACTCGTACTGAGTCACTGACATATCTCTCTGCTTCAACCACTCGAACTAACGATGCAGCTCCTCCCTATGAGACTGGGGCACATACTTCTCCAGAAATAATGTGGAGAACTGCTGCCAAATGAGGGGCGCTGCCCCAATAGTCCTACGCCTCTCCAAATTCTCCCACCAATGAAATGATAGTCCTGTGAACTGGAAGGTAGTGAAAGCAACACCGCTAGACTCCAGAATACTCGCAGTACAAAGCATACACTAGCACTTATGTAGAAAACCCTGGTCATCCTCGCCCTCAACACCGTTGAACGCCCGAGGCTGTAGCCTCCCGAACCTCTCCAACCGACGATGCTCGTCATCAGGCATAGCTGGGACCACATGAGCTAGGGCTGGTGCGACTGGTGCAGCCGGCTGAACTAGCTGAGCTGGAGATGCCTCAAGTACTTGCAAGCCCTGAACTACCGGCTCTGGTGTGCGAGCAACGGGGGTCTGATTTCCTCCCCCTGCTTGTGAAGAAGCTGCTACAGCAGAAGCCGCAACCACCTGGGCTAAGCCAGTGCACATGATAGGATCTGTGCTAAAGTCTCCTGAAGACCCGGTATCTCAATAGGCATTGCCGGTGCCTGAACCTAGGCTGCTAGGATGCCTGTAGCTGGAGCCTGATCCTGAACCTGATCCACTGGCGCTGGGATCTGACCCAGAGTCTGGTCAACTAGAGGGTCAGCAGGTGCTGTCACTACTGCCCTACCTCTGCCATGACCACGGCCTCTGGGTGCCACTGGTGGTCGTCCGCCACGTTCGCTAGCACGTGTTCTCGCCATCTGCGAGAGAGTAGAATATGGAAAATTTTAGTTTGACGATAACACAAACCGCACGATATGAATCCAAGAAAGTGAAATGTTTCCTAAAGTTCTGTAGCCTCCTGAGGATAGATACGGACGTCTACGTACCGATCCGCAAAAGCCTACTAAACCGGCTCATGACTCGCGAGTCCTAGTAACCTAGGCTCTGATACCAACTTGTAACGACCCAAAATCCGGTCTTGATGGCGCCCAACACTAAAGCTAGGCCAGCTAGACCAACAATTGTTTTCAAGTAGAAAATTAGTCCCAAAAGGACAACTCGAGAAGATTATATGAATCAATAAATACTCCAATAATAATAGTATGAACAAATACTGAGAAGTGCGAATAACGAAATAACACTCCCAAAAGATCTGGGGTCATGAGTCTAGAGCCTCTAAACAAACCGAATAGTAATAGAAATACTGAATGAAATACTCAAGTCTGAAACATATAGTAATAACTAAATGAAAAGAGAAGCTAGGTTATGCGAACTCCGGCAGCTACCTCAGCAACTCGAATAACTCTCATATAAGCTGGAATGCTCGTCTAACCCTCCTCTGTACCTAAACCTACACATAAAGGTGCAGTGAGTAGGGGTGAGTACTAAGTACTCAGTGAGTAAAAAGTATATAATAATAGCTGAAAGCAGGAAATCCACAGAATACCACAAAGCAAAGCTAAACTACAATCCGATACCTCCTACGAACTAGTAAGAACAACAAATCACAATTTAGCACAGATACTCTACAGATAAAATGCAATGCAATGCACATGACTGCTACGGCGCATAGCTCGATCCATTTAACATTGACGACGCTCACTTGGGGGGGGGGGTGTACGGACTCCGGATGGGCTCCTTCAGCGCAAGAGCAATATCATATCATCTGCTGCGGCGTGCAGCCCAATCCTTATATCATCTACTGCAGCGTGCAGCCCGATCCATCCTCAGTTCACAACAAGCATAAGAGTCACACAACAGTTCAAATTATTTATTTCCAGGTTCCAGATCATTAATGATGAAAATACTTAAATTTTATTTAATTTTCCAAGAACAGGCGACTTAGCATTTCATAATAGTGATTTCAAACCAGGACTGAGATTAGTGATTAAGCAAACAAAACTATCACATATATGTCTATCCCCTAGGGATACTACAGGTTGGCATTGTGAGCACGTGATTTTTGCCCTATATGAGAATTACTCCCAAAAATTCAAAATAAAAGAGTTTTGTGTTGTTTGCAATTGTTGTGAATTTAGTGTCATTTTTAAAAAATAATGACAATATATATATATATATATATATATATATATATATATATATATCGCATTTGCATTTAGGATTTAATTCTACAATTAGGAGTAATTAATTTTATCTTACAAAAATGAAAATCACAAAAAATAGGCATCTTTTGCATTTTAGCCTTTAATGTCCAAATTGTGTGATTGTATTTTAATTACCATTTAAAATTAGGTGACAATTATTATTATGAGATTAGTATTTCAAGATAATTTTAGTTTTTATAAATTAATCTTAGTATTTTGGGCTTTATTAATTAGGAAGTTGAATAATGGAGAAGAACAAAATGGAAAAAATTTGGATTGGGCCATCTTGCAAATTAAGTTACAAGCCCAATCCTAAGAACCCTTACCCAACACAAAACCCCTTGGCCCAAGAAGAAAATTTCAGTTTTTTGTAGCAAAAAAATAATCATAATTACATGACATAAAGTAGTGGGGGGCAAGGAAATCAAGGAAGAAAACAAGGAGAGGAAAACATGGATTAGTGGGTTTTCTTTAAATTAAAAAAATATTTTCTTTTTAATAAAAAATCTGAAAATTTTCAAAATTTTTGCCTATAAATAGAAGAGAGGATTTATGGAAAAAAGGGGGAAAAAAGAGAGGAAAAATAGGAAGAGAAGAAAAAATAAAAAAATTCACTGCTGTATTATACACTCGATATACACTCTGGACACAGAAGTATACACAGCAAAATATTCAATTTTTGAGAGTTTCTTTTGAGAATTTAAAAGAGTTCAAAGCTAGAAAGACAAAACAAAGAGAAAATCTGGAATATATTTTTCTTTTCTATTTTTTATTGGTTTTTGTTTTTCTCCGTATTGCTTGGATTTTCGGGATTGAGGTGTTGAAGCTACTGCTGGTTGTTACTGTTGTTGTTGCTGTATTTTCACCGCCCTGTTGATTTTCCATCTTCCATTCCTTTCAAAACCAGGTACACCTCTTTATCCTTTGAAGCTGTAATGGAATTGCTGAAATAGAAATGAAGTTCAAGTGTGATTCATATGTCATGATGCTTTGTTGTATTCTAAGTTTCTTCATAGCTATTCAGCATTAGCATAGATCTGTAGTAGTTTTCAGCTGTAGTATAGCAGTAGGTAATATCCGAAAAACAAAAAAATACAAAAACATTGTAATAGCTAATATAATAGTAGTAGTATAGTATAGTCGTGGTTAGAAATCACTTAGTTAAATAGGTAAGAATCATAAAATGACACAAATCGATAACAATAAGTCCAACTAACTCACGTAGGTAATAGGATTTGGAATTGGAAATTTTTAAACAACCAGATGAGGAGTGAAATTGGCTTTAGCAACATCGAACAAGTTTGGTTTGTATTAATAGCAATATTTAATCATATCAGTGAATTAGCCTTTAGATATCAACAAGTTTCAAAGGAAAAGAATAGTCGAAACTGGGAATTCATTTGCAACTAAGGTCTGTAACATTGCCTAAACTGAGTATATTAAAACTAGTGATATAATCATGTATGTGTCCTTGAGTCAATCTTAGATAGTCTGTAGTTAAATAGTTTAATTGTTACTCAAGCTTCATATGTAATTGAATTATCTTTCCTCAGAATTAATTTGAATCTTAAAAGTTAGTCTGTTAGTTCTAGTTTATGGTGATAGATTGATGTATTGATTCCTCTTTACTAAATAAATAAAGTGAACTTTTGTTCCAGATGTGTATCTTTACTCTTTTACTGCAATCGTTATTACTGTTATTGAGTTTGGGCCCAATGCGTGTTAAGGGCCTGAACTATAGTGTGAAGTTGACTGGGCTATTGAGCAAAAATCTGAAAACGGTTTGGGTCTCTAAGACCCTGGTAAACTCAGTGTCTGATTTATTAAGACTGCAAAGGTCCAGGCCCAATAAAGGCATCAGCAATGGCCTGGGCCCAGTTCTGAAGTAGTAAATACGGATAAGGAAAAACCAATATAGATAATCTAGTACATATGTATAAGATCGGGACTTTAAAATTTACTTGGGATGAGCCTCGCCCGATTTTAAACAAGCTGGGCCCCCATTTAGTAATGGTTTAATACAATTAGACTCGGGAAGACTACTAGCTAATTCTATAGTCTTACCCAAAACAATTAAAAGTCGATAGACTATTTTAGGGCACGATTTTAATATACTTTCCATTGAATGAGTGTACACTTGGTGCGACTCAAATCCAAATCTCGGCAAAGCTGAAATACACCGAAAGTCATAGGGGTACTGGTTGCGGTATGACTCGAGGCGTGTTTTCGCAATGCCGCAAATTCCCTAAAAATAACACTTAACGTAAAAAGCACTATATGTTGTTAAAATCTGTGATTAAGTCAAACAAGAGTCGAGAACGACGATTGAGCGACCGTGCTAAAACCACGGAACTCGGGAATGCCTAACACCTTCTCCCGGGTTAACAGAGTTCCTTATCCGGATCTTTGCTTCGCAGACATTTTAAGAGTCAAATTCCTCGGATTCGGGATTAACCGGTGACTTGGGACACCATTATCATTCCCAAGTGGCGACTCTGATTAATCTCAATAAAATTCCGAACCAATTGTCCTTTAATTGGAAAAACTCCTTACCTTACGTTATTTTATCCGTTTGGATATCTGAGCGTCGGGGTATACCCTACGAGCGTATTTATATGCTTATTTCCTAAAAGTGGGGTAGTAAAAAGGGAGGTGTGACAGCTCTGGCGACTCTGCTGGGGATCCCAACCCCGAACTTCGGTTTCAGGGTTTAAGAACTCGAGCTCTTTAGAATTGTCGTTCGCGTTATTGTTTGACTTCGTTATATGATTTGAACAACATGTTATGTGCTTTATCGCTTTGATATTATATGTATTGTATATAAAATTGTGCCGAAAACCTTTCTATCTTCACCTTCGGGGATGTGCTTACTGGTTGAGACTTCCCTTTCTGTTAAAGTCACCTTAAATTAAGAAAATAGAGGCCGGATAAGTTACAAAGCCGATTGACTCCGCGGGTCACCGGTACGTAGCCCCCTCCTCGATTCGAGTTGTCCGCTCGGGTACACGGTCTAGAACTCTATGAAACCGTAAGATTTTTGAACATAGGTCTAGGACGATTATTTGCATCATATTTGACTAAGGGGACTCAACACAGGGGTTGGGTCCGTCTAGGACAGGTGACCCGATATTGAAAAAGACCGAGCATGTTATGTGTTGCATTTTATTGTCCTTGATCGTTATGCGGACCGGCGGAAATCCCGAGGATAGAAAAATTGTTGAAAAAGAAAAAAAAAAGAGAAAGGAAAATAAGATTTATAGGAAATAGGTATCCGAAAATTTGAAAATCTGAAAAAAAGGTGGAACAATTTTGTCGAAATAATTGGTCAATTAATCTGACCGAACTACGCAGGTTTGATTCTCGCCATTAGGTGGGATATGTAGGCAACCCTCATCGGGTCCAACCACCCCTTTTTAAAAAAAATCAAAAAAAAATGTGTGTTTAGTTTTCAATAAATCAAGTCCGGGTTCATACCCCTTTTGCAAAAATAACCAAAAAATATCAAATTTTTGATTTTGTTATAAATAAGTCGGGTGATGCTATTCTTGCTTAAACTAAGCCGAATGTCCCTCAAAAAGACGCCGGAAGGCCGTTTTTGCAAGAATAGCCACTTTGAGTCATTTGGAAATAATTTTGGACGCAACCTTGAAATATTCCCTCGCGGAAATGTCAAAAGGCTGTATCTGCAAAAATCAAGTTTTGAGTCATCACTCAACTTTTCAAAAATATCCACTTTATCAAATAAGCCATTACATGGCCGAATTTTTGCTGAAATAGCCACATTTTTGCATTTTAACTTCCTCAGTCTTGTGTTGGCCTGTGTCGGTGCTGAACGATGCCCCATAGGCCCGAGGATAAAATTTTGAATTTGCATCTTCTTAAATAAAATTTTGCAAAAAGAGCCACTTTGTCTAAATAAGCCATTACATGGCCAATTTATAAAAAATAGTCTTGTGTTGGTTTATGGTGATGCCGAACGATACCCCATGAGCCACAGGATAAAAAAATTCAAGTTTATCTTTCTTAAATATTTTTGCAAAAATAGTCATTTTGTCAAATAAGCCATTATGTGGCCAATTTTATAGAAATAGTCATAATTGACACCAAAAATATTCTTATTCTTGTAGAAATCTCCCACACAAGTTTGTAGTTGGAGTCGGCTCCTATAATTTTCCTTCAAAGAAAAAGAAAAAAAATCAAATAAAAAAAAATCAAAAAGCAAATAAACATCTCTTTATTTCTTGCATTAATTTGCAAGAACTACGCTCGGTCTGATTCATGCGGGGTCATGATACGTAGGCAATCCACATAGGATTCGACCATTTCCATAACCAAAAAAGAAGAAAAAAATGAAAAACTACAAAAAGAAAAAAAAAGAAAATGAAAAAACCACAAAAAGGGAAAAAGAAAAGAAAATAGTAGAAAAAAAAAAGGTGATCAATAAGCGGGATACTTTAATGCTGACATGTTGGCTTCGTTTTGTTGTGTCCATTTTCAGAAAAGTGGTTGGTTGTGGTTCCATAATAACTCTTCCCTATAATACAAGGTCAGAGGACAATGGTAGAGAATCTCAAGACTGAGTGGGTTGGTACCGGTACCCGACAACAATTGGTTGAACGGAACCACATGTTAGTGGAAGAAGTCAAAATATTAAGACAACACGTGGCTGAAATGTATCGGGCATGGATGGATGGAAAAGCACCACCCCCGCCACTACCTAGCTTCATGGACCCGGTCCTTACACTAAACCCGATGCCAAATATACCTGCCTATCGCAGCCTTTCTAGCCACTCGAGTAGCTCAATTACTTGTCCCCCAGCTATGCTTTCCCAACACTACTTCCATCCCCAACCTCATTACTCTCCCCGGGGCACCCAAAATCGCACTTCACCTTTCAGGTACCCAATTCCACAAAAAGCTTACCAAACCCCACAAATATACCAGAAACCCCCTAGGTCAGGTTTCAAGCCAAACAAGGCGTTTAGGGAGGAAAGGTTGCTGAAGCGAGAAAAAGCTTTCACCCCTATCAGAGAATCTTATGCGAGTTTGTTCGAAAGGTTGAATTATGTTGGCTTGATTAAGCCGCTCGCCAGATGCATTCCAAATCCTCTTGCAAGAAGCTTCGATCCTACTGCATGATGTGTATACCACTCCAATGCTCAGGGGCATGATGTTGAAAGATGTGGGAATTTGAAAGAGGAAATAGAAAGAATGATTCAGGCAGGAATGATTGCGGTCCAAGACACTAGCACCCTGAACATTACACAGAATCCTATACCTGCATGTGACGTTGTGCATTTTGTGGGGATGATGCCCGATGACGAGGGTGAAGAGATTTTTCTTTGGAAGCCGAGGATATTGAAATAGAAAGCGATCTTAATGTAGAATACAGTGGCTAAGATGCCATGCTTGTCAATTGGGAAGGTGCTCCAACTCTTGGAGTTTTGGTAGTATTATTTTGGTGTCATTTCTGTTACCCGGGTTATTTCAGGGTTGTAATCCGGACGTTGTCTTGAGAGTCAAAACCCTTCTAGCTTTGCTTTGTTTAGTAATAAAAATTGTTTAGTGCCGTCTAGGTTTGTAATTCTAGTCTAGTCTGTTCGTTTTGTTTCAACCCATCAGTTTAGTACAACTCTTTGTTTCCCATCATTCCTAGTCATTCCATTTCTGATCACTTTGCATTTCTTCTCATACTGACTTTAGCAACATGACATGCACATAATTCTAAGCCTGGTTTTTAAAAGTCAATGAAACAATGTTGAAGATGCAATGATACTCGGAAGAAATAAAAACATATTGGAATACTGTGAAGCCGGAATCAAGTGAACATTGGGGAAAGCGTAACATAAAGAAATGCCTTGGAAATGCATCATCAACTTAAAGCCAAAGGCAAAAATACCCCAAAGCTAAGGAACCATTCGTGGTATCGACATCGTTGCCCAATGGCACTGAGAATCGTCAAATACAGAAGGCAAACATGTGAATCGGTCGAAAGATAGTTTGTACTTGGTAGGTTTTGAAGATTGGAATGACGAAGGCATTTTATTCGGCTATCCAAACACTTCGTCCATTGCTACCCCTTTGAGCCATATTATATTTTCTTTCATATCCCTCTTTCGGAATCAACGACAAAAATTGAGGATTGAGCGAGAAACAACAGAAAAGAAAAAAAAAGGAAAAAGAGAAGAAAAAAAAGAGAAAAAGAAAAAGAAAAGAAAAAAAGAAAAACCGGGAGAAGTCAAGATGCAACAATGAACTGAACTACGTCTGACTTGATCCCGAAAGGGTACATAGGCAGCCTCACTGAGGTTCAGTCACAATAAATGAAAAATCCGAAAATCTAAAAAAAATCCCCCCAAGAAGGAAACTGGGGCAGAAGTTATGGTTGTTGAAAGGATAAAGATTCCGAAAGTTGTAATTTTATCCTACGATGAAATATTTTGAGCCTTTATCCCAACCAAAAGCCTACATTACAGTCCAAAGGAAGACCTTCCGATCAATCTTCAAGAAATGCCGAGTCAAGCGAACAAAGGTCAATCACATCAGGGGCAACACTCCAGTCCGAACAAAGGAGAATGAAGAACTCAAACCACCACGAGACTCCAAGATAAGAGAAGTCAAAATGAGAGAGTCTTATCGGTGAAAACCCGCACGGGCACCGTAAGGCGACGGTGAGTTGAGAGAAAGAAAGATCAAATGAGAGAGGCTTGTTGGCGAAAACCTTACGGGCGCTGCAAGTCGACTAAGGATCAGATCAAAGAAAGGAAGTATTGAAGACCGGTTTCACAGCAGAACTTTGCAACAAGAGTTGAACATCAACTTTGCTATACGGAGAAGGCCAAAAGTGCATGTCAAGGTCGCTAGAGTCGGTATTCAAAATCCGTTAGGTCATTCGTCTGTAGGTTTCTTGTTAGGAACTGTATTTTCCTTTCTCTTTATTCTTCACACTTTGTTTTACCCTCCTTCTTATCGAGTCACTCAGGTCATAACAAGTATAGAAATGATTTCAAAATTTGCCACCAAGCTTTCCAATTGCACAAGATGGGATTTAGCCAACACGACAATTGTCGTAGGTCGGGGAATGACAAGGCCGGTGATTTAAGCCCACAAGAGCAACATGTGCAATGAAGATCATGCAAGACACAAGGGTCGGCAAAGTGCCAACTCAGGGAAAATATAACAAATGGAAGTACGGGGTTCGAACAAAGAGGGGTATATCTTCTAAGAGTCAGTCAAGAAACACCCAAGGTTGTCAAGTGGAGTCATCAAAGGAATCGAGATCGAAGTTTGTGGGATCCGTCAAGAAAGGAACAATATACATACCTAAAGAGAGGTGGATGTTGAACACAGAAGAAGTAAAAATGGATAGTCGGTGAACAGGCAAGGCACTCGAGTGGAAAGCAGCCGCCATCAAAGTTCAAGGTCACAACCAACCACCGCATTTAAACTAACATATTTTTCTTTGCTTTGAAACAGGACCATAGATGTTATTGGTCTGATAGAGCCAACAGCTTCCAATGGGCATAGGTTCATTTTGGTTGCGATGCGTATCTTACCGTATTGGGCCGAGGCAAAGGGCAAATTTGCGCCAAATTGGCAGGGACCATTTGTAGTATCGCGGGTGTTGTCCAATGGGGCATTATATTTAACAGATGTTGAAGGAAAGTGCGTAGAGACTGCTATCAATTCAGATGCGGTCAAAAGATACTATGTATGACTCCTTTTCAATTATGTGTTTTGTATTTTGTTGTGATTTTGGAATTGAAATGACGAAGGCATTTTATTCTCTATCCAAACACTTTATCCATTGATAACCCCTTTTGAGCCTTAATTGATATATTCTTTCATACCCCTCTCTCGGAATCGCGTATTGCGCAATAAGGAAAGTGAAAACTAAAATTGACAAAATGGAAAGTGATGAAAAAAAAAGAAAAAAAAGAAAAAAAAGAGAGACAATAGAAATCGGGAAAAAGTCAAAAATAAATCCATCTAACTAATGAAGTTGGATGAACTACGGACTTGATCCCGAAAGGGTACGTAGGCAGCCTCTCTGAGGTTCAGTCACAATAAAGAAAAAATCCAAAAATTTTAAACAACTAGATGAGGAGTGAAATTGGCTTTAGCAACATCGAACAAGTTTGGTTTGTATTAATAGCAATATTTAATCATATCAGTGAATTAGCCTTTAGATATCAACAAGTTTCAAAGGAAAAGAATAGTCGAAACTGGGAATTCATTTGCAACTAAGGTCTGTAACATTGCCTAAACTGAGTATATTAAAACTAGTGATATAATCATGTATGAGTCCTTGAGTCAATCTTAGATAGTCTGTAGTTAAATAGTTTAATTGTTATTCAAGCTTCATACGTAATTGAATTATCTTTCCTCAGAATTAATTTGAATCTTAAAAGTTAGTCTGTTAGTTCTAGTTTATGGTGATAGATTGATGTATTGATTCCTCTTTACTAAATAAATAAAGTGAATTTTCGTTCCAGATGTGTATCTTTACTCTTTTACTGCAATCGTTATTACTGTTATTGAGTTTGGGCCCAATGCGTGTTAAGGGCCTGAACTATAGTGTGAAGTTGACTGGGCTATTGAGCAAAAATCTGAAAACGGTTTGGGTCTCTAAGACCCTGGTAAACTCAGTGTCTGATTTATTAAGACTGCAAAGGTCCAGGCCCAATAAAGGCATCAGCAATGGCCTGGGCCCAGTTCTGAAGTAGTAAATACGGATAAGGAAAAACCAATATAGATAATCTAGTACATATGTATAAGATCGGGACTTTAAAATTTACTTGGGATGAGCCTCGCCCGATTTTAAACAAGCTGGGCCCCCATTTAGTAATGGTTTAATACAATTAGACTCGGGAAGACTACTAGCTAATTCCATAGTCTTACCCAAAACAATTAAAAGCCGATAGACTATTTTAGGGCACGATTTTAATATACTTTCCATTGAATGAGTGTGCACTTGGTGCGACTCAAATCCAAATCTCGGCAAAGCTGAAATACACCGAAAGTCATAGGCGTACTGGTTGCGGTATGACTCGAGGCGTGTTTTCACAATGCCGCAAATTCCCTAAAAATAACACTTAACGTAAAAAGCACTATATGTTGTTAAAATCTATGATTAAGTCAAACAAGAGTCGAGAACGACGATTGAGCGACCGTGCTAAAACCACGGAACTCGGGAATGCCTAACACCTTCTCCCGGGTTAACAGAGTTCCTTATCCGGATCTTTGCTTCGCAGACATTTTAAGAGTCAAATTCCTCGGATTCGGGATTAACCGGTGACTTGGGGCACCATTATCATTCCCAAGTGGCGACTCTGATTAATCTCAATAAAATCCCGAACCGATTGTCCTTTAATTGGAAAAACTCCTTCCCTTACGTTATTTTATCCGTTTGGATATCTGAGCATCGGGGTATACCCTACGAACTTATTTATATGCTTATTTCCTAAAAGTGGGGTAGTAAAAAGGGAGGTGTGACAGGCATAAGGCCCAAAATATGGCTTACAGCCCACAAATATATCTAACACTGTGTGCGTTTCAACCGCATATAACATATTATTCATATTCGGCATGGACCAACTCTCAATCCCCAGTCATAATCAATCCTGCACCTGCCATGGGGTACGAGCCACGCCCTACTAGCGTCACAATATGCTAAGCCGGGGTTTCGAACCCTCAGACTACCATATACACTAATTACTCACCTCTAGCCGGCCGTGGACTCGTCGACGATACCTTTTCCCTTCGAATATGCCGCCTCATGCGTCGAATCTGGACAAAACCACAACAATTACATAAATATGGGTCAAAGAAACACAACCCAATCAAAATTACTTGAAAAGCGCTATAACACACGAAGTTGGTAAAACTCGAGCCCCGGGCCCACTTCTCGAAAAATTTTGAAATTTATACCAACGGATTTCTCGTCTTGCCACAAGTCCGTGCATATAAAATTAATCGAAATAGGAGTTTGAATGGCCTTTCAAAACCCAAAAACTCGTTTTCATAATTTAGGCCCTAATTCTTCACAAATTCTATCCAATTTCATGAATTTTGGTGTTTATTCTAGCATAGAATCGTATTTTTGAGTCAAGAAACTTACCTCCAGCGATTACCCGTTGATTTCTCTCTTCAAAGCTCTCAAAACCCTCCCTTGACGAAGTAAAATGGTGTAAAAATAATGAGGGTTCGCGTGTGATTTTTAACTTAACTGTTCTGTCACTAACGCCTTATTCTATGCGATCGCATAGAGTAAAATTTCCAGGCCATTTTTTCCTTTCTATGCGATCGCATAGAGCAATCTCCCTCGGCCCCAAATTCCTTCTCTGCGATCGCAACATAGTGTATGCAATCTCACTGTGTAATTTCCTCAACCTATGCGATCGCACACTCCTCTATGCGATCGCATAGAGCAATTTCTCATCCCCTTCAGGTCCTTCTATGCGATCGCAATGACCCTATGCGATCGCATAGAGCAATACCTGACCCCAATATTTCTGCTGCAACATCCAAGTTCAAAACCTCCCATTGGGGATCCGAAATCATTCCGAGACCCTCGGGACCTCAACCAAATGCACAGGTCTGTCACATTACTTCATTCAAACTTGCTCGTAACATAAAAATACCACCTTAAACATCAAAATCACCAAATTCTCACGGATTCAAGCCTAAGTTTCATTAAAAACTTCTGAAACTAACATTTGATCTAAAACCCGACCTAAATACCTCCGAATGACCTAAAATTTTGCACACATATCCAAAATCACCTAACGGAGCTACTGCAACTCTTGAAATTTTATTTCGAGCCCCGGATCAAAATCTCACCTACCGTCTGGAATTCGCCAAAATTTAACCTTAGCCAATTCAAGCCTAAATCTACACCGAACCTTCAAATTCAATTCTGATTGCTCTTCTAAGTCATAAATCATCCCCCAAAACTAGTCAAATCATCAGAAATCCATTCTGAGCTTTCTAACTCATCGGTCATCATTCGGTTAACTTTTCCAAATTATCCTTCTCATAAAGAGATTTATTGTCTTTCTAACTAGATTCCATCCGATTTACTTCTAACTCTCCAAACACATATAAATTAACATGCTAAAGTATAAAAATGAAGAAAACAGGGCAGTAACTCCCGTAATGACGGCCGGGTCATTACATGGAGTAATATCAACCCTTCTTGCAACTTATTTCTCACAAAATGGTAATCTATTTCTATATGTTTAGTTATTTCATGAAAGATTGGTTTGGTAAACTTACCTCAAATGTGAGAAGTAACTTGTGGCTCAACGAAGACAAGTCTTGTTGGTGATATGGTGGGATAATTTGTTGAGAGAAGAGAATTTTTTGAGTTTTTTTTTATGGAAAGAAAAAACAAAATGTGAAGAGGTGGTTAAAGATATTTTCACAAGGATGATATATATTACCATGGATAAGGATGAACAACAGGTGGCTGCCCATAATTTTTCTTTTTTGGATGAATCCAAAAGGGTGGCTGCCTAAAATTTTAAATATCTAAGGTATTTTATTAAAATTTATCAAAATGATATTAAGTTTTAAACATAGCAATACCATGACTTCTTTGTACATATTAACACAATCTAAAGTAGACAATTTTGCTATATCGTCAAATTCACGTTTAAAAAGCGTAAAGTAAATTCTATCCTCATTATAAAAATGGTCAATTGAGAATTCGAATAGTCTAAAAACATTGGGGTGTTACTACTCTCTCCCCTTTAAATAAATTTTATCCCAAAATGTACCTTTTGTCCCGAAATAAATGTGGATATCGAAATCGCATATCCTATTCTCGCTCCCAAGTAGCTTCCTTGCCAAAATTATTTCTCCAAAGAACTTTCACTAAGGGGATTTCTTATTTCTAAGCTATTTTAACTCACGGCTAAGATTTGGATTGGTTTTTCTTCATATGTCAAATCAGGATTGACCTCAATATATTCAACACGAATAACATAAGATGGATCTGAGCGGTATCTTCTAAGCATAGAAACATAGAAGAGGTTATTGATCTTGTCTAACTCTAGTGGAAGAGCGAGTTTATAAGCAACTAGCCCACCTCTCTAAAGCACTTCATAAGGTCTAAGAAATCTAAGACTAATTTTACCTTTTTGGGAAAATCTCATATTCTTCTTCCATGGGAAAAGCTTTAAAAATACCTTATCGCTCAAGATCAGCATAAGATTTTGCCTATATGACACAATTTTTAAACAGTCCTTGATGATTTTTACCTTATATTTAGTTTGTTTTACAATCTAGGACCCACTAATTTTCTTTCACCAACCGCATTCCAACAAAGATAAGTTCTACATTTTCTCCCATATAAAACTTCATAAAGAGGCATACATATACTTGATTGGTAGCTATTATTGTAAGCAAATTCTATCAGGACTAAGTATTGTTTTTCTCAACTACCCTCAAACTCAATAATGCAGGCTCGAAGTTATCCTCCAAGATTTGTATTACCCTCTCAGAATGGTCGTCTGCTTGAGGATGGAAAGAAGTACCCTAGTTCAATCTAGTGTCCAAAGCTTCTTACAAACTAGTCCAAAATCTTGAGGTAACCCTCGGGTCTCAGTCAGATACAATAAAAACAAGAACCCCAAACATCATCACAATCTCATTAGCATAAAATTCTGCTAAATATTCAAGTGTGTAGTCCATTTTGATTGCCAAAAAATGATCACCTTTGGTTAGTCTATCAACTATAACCCGCATTGCATCATGATTTCTTTGAGTTCGTAGAAGCCCAGAAACAAAGTCTATCATTATTCTCTCCCATTTCTACTCTGGTATAGAGAAGGGTTGTAGCAAACAAGCTAAAACTTGATGCTCGGTATTTATTTGTTGACAAATCAAGCATTTATAGATAAACTCGGCAGTTTATTTCTTCGTACATTTCCACCAATAGTATTATTTGACGTTTGGGTACATTTTAGTGCCTCTAGGATGCATTTCATATGGTGAAGTATGTAGTTCGTTTAGAATTTTTTTCTCAATTTATCATCTTTAGAAACACATAAGCTATTTTGATAAAATAGGACCCCATCCTCCCTCAATTTAAAATGAAGCTTTTCTCCATTTGGAACTGTTGTGATCAGTTTCACGAGTTTTTCATCCAATTCCTGTGCTTCTTCTATCTATTCAGGTAGAATTGGCTTGACTTGCAAACTAGCAATAATAGAACCATCAGCTTTAAATACAAGACAAACATTCATGGCTCTCAATTCAAGAAATAAAGACAAAGAATTTAGAGATAAACCGCCAAAGGATTTGTGACTTAGAGCATCATCAACAACATTGGCTTTACCCTAATAATAATCAATTATACAATCATAATCTTGTATAAGCTCAAGCCATCTACGTTGTCTCAAATTCAACTTTTTTAGTGTACCTAAGTACTTCAAACTCTTATGATCAGTGAAAAAATGACACTTTTCTCAATACAATTAATGTCTCCAAATTTTCAAAGCAAACACTATGGCAGTGAGCTCAAGGTTGTGAGTAGGATAATTCAACTCATGTTATTTCAATTTTCAAGAGTCATACGCAACTACTTTCCCTTCTTGCATCAAAACACAACCTAAACCATATAAGAAGCAATACTATATATCACATGCTATTTCCCTTTAGTTCGTAGAGTAGTATAGGAGCTTTAGTCAATAAATATTTGAGATTTTCCAAGTATCTTGGCGTCTTTCATCCCACACGAACATGAAGTCCTTCCTCAAAAGTTTAGTCAAAAGAGAGGCTATAATGAAGAAGCCTTTGACAAACCTTTTATAGTATCCCGCTATGCCCAAGAAATTTCTTATTTTAGTTAGAATTTTGGGAGGTTTCCATTCAACAATAGCTTGAATCTTACTAGGATCAACTTTCACACATTCAGCTGACACAACATGCCCCAGAAAAGCCACTTCATTAAGCCATAATTCACATTTGGAAAGCTTGGCAAAGAGCTTTTTCTCCTCCAAAATTTGCAAAACAATCCAGAAATATTTATCATGATCTTCACTATTCTTAGAATATATTAAAATTACATCAATAAATACCACCACAAATTGATCAAGATAAGGCTTGAATACACGATTCATTAGATCCATGAACAATATAGGAGTATTTGTCAACCCAAATCGTATTACTGAAAATTCATACTGACCATATCGAGTCCTAAAAGTAGCTTTAGGAACATCATGCTCACTTATTCACACTTGGTAATACCCAGACCTCAAGTTAATTTTTGAGAACAACCAAGAATCTTTTAGCTGGTCAAATAAATCATAGATCTTAGGCAATGGATATTTATTCTTGATTTTTACCTTATTCAATTGCTAGTAATTAATACAATCCGAAGAGAGAAATCTTTCTTTTTCACAAATAAAATAGGAACTCCCAAAGGAGAAACACTTGTGCGAATAAAACTCTTCTCAAGAAGTTCTTGTAATTGAATTGTCAACTCCTTCAATGCTGCTGGAGCCATTCGGTTAGGAGTTATAGAAATAGGAGTAGTTCCTGGAATAACCTCTATAGGAAATTCAACTTCGCTTTCCGATGGCAACCCAGGAAGATTGGAAAGGAATTTCAATCGAATCAGCAGGAAAAACTAGATTTTAAATCACGAAAGGACAACCTCTATAGATCTGATTAAAAACAACATGACTACCCAAAGGACTTTTGACAAGCACACAACAATCAAGTCTCACAGATTTCACATTTTCAGGAAAAACAAGTGATAAGCAGACATAAAAATGTGTAGAGCCAAACTAATTGTGTAACACCACATAAGCCAAATAAGAAAAATTTACCAACAAGACTATCTTCTCCGTCTTGGTCATTCCTTTGTCTCACAACATAAGCTCGTGTTGTAGCTCTTAACCCACTAACTTGATTAGCTCTACCTGCACATGTTTGGGTGTTTCTGGATCTTGTACCTCTATTCCTTTGAGAAAGAGAGGTAGTAGGTTCTGAACTGAACTTTCAGTATGTAGAGAAGAAATAGGGTTAGGATTAGGACATTCCTTCACTTTGTGATTGAAGCTCCCACAGGTAAAACAAGCACCAGAAGCTCTCTTGCAACTACCATAGTGATTCTTCCCACATTGCGCACACGTGGGTATACGAGTCTTGTCTTGTCCATCAACTTGAGAGATACTAATAGAAATGTTTGATCTATTTAGATTACTTTGAGCTGAACTGTGGACACCACCAGTCTTGGAATTATCAAACTTCCCCCCTTTTGGTGGGACCTCCATAATCTAAATTAGTTTTTCTGAACTTGTTTTCATTTCTACTAGATTGTTCCTTCTCAATTCTATCCCAAATAAGAGCAGTTATGACTAAATAAGCACCCGAAATTCTGCTTTGGCATTTGTTACACTTACCCACCAGTCATAGGCATCCCTTTGTAACAGTGAGATGGCACACTTAAATTTGGCAACTTTCGAACACTCTAATTGCTCAAATACTCATTCTATGTGCTCAAGCCATTGTTCATCATCAGTAGGATCAAAAGTGCCTTCAAACTCAACTCCACCCATTTTTCTTATTTTCTCAAAGTTCATTTCATTATGGTCGGACATTTTTCCAGCCAAGTGCCGCAAGAAATAAGCCATTTGTTGAAAAGGAGAATCAACAACAGGAGCACTATGAATCATATGAGAATATGGCCCAACTCTTGCATCATGATTATTTCCCGATTCCGCTTCCCTAGTACGAGAAAAATTAAGATAAGAAGAATGGTCTCTAACCCCTTCCTGTAAATGAGGTTGGGTGTAAGAGTTAGCTGAACCCTCATGAGCGGCTTCCCTAGGCCTATTGAAAGAAGAGCCCATAACTTAATTCCTACATAAGAGAGATCACATTGCACTAGGGACATATACATGATGCATATGCACAATACACGTAACAAAGCATGTTCAAAAGAAACAAGTACACTAACAAGTCACAACATTAGTCCTAGAATCAACAACTTATATCTCTAATACCAACACTTGTAACAACTCTTTTGGGAGGATGCTACTTAAGAAACAAACTAATTTATTACATACAACATTAAGAAGATATTAATCTAAAAAGACATTCATACTAATTTAGTAGCGGAAATATGTCCAAGCGATAAAGGTTCAAAGTGTAATATTTTTTATTTTGAAAATACACTTCGTAAAATTTCTTAAATGAAATGAAATGCCAAGGTATCAAGATAATGTGATACAAGCCCTCTTGAATACTCAACTCATTAAAGTAATTTCCTAACGAAATTATACTTCCCGTTCAACATCACTCTAAGTTCGTATTGTACATAAATTTTAAACTATCAAGTATAAAAGAAAAATTAGTCTTCTCCTTTGTACATATTTACAAAGACAAAGTTTAAATTTAGCATATTACATGACATGGGTTACTAGCACACCCTAAAATAGCAAAACAAATCACTAAATTCAAGTTACAAGCTTATGGTCACGAGATCCAACAAAGCTCCAAAATTACATACATAAGTGACATATAGATCATGTACAAGTCCCAAAACTATACAAAACCTAAGTGAATATGCAAACGTAATCTCCATAAATGCTCCCAAAAAGTCTACTTCAGATGCGCGTCTTCAAATCTCTTCTCGCACATTACGTACGATAGAAAGTAACTATGAGTAAGCATAAATTTAGTGGTGTATAAACTTTAGGCTTAAAGCCACTAAATTCTCCAATTTCTCTTTTCGGTCATCGGTAGCTCAAATGAAACATAAATTTAAGCAAGTATATCAAAGTTATCGAATATCAAGTTTTAAAGTGTTTCCAAATATTAATAACAATGCTCAAGATTCAAGTGTTAAGAAAATGTATACTATCTAATTATTTTATAGCAATTTATGAAAATGATATTAAGTGTTAAATATAGCAACACCATAACTTCCTTTGACATATTAACACAATCTAAAGTAGGCAATTTTTCTATATCGTCAAATTCACGTTTAAGAAGTGCGAAGCAAAATCTATCCTTATTATAAAGATGGTCAATGGAGAATGTAAATATTAGTATAAAAACTTTGGGGTGTTACAAATGAGGTGACTACAGCTAGCACAATCTAACCAACTACTAACTGACTAATATGGAGTCTAAATTACATAATTAATCTCAACAGAAATTATTTTCCTAAATTTTTTGTTGAGATTGTCAAGAGCTTTCACTTGGATGTGAAAGACTTTGAGTTTCATCGCGTAATGGATATTCGAGATCGAAGTGCTAATTTGTTATCATTCGTTTCTATAATATGTTTCTTTCTCCTAGTCTAACAAAAGAAAACAAAATAACTTGTAACAACTAATTAATTTAATGGCGTAAAAATTATTTATTACGATTAAATTTTTTATAAAGCCAACAAATTTATTATTGTTATAAATATATTATATTATGGATGTTCATTAGTTTGATTTCGAATAATATAGCAGTAATATAAAAAGACTTTTGCAATTTGATTTCTTTTCTTAAAACTTTATAATAGTTAAATCATCACAATTTATTGATTTCATCCGTTTTAATTTGCCCAAATTTGACATAACACCAAACAAAATATCCTGCTGTCAGTTATAGCCCTGATATTTTACCCGTGGTCTCCCTGCTAAAATCCATTTTCGTTACAGCTCCGTGTCCATGGCCACACAATTATGTCCAAATCATGGAATCCCGTATGCAAATTCTTCCATAACTCATCGAGATCGAACCACCATTCTTCCATTATTTAGGTCACTTTCGAGTCTTGGTTTGGGTAAACGGCGGACCACAAGATTGTCAGTTCAATGCTCTGAGAAACAAACAGAGAATCTCCGGACGTGCAAGAATTGCAAGACCCAGTTCGACCCTTTGCTCAATCACCCTCGTGCTTGCCGTTACCACACTGCTCATTTTGGAGGTACCCCTTCTCTCACGTACATCTGTACTACCATAGTTAATAATCTCATAAAATAGATAGATAAAACCTCTAATTTAGGTCATTAATAGCGTGAGGCCTTTTGGGAAAAACCATCAGGGCTTGGCCCAAAGCGGACAATATCACACCATGTTAAGAGTATCGTTGGCCTGTTTTAGACCAACAACTGGGATCAGAGCCCAAGTTCGGCGGGACGAATATAGCGATGGCAAAATAATAGTGTGGGATTGATTTACTTTCACTTACGAGGTTAGAGAAAAAAATTTGTGGGGGGGGGGGGGAGGAGTTGAGCTATTTCCATCAAGGGAAGTTTATAATTATCGTATAGTTACTCAAAGGTCATATTTATCTCTAATTGTGGTCTATCTACAGGTTAAAGTACTATGTGATATAAACTATATGCCTAAACTTTGTGCCAGGTCAAACTTATGTCTAATTAAAATGGACAATGAGCGTGGGGGGAGGACATGTTGCGGTTTTGACTTTCTTTTAAGAGCTTCACAAATGTTGCTTAGTGTAATATACCCGATGTTGTTTTGATTACCAGATGCCAACTCTCTGAACATCTTAAAAGATGAGAATGTTTTAGCTTAAGATAGTGTATCCATTAAAAATGGGTTAGTTGAGCAGCACTGAGTCATACTTAAGCTTGCTAATAACGACTCCTCGTGTCCTTCCTTATCCTGCTTGAAGGGTCGTGGCAGCATTATCATTTTGGAGAATTCGGCAGTACAATTTTATGTAGTTATGTAGAAACATGGAGTTTTAGACTGAACGGTGGTCAAGCTTCTTTGAGTTTAAAGTTTTATTTGGTGTAGGTAAAACTGTCATATTGAATTGGGTTTAAGCTTCTCGGAGTTGAAGCTGGTTCCGTTCAGTAAATGTGTTAGTGGCAGAAGGTTTTCCCTGATTTTCTTTTTATATGTTTGTCATCAGTTTCTTTTTCTTTTGGTGGTCCACAATAGTAAGTAGATTTGTCAAGAGTCTCTAAGTTTGATTAGAAATTGTATGACGTTGTATGGACTAGGTAGAATGTAACGGATATAGAAGATTCATATAGCTAGCTAAACTAGTCTGAGATTGATGTGTGGTGATTTTTGTTTTTATTGAACAGCAACTAGTTTTGCCTTGCACTCAAAAACAAGAACTTTTCCACAAAATGAGTAGACCAATACATAGTTCTGTTCTTTTTCACAAGAACGTTTCAATCAATCATGTTACTTTTAGTTACATGCTGCCTAGTATTACTTTCTTTGGTTAAGACCCTCACAAAAATGACTATTTTTGGACTCGATTTTTTGTTAATCATAGAAATAAAGATTTAGCTGGAGAGAGAGGAAAAGTAGCATCTCTCTCTATAATGTATATATATTTGGGATGGGTCAGTTGGTTTTGGCTGGATGATATTAGTATCTTTCTTCGTTTTTTTAAAACTTACGGTGGTATTTGGATCAACTTGTGCGGCGCCTTGATTACAATTTGTCAAACCCACTAGCACAAGTTTTCGAGGTAATCCTACCCACCAAAGTTGGAGCAGGTGAGTACACACCAAAGTGTTTTAGCTGAGATTCGAATATGAGATTTCCATGTCGTTAATCCCATGCCTCAACCACTAAGTCTTTCTGAGTGGATAAGGTGTTGATTTGTGAGAGTCACCCCTGGAAAGCATCAACTTTTAAAGATGAGGACCATGATCGCAGTTCTTAAGACTGCATATATTTCAACCTTCTCGATATATCTACCAATTATCACTTCCTAAGATAATATAGCCTTCTTCTCTTGATGTAGGCCAAGCAAAATAGGATAGGTGGAGCACTTAGATCTTAGTTATTGCCAGTCTGTAACGATGAACCAATATCTCCCTGGTGTTGCATTGTATGATGTGAAAGTCACTGATAAAGCTGCTCCATTAAAATAGAATAAATAATTCACAGTAGCAATTTCTTTAAAAGGAAAAGAAAGCAACTTCAGCAGAATATACCTTTGGCATGACTGATTAAGTAATATATGTCAATTATGTGATTTCTCTTTCATATTCCCATTGCGTCTGCATCGCTTTTGAATGGAAGGTACTGAGATTTTGTTCCTTGCTGTTATCATTTTATATGATGCATTGGCAAGAATAAGAAAATAGAGTCTCCCTTAAGCTTCTGCTTCTTTTTGCAGAAGGATATGATCTTGCTACCTTATTCCATTCCTTACTTTGTCCGACTGTTTAATGAGTGAGATTGTACCTTAACTCATCTATCTTTTTCCCCGTCTTTCTTCGAGCAGGAGAAACAAGAAGGAAATTTGAGAGTGTTTACGCTGGTGGCACCATGGACACCCCTGACGGTGGTAAAGTTTTTCAATACTGGCATTGTTGTGGATCTGAAGATCCATTTGACACTGGCTGCACTGCTGCACCTCATGCTTCTTATGATGATTGATTACACTGATTCTCAAATGGACATACTATAAATACTTGCTACTTTGGCCAATTCACAGGTGGAATCTCCTCTTGTATCTCTGTAATTTACTACAGTCGTTTTCTTATAATTGTACAGCATAACTTAATATTCTTTCCCTTGAAATATGATGCAACTGATACGTGCATTTCTTTTTCTCCTCCTGTGTGTTCGTTTTGAACAGAAATGTTATGCTTGAACGGTGAATGCATGAAAAATCTCTCTTTAGTAAGAATGCTCCGGAGATCAGATTTTGAAAAATACTCTACCATTAGTTAGAAATTAGAATGCTATCCTGGAATACGCCCTTATTCATACGACCAAAGCAAAACACTCAGATTCGCCTTAACTTGAATAGGGGTAAATGTAGTGTTTAATTTTAAAAGGTAGCCCGTTGCACTAAGCTCCCGCTATGCATAGGAGTTTGATACTCGAAAAAAACTGCAAATTACCCTTTTTTCCATTACATAGCGATTAAATTGTTAGTCTGAATCATGGCAAGTTAATGCTCTAGTTTTTGTGTAAACGTTATATGTGTATAAGTAGTAGTATATTCAAAATCAGGGGTGGATACACGCTTAACGAAGTGGTGTCATGTGATACCGTTTCGTCAATTTTTTACTAAATATATGTATTAATACTATGAGGAAACGGAAAATAAGAAAAGAAAAAAAAAACATCTCTTAACATAAATTGTCTCTTGATGCATTGGTTATTGTTAGGATTGAAAAAAATCAGGTGTCACGCAGAAACTAGTAACGCAAAGCTTAACAACGATAAATTTGATAACAAACAAGAAATATACCAAAAGAGATAAATATTTAACGTGGTTCGGTCAATTGACCTACGTCCACGGCGAAGATGAGCACTCCACTATATAAAAGAGAGTACAAAATCGAGACAACAACCTCACGAAGAGGTAAACATAAGTGGCACACTAACAATTGTCTCATAAAGTTCTCCCCTAAATACGACTCTCAACCCCATATGGTTACATTGTGGACTGTTGAATGAGAAGGACAGGTCCTCAATTTATAGAATTCCAAACATTTTCCTACAGAAAAAAGAGGACTAGTCAAATATGGGAGATTTGTAATTTTCTTCTACAAGAAGAAAAATCAATTAAGGAAAATATGTTGCCCTTTCCTTTAACAGATAAGAAAACCAAATATGGCAAGAAAATGATGGCAAACACCTAACAAATTCTCCCCCTTGGCCTGAATTTTCTAACAAAATAAACTTGATCCACCTTCTTCACATAGCCTTCAACAAGTTGCATTTCCAAACCTCCACCACAAAGTTTGTCTCAACGTGCGTCGCACACTGGTTAAATTTCCCAGACAAAAATTACGATTATCTTCAAATATGTTGCAGCTAGGACTGAACCGCGAAAATGAACATGTCTTGAACCTCACTCTGATACCATTGTTATGTCGAGGAAGAGGCAAACCCGAAAATAAAGAAGACAAAGAATACCAAATTTTAACGTGGAAAACCCTTCAAATCGAAGGTAAAAACCAGGAGATCACAAAGATACAAAAAGCTTCACTATAATAATAAGAGAGTTACAATCATTCTCCAAATTGGCTACACAATAAGTATCAAACATAGAGCCACAATAGCAGCAAGAACAACAACTAATCAATTGAAGAAAGAGGAGATTCCACAAAAATGAAGTTGTTGTTCGAGGCTCGAAATCAGACGTTAGGGCCTCCAAATCTAATCTCCACCGTTCAAATCCAAGACCACGATGTTACAAACACTAAGTCAAAATTTTAGCCTGGGTCAACGGTTAGCGAATTGGTAAACATGATTTGAAGTTGGCTGGTCGGAATAAAAATCTACAGCAAAACAAACACTTTTCTCCTCTCTTCTCTCTTGATGAAATATCTCTAAAAAACTATTTTTATATGCTTAAGTCTTTCAGAGACTTGTATCAATGAGCATAGAATAATTCTCCAAGGTTGTTCTATTTGTAGATTATGAGTGGTGCTTTCTCTTAAAGCCAAAACCTACTCATAATAGGAATAAACACCGAATCAAATTCCGAATAGGAATAGAAACCAAAAGAGAATAGGATTACGCCACTGGCCTTTGGCTGGACAACATGGGCATGGGCCCAACAAACTCCCCCTCCAGTCAAGGGCCAAATATGTCTTCAAGTAGAGGAACTATTAACAGGCTTCATGCCTGCCAATTTTCTGCAAAACACATGCTTATCTACAAGCTTAACTACGAAGTCCTCAGGCTGCTCCATATAGATTTCCTCATCTAAATCACCATGAAGAAAATCCATCTTGACATCTTTCTGCTCAACTTCTATATCTAGACTTGTGACTAAGCCTAAAACCACACGAATTGAAAATTTCATCAAAGTCAACTTCGTTCTTCTGGCCAAAACCTTTAACAACTAACCTCGCATTTTATCTAGGTGCATAAGTATGGTTATCTTGCTTTATTCTGAATATCCATTTGTTCGATAAAGCTCTCTTATCTTTCGGTAATTTCACTAACTCATATGTTCCATTCTCATGGAGTGACTTCATCTCATCTTCCATGATTTTGATCTACTGGTCTTTATGAGTATCTTGCATAGCTATATCATAATTCTGAGGTTCTCTCATGTCAATCAAAAGTACATACTCATCAAGAGGATAGCACATGAATTTTTACTTATCCCTTGTAGATCTTCTAAGAGAGGTTTCAGAAGCATTCGAAGTAGTTACTTGAGCAGTAATTGGTTGTTGATCAACCATAGCTTCATCAACTGGAGCATCCATAACATCTATACCATTTAGATCTTGATCAATCTCTCGTTCATTATATTGGGTTCGTCTATGTGCGATAGGTGCCTTAGTAATAGAAACTGGATCACTATCGACTAAGTTCTCATTACTCTGAGAATCTATCTTCTCAGCTTTGTCAATATCTTCCATAGTCTGGTCTTCAAAGAATATTGCATTATGACTTGTAATAAGTTTATTGTCAACTGGATCATAAAAACGATATCCAAATTCACCGATAAAGATGCATTGCTAAGTTTTGAAATCCAGTTTCGATATCTCATTTTTAGGAACATGCACACAAGATTTACACCCAAAAACTCTCAGGTGATCATAAGAAACATCTTTTACAAACCAAACTCTGTCCGGGACATCGCCATCCAAAGCAATAGCAGGAGACAAATTGATAACATAGGCAACACTGTTAAGTGCTTCTGCCTAAAATGTATTTGAAGTTTAGCCTCTGAAAGCATGCATCTAAGCATTTCAACTAGAGTTCTATTCATGCTCTCTACCAAACCATTCAATTGAGGGGTCTTGGACGGATTTTTTTAATAACGAATTCCTTGTTCCTTGCAATAGTTATCAAAGGGACCATAATATTCACCAGCATTGTCAGTGCGAATACATTTTAATTTCTTCCCCGTATGTCTCTCACCTAAGGCTTGAAATTTCGTAAACACACTAAGCTCTTGATCTTTAGATTTCAAAGGATACACCTGGAGCTTACAAGAATGATAATCAATGACGGTCACAAAGTAAAGTGCACCACCTTTTGACTTTACTTTAAAGGACCACACAAATTAAATCCAAGACCAAGATGTTATGAATACTCAGTCAAAATTTCAGTGTGATCCAACGATTAACGAATTGAAAAATGTAATTTGAAGTTTGCTGGTCGAAATAAAAATCTGCAGCAAAACAACCACTTTTCCTCTCTCTTGATTAAAGCTCCCTCAAAAACCACTCTTATGTGCTTAAGTCTTCCAAAGACTTGTATCAATGAGAATAGAATAATTCTTCAAGGTTGTCTTATTTATAGATCATGAGTGGCACTTTCTCGTAAAGCCAAAACTTACTCAAAATAGAAATAAACACTGACACCAATTTCGAATAGTAATGGAAACCAAAAGAGTATAGGATTACGCCACTGGGCCTTTGGCTGGACAACATGAGCATGTGCCCAACAAACTTCTTATCCAATCAAGGGGCCAAATATGTCTTCAAGTATAGGAACTATTAACATGCTTCATGCCTGCCAATTTTCTGCAAAACACATGCTTATCTGCAAGCTTTACTACGAAGTCTTCAGGCTGCTCCATATAAATTTACTCATCTAAATCACCATGAAGAAAATCCGTCTTGACATCCGTCTGCTCAACTTTTATATCTAGACTTGCGGCTAAGCCTAGAACCACACAAATTGAAAGTTTCATCAAAGTCAACTCCCTTCTTCTGGCCAAAACCTTTAACAACTAACATCAACTTGTATCTAGGTGCAGAAGTATTGTTATCTTGCTTTATTGTGAATATCCATTTGTTCGATAAAGCTCTCTTATCTTTCGGCAATTTCACTAACCCATATTTTCCATTCTCATAGAGTGACTTCATCTCATCTTCCATGAATTTGATCTACTAATCTTTATGAGTATCTTGCATAGCTTTATCATAATTCTGAGGTTCTCTCATGTTAGTCAAAAGTACATACTCATAAAAAGGATAGCGCATGGATTTTTACTTATCCCTTGTAGATCTTCTAAAAGAGCTTTTAGAAGCATTCAAAGTAGTTACTTGAGTAGTAATTGGTTGTTGATCAACTACATCTTCATCAACTGGAACATCCATAGTATCTATACCATTTTGATCTTGATCGCTCTCTGCATCATTATCTTGGGTTCGTCTATGTGCGATAGGCGCCTTAGTAATAGAAACTGGATCACTATAGACTAAGATCTCATTACTCTGAGAATCTATCTTCTCAGCTTTGTCAATATCTTCAATACTCTGGTCTTCAAATAATATAGCATCATGACTTCTAATAAGTTTATTGTCAACTGAATCATAAAAACGATACCCAAACTCATCTTGAACATAACCGATAAAGATGCACTGCTTAGTTTTGACATCTAGTTTCGATTTCTCATCTTTAGGAATACGCACATAAGCTTTACACCCAAAAACTCTCTGGTGATCATAAGAAACGCAAACCAAACTCTGTCTGGGACATCGCCATCCAAAGCAACAGCAGGAGACAAATTGATAACATAGGCAATGCTATTAAGTGCTTCTGCCTAAAATGTATTTGGAAGTTTAGCCACCGAAAGCATGCATCTAAGTCTTTCAATTAGAGTTCTATTCATGGTCTCTGCCAAAACATTCAATTGAGGCGTCTTGGACATAGTTTTCTGATGACGAATTCCTTGTTCCTTGCAATATTTATCAAAGGGACCACAATATTCACCAGCATTTTTAGTGCGAGTACATTTTAATTTCTTCCCCGTATGCCTCTCACCTAAGGCTTGAAATTTCATAAACACACTAAGCTCTTGATCTTTAGATTTCAAAGGATACACTTGGAGCTTACAAGAATGATAATCAATGACGGTCATATAGTAAAATGCACCACCTTTTGACTTTACTTTAAAGGACCACACAAATCAAACCCAAGATCAAGATGTTACGAACACTCTGTCAAAATTTCAGCTTGATCCAAAGGTTAACGAATCAGAAAACATAATTTGAAGTTGGCTGGTCGAAAAAAACATCTGCAGCAAAACAAACACTTTTCTTCTCTCTTGATGAAAGCTCTCTCAAAAATCACTCTTATATGCTTAAGTATTTCAAAGACTTGTATCAATGAGAATAGAATAATTCTCCAAGGTTTTCCTATTTATAGATCATGAGTGGCACTTTCTCTTAAAGCCCAAACTTACTCAAAATAGAAATAAACACCGAATCCAATTCCGAATAGGAATGGAAACCAAAAGATAATAGGATTACGCTACTGGGCCTTTGGCTGGACAACATGGGCATGTGCCCAACAAACTTCCCCTCCAATCAAGGGGCCAAATATGTCTTCAAGTAGAGGAACTATTAATAAGCTTTATGCCTGCCAACTTTCTGCAAAACACATGCTTATATGCAAGCTTAACTACGAAGTCCTCGGGCTGCTCCATATTAATTTCCTCATCTAAATCACCATAAAGAAAATCTGTGTTGACATCTGTCTGCTCAACTTCTATATCTAGACTTGCGGCTAAGCCTAAAACCACACAAATTGAAAATTTCATCAAAGTCAACTCCCTTTTTCTGGCCAAAACCTTTAACAACTAACCTCGACTTGTATCTAGGCGCAGGTGTATGGTTATCTTGCTTTATTCTCAATATCCATTTGTTCGATAAAGCTCTCTTATCTTTCGGCAATTTCACTAACCCATATGTTTCATTCTCATGGAGTAACTTCATCTCAACTTCCATGATTTTGATCTACTGATCTTTATGAGTATCTTGCATAGCTTCATCATAATTCTGGGGTTCTCTCATGTCAGTCAAAAGTACATATTCATCAGGAGGATAGCGCATTGATTTTTGCTTATCCCTTATAGATCTTCTAAGAGAGGTTTCAGAAGCATTCGAAGTATTTACTTGAGTAGTAATTGGTTGTTGATCAACCACAGCATCATCAACTGGAGCATCCATAACATATATACCATTTTTATCTTGATCACTCTCTCCATCATTATCTTGGGTTCATCTATGTGCAATAGGTGTCTTAGTAATAGAAACTGGATCACTATCGACTAAGCTCTCATTACTCTGAGAATCTTTCTTTTCAGCTTTGTCAATATCTTCAATAGTCTTGTCTTCAAAGAATATTGCATCACAACTTCTAATAAGTTTATTGTCAACTGGATCATAAAAACGATACCTAAATTCATCTTGACCATAACCGATAAAGATGCATAGTTGAGTTTTGACATCCAGTTTCGATATCTCATCTTTAGGAACATGCACACAAGATTTACACCCAAAAACTCTGAGGTGTTCATAAGAAACATCTTTAAACCAAACTCTGTTTGGAACATCACCATCCAAAGCAACAACAGGAGACAAGTTAATAACATAGGCAACACTGTTAAGCGCTTCTGCCTAAAATGTATTTGGAAGTTTAGCCTCTGAAAGCAAGCATCTAAGTCTTTCAACTAGAGTTCTATTCATCCACTCTACCAAACCATTCAATTGAGGCGTCTTGGACGGAGTTTTATGATGACAAATTCCTTGTTCCTTGCAATAGTTATCAAAGGGACCACAATATTCACCAACATTGTCAGTGTGAATACATTTTAATTTCTTCCCCGTATGTCTCTCACCTAAGGCTTGAAATTTTGTAAACACACAAAGCTCTTGATCTTTAGATTTAAAAAAATACACCCGGAGCTTACGAGAATGATAATCAATGAAGGTCACAAAGTAAAGTGCACTACCTTTTGACTTTACTTTAAAGGACCACGCAAATCAAATCCAAGACCAAGATGTTACGAGCACTCGGTCAAAATTTTAGCGTGATCCAACAGTTATTGGAAAACGTGATTAGAAGTTGGTTGGTCGAAATAAGAATCTACAGCAAAACAAACACTTTTCTTCTCTCTTGATGAAAGCTCTCTCAAAAACCACTCTTATGTGCTTAAGTCTTTCAAAGACTTGTATCGATGAGAATAGAATAATTCTCCAAGGTTGTCCTATTTATAGATCTTGAGTGGTACTTCCTCTTAAAGCCAAAACTTACTCAAAATAGAAATAAACACTAAATCCATTTCCGAATAGGAATGAAAACCAAAAGAGAATAGGATTATGCCACTGGGCCATTGGCTGGACAACATGGGCATGTGCCCAACAAACTTCCCCTCCAATAAGGGGCCAAATATGTCTTCAAGTAGAGGAACTATTAACAGGCTTCATATCTGCCAATTTTATGCAAAACACATGCTTATGTGCAAGCATAACTACGAAGTTCTCGGGCTGCTCCATATAAATTTCCTCATCTAAATAACTATGAAGAAAATCCATCTTGACATCCTTCTTCTCAACTTCTATATCTAGACTTGCGGCTAAGCCTAGAACCACACGAATTAAAAATTTCATCAAATTCAACTCCCTTCTTCTGGACAAAACCTTTAACAACTAACTTCGCCTTGTATCTAGGTGCAGAGCTATGGTTATCTTGCTTTATTTCGAATATCCATTTGTTCGATAAAGCTCTCTTATCTTTCAGCAATTTCACTAACTCATATGTTCCATTCTTATGGAGTGACTTCATCTCGTCTTCCATGATTTTGATCTACTGATCTTTATGAGTATCTTGGACAGCTTCATCATAATTTTGAGCTTCTCTTATGTCAGTCAAAAGTACATACTCTTCACGAGGATAGCGCATGGATTTTTGTTTCTCCCTTGTAGATCTTCTACGAAAGGTTTCAGGAGCATTCGAAGCAGTTACTTGAGTAAGAATTGGTTGTTGATCAACCACAACTTTATTAACTGGAGCATCAATAACGTCTATTCCATTTTGATGTTGATCACTCTCTCCATCATTGTCTTGGGTTCGTCTAAGTTCAATAGGTGCATTAGTAATAGAAACTGGATCACTATCGACTAAGCTCTCACTACTCTAAGAATCTATCTTCTTAGCTTTGTCAATATCTTCAATAGTCTGGTGTTCAAAGAATATTTCATCACGACTTCTAATAAGTTTATTTTCAACTGGATTATAAAAATGATACCCAAATTTATCTTGACCAGAACGATAAAGATGCATTGATTAGTATTGACATCCAGTTTTGATATCTCATCTTTAGGAACATGTACACAATATTTACACCCAAAACTCTCAAGTGATCAAAAGAAATATCTTTTACAAACCAAACTCTTTCTGGGACATCACCATCCAAAGCAACAACATGAGACATATTGATAACATAGGCAACATTGTTAAGTGCTTCCATCCAATATGTATTTGGATGTTTAGCTTCATAAAGCAGGCATTTATGTCTTTCAACTAGAGTTCTATCCATCATCTCTGCCAAACCATTCAATTGTGGCGTATTGGATAGAGTTTTCTGATGACGAATTCCTTGTTCCTTGCAATAGTTATCAAAGGGACCACAATATTCACCAGCATTGTCAGTGGGAATACATTTTAATTTCTTCCCGGTATGTCTCTCACCTAAGGCTTGAAATTGCTTAAACACACTAAGCTCTTGATCTTTAGATTTCAAAGGATACGCCCGAAGCTTACGAGAATGATCAACAATAAATGTCACAAAGTAAAGTGAACCACCTTTTTACATTACTTTAAAGGACCACACAAATCAAATTCAAGACCAAGATGTTACGAACATTCAGTCAAAATTTCAGCGCGATCCGACAGTTAATGAATCAGAGAACGTGATTTGAAATTGGCTCGTCGGAATAAAAATTTGCTGTAAAACAAACGATTTTCTTCTCTCTTGATGAAAGCTCTCTCAAAAGCCACTCTTATGCGCTTAAGTCTTTCAAAGACTTATATCAATGAAAATAGAATAATTCTCCAAGGTTGTCCTATTTGTAGATCATGAGTGGTTCTTTCTCTTAAAGCTAAAACCTACTCAAAATAGGAATAAACACCGAACTCAATTCTGAATAAGAATGGAAACCAAAAGTGAATAGGATTATGCCACTAGGCCTTTGGATGGACAACATGAGCATGTGCCCAACAAACTTCCCCTCCAGTCAAGGGACCAAATATGTCTTCAAGTAGAGGAACTATTAACAGGCTTCAGGCCTGCCAATTTTCTACAAAACACATGCTTATCTGCAAGTTTAAGGACGAATTCCTCGGGCTGCTCCATATAAATTTCCTAATTTAAAGCACCATGATGAAAATCCTTCTTGACATCCTTCTGCTCAACTTTTATATCTAGACTTGCGGCTAAGCCTAGAACCACACGAATTGAAAACATCTTCACAACATGGGATACAATTTCATCAAAGTAAACTCCCTTCTTTTGGACAAAACCTTTAACAACTAACATCGCCTTGTATCTAGGCGCATATGTATGGTTATCTTTATTTATTCAGAATATCCATTTGTTAGATATAGCTCTCTTACTTTTCGGAAATTTCACTAACTCATATGTGCCATTCTCAAGGAGTGACTTCATCTCATCTTCAACGGCTTCGATCCACTAATCTTTTGAGTATCTTGCATAGCTTTATCATAATTCTCAGGTTCTATCATGTCAGTCAAAAGTACATACTCATCAAGAGGATAACGCATGGATTTTTGCTTCTCCCTTGTAGATCTTCTAAGAGAGGTTTCAGGAGCATTCGAAGTAGTTACTTGAGTAGGAATTGGTTGTTGATCAACCACAACTTCATCAACTGGAGCATCCATAACATTTATTCCATTTTGATCTTGATCACTCTCTCCATCATTGTCTTGGGTTCGTCTATGTGAAATAGATGCATTAGTAATAGAAATTGGATCACTATCGACTAAGCTCTCATTACTCTGAGAATCTATCTTCTTAGCTTTGTCAATATCTTCAATAGTCTGGTCTTCAAAGAAAATTTTATCATGACTTCTAACAAGTTTATTGTCAATTGGATTATAAAAACGATACCCAAATTCATCTTGACCATAACCGATAAAGATGCATTGCTTAGTTTTGACATCCAGTTTTGACATCTCATCTTTATGAACATGCACACAAGATCTATACCCAAAACTCTCAAGTGATCATAAGAAACATCTTTTACAAACCAAACTCTGTGTGGAACATCACTTTCCAAAGCAATAGCATGCGACAAATTGATAACATAGGCAACACTGTTAAGTGCTTCCGCCTAAAATGTAATTGGAAGTTTAGCCTCTGAACGCAGGCATCTAAGTCTTTCAACTAAAGTTCTATTCATCCTCTCTACCAAACCATTCAATTGAGGCATCTTGGACGGAGTTTTCTGATGACGAATTCCTTGTTCCTTGCAATAGTTATCAAAGGGACCACAATATTCACCAGCATTATTAGTGGGAATACATTTTAATTTCTTCCCCGTATGTCTCTCACCTAAGGCTTGAAATTCCTTAAACACAATAAGCTCTTGATCTTTAGATTTCAAAAGATACGCCCGGAGCTTACAAGAATGATCATCAATGAAGGACACAAAGTAAATTGCACCACATTTTGACTTTACTTTAAAGGACCACACAAATCAAATCCAAGACCAAGATGTTACGAACACTCAGTCAAAATTTCAACGTGATCCAACAGTTAATGAATCGGAAAATATAATTTGAAGTTGGATGGTCGGAATAAAAATCTGCAGCAAAACAAACACTTTTCTTCTCTCTTGGTGAAAGCTCTCTCAAAATCCACTCTTATGTGCTTAAGTCTTTCAAAGACTTGTATCAATAAAAATATAATAATTCGCCAAGGTTGTCCTATTTATAGATCATGAGTGGTGCTTTCTCTTAAAGCCAAAACCCACTCAAAATAGGAGTAAACACCAAACCCAATTCCGAATAGGAATGGAAACCAAAAGAGAATAGGATTACGCCACTGGACCTTTGGCTGGACAACATGTGCATGTGCCCAAAAACTTCCCCTCCAGTCAAGGGGCCAAATATGTCTTCAAGTAGAGAAACTATTAACAGGCTTCATGCCTACCGATTTTCTGCAAAACATATGCTTATCTGCAAGCTTAACTATGAATTCTTCAGGCTGCTCCATATAAATTTCCTAATCTAAATCACCATGATAAAAATTCTTCTTGACATCCTTCTGCTCAACTTCTATATCTAGACTTGCGGCTAAGCCTAGAACCACACGAATTGAAAACATCTTCACAATAGGGGATAAAATTTCATCAAAGGCAACTCCTTTCTTCTGGCCAAAACATTTAACAACTAACATTGCCTTGTATCTAGGCGCATATGTATGGTTATCTTGATTTATTCAGAATATCCATTTGTTAGATAAAACTATCTTACCTTTCGGCAATTTCACTAACTCATATGTGCCATTCTCATGGAGTGACTTCATCTCATCTTCCATGGCTTCGATCCACTGATATTTAAGATTATCTTGCATAGCTTCATCATAATTGCCAGGTTCTCTCATGTCAGTCAAAAGTACATACGCATCAAGAGGATAGCGCATGGATTTTTGCTTCTCCCTTGTAGATCTTCTAAGAGAGGTTTCAGGAGTATTCGAAGTAGTTACTTGAGTAGGAATTGGTTGTTGATCAACCACAACTTCATCAACTAGAGAATCCATAACATCTATTCCATTTTGATCTTGATCACTCTCTCCATCATTGTCTTGGATTCGTATGTGCCTTAGTAATAGAAACTGGATCACTATCAACTAAGCTCTCATTACTCTAAGAATCTATCTTCTTAGCTTTGTCAATATCTTCAATAGTCTGGTCTTCAAAGAATATTGTATCGCGACTTCTAATAAGTTTATTCTCAACTAGATCATAAAAAGGATACCCAAATTCATCTTGACCATAACTGATAAAGATGTATTGCTTAGTATTGACCTCCAGTTTTGATTTCTCATCTTTAGGAACATGCACACAAGCTTTACACCCAAAAACTCATAGGTGATCATAAGAAACACCTTTTACAAACCAAACCTTGTCTTGGACATCACCATCCAAAGCAACGACAGGAGACAAATTGATAACATAGGCAACACTGTTAAGTGCTTCCGCCCAAAATGTATTTGGAAGTTTTGCCTCTGAAAACAGGCATATAAGTCTTTCAACTAGAGTTCTATTCATCCTTTCTGCCAAACCATTTAATTGAGGCGTCTTGGGCGGAGTTTTCTGATGACGAATTTTGTGTTCCTTGCAATAGTTATCAAAGAGACCACAATATTCACCACCATTGTCAGAGCGAATACATTTTAATTTCTTCCTCGTATGTGTCTCACCTAAGGCTTGAAATTCCTTAAACACACTAAGTTCTTGATCTTTAGATTTCAAAGGATACGCCCGGAGCTAACGAGAATGATCATCAATGAAGGTCACAAAGTAAAGTGCACCACCTTTTGACTTTACCTTAAAGGACCACACAAATCAGAGTGTACTAGCTCCAATAAATTGGGCTTTCTTGAGGAAGGATGGCTATTAAAGGGAACCCTTTTCTGTTTTCCAGCTAAACAATAGATACACCTTTTCAGCTTTGCTTGTTTCACTCTAGAAAGTAAATATTTCTTAGCCAAACACGTAATCCCCCTCTCATTCATATGACTCTGTCATCGGTGCCACAATTCTGAGAAAGTATCACTTTCTACTAGATTTATGGATTCATTAAGAATAGAGCCCTGTGGCACATATAATTGACCAGACTTGACTTCTCAACCCACTTCTAACGAGCCCTTAGTGAGTTTCTATGGCCATTAAAGAGGGCATTATGGTAACCTTCATCGTCCAATCTTCCTGCGGAGATCAAATTGAAAGGAAAGTTTGGAGCACGCTTGACATCTTGAAGAACTAACGTTGAACCATTATTAGTTTTCAAAAAAATTGTGCCAACACCAAACACCTTAACTTCACTAGCATTGCCTATCTTTAACACTCAAGAATCAACAAGAGTATAAGATGAAAAAAATCTTTTCTTGGAGTTGACATGTGAGGTAGCTCCAGAATCTACTATCTAGCTCGTTTCATCGGATACCAAATTGATGACGTTTTCATCATAAGTAAAAAGAAGGTCATCTCGAACAATAGCAGCAACATTGTCCTCATTATTTTCAACTTTCTTTCCTTATCTAATGTCTTGCAACTTGCGGCAAAACCTTTTTATATATCAGTTCTTGCCACAGTGGTTGCATGTAATATTATGGTATTTGGACCTTGACTTACTTCTATTTTTACCTCTATTCCACGAGCCCATGGTCTTCTGTAACCAAGATATCTGCTTGTGAGGAAGAACTCTGAGATTTTCTTCTTACTTCCTCGTTCAACAAACCACTCTTGGCATATTCCATTGTCACCTTACCTCTAGGAGCTGAATTTATTAGAGAAACACGACGATTTTCCCATGAGTCTGGTAAAGTATTAAGAAGCTAAAGTCATTGTATCTCATCATACAAATCAACTCTAATTCCAGAAAGCTGATCAAGGACACCCTGAAAATCATTTATGTGATCAAGGATAGGCCTGCCTTCCTTGTATTTAAAGGTCATCAATTGCTTTAGCAGGAACAATTTGTTGTTCTAGCTTTTTGAAACATAAAGAGTCTCTAGCTTTTCGATCTCTCATATATCTCGTTAATAATATGGTTACGAATATTATCTTTAACCCAATGTTGGTGATCTAAATCCCAAATCTTCATCGGATATATTCTCGGGTTTATGAGCTGAAAAAATGGGTAGATGATGGCATCTTCTTCACGAACAACAATTCTTTCATCTTGCTTCTCCAAACATTACAATTTCTCCTATTTAAACATACCATCTTGCTCATATTTACCTCCACTTCGTAACAACCCGAATAAGTAACCAAGGCTCTCATGCCACTTGTTAGGACTGAAAAAATGAAGTATCATGCGGAACTAGTAACGCAAACCTTAACAACGATAAATCTGATAACATACGAGAAATATACCAAAAGAGACACAAACATTTAACGTGGTTTGGTCAATTGATCTACATCCACAACGGAGATGAGTAATCCACTATATAAAAGAGAGTACAAAATATCGAGAGAACAATCTCACAAAGAGGTAAACACAAGTGGCACACTAACACTTATCCCGTAAAGTTCTCCCCTAAACACGACTCTCAATCACATATGGCTACATTATGGATGCTGCTGAATGAGAAGGACGGATCCTCAATTTATAGAGCTCCAAACTTTTTCCTACAAGAACAGAGACTAGCCAAATATGGGATATGTAATTTCCTTCCAAGAAGGAAAACCAATTAAGGTAAATATGTTGCCCTTTCTTTCAACAGATTGGAAAACCAAATATAACAAAAAAATTATGGCAAACCTAACAGGTATATTTATGATTTGGCTCTAAGAGGTCAAAGGTTTAAACCTCAACTAGCACAATTTTTTGCAAATATTTGAGAGAGTTTATGTGGTTAAAAATTGTGATTAGGTAGAATTAAACTTAGAACATTTTCTACTTAAGACTCAGGTAAGACTATTTCTTGTCTAGAAGTATAATAAGTAAATTTATTATTCCCGTTCTTACCAATATTAACCCCATAATTTACGTGGTCCCTTGAAACCTTACAAATTTAATTACTATTTCTTTTAGTTTTGTAGACAAACTCCTAAAAAAGGGTATATGTTGCTTTCTTCTTTCTTTCTTTAATTTTTTCGATTTAGTTTCCCGTGATCGCGAAGATAACTTCGAGGCATTATTAAAGCCGCTGTCCCACGACCCCAAGCCTAATTGTACTAATTAGCTAGATAAACGGATCGTGCATAGAATTTCTATATATATATGAGAAGCGAAGCATGCGATAAGAAAAGAATGGCGTCTTCAACTATTAATTACCCAGCAATTATCGTGCCATCAAGTAAATATAGGATGATCCGTCAACAAGTGAGAGCTCAGAAGCATAGAGATGAAGGTATATATATATATTCTTCTTTATTCTAGTCGCGTATCTCATCGTTAACAATATGTCAACTTGTTTTTGGTGATCTTCGGCAGGGAGATCATGGCATGTTGTTGATGCAAATTTACAAGTTTTGAGGGAAAGAATAGAAAAAGTAAGGATCAAAGAAAGATTGGAGAAATGTTTGTTGTGTAAGCAGGGTTGGAATTACTCAACTACTACATGTTTGGACAAGCAGAAGAAAAAATTACATCATGTATCTCAAAATGTTGAATTCTTCTGCATGGTTTGTGGAACTCTTGGCTTCACTATTCTGGGTTGCACCCTTTGCCTGTACCTTACCTCTATTCTAATTCATTTAAATTATTGAATGTGCTCATCTTTTGTTGATAAATCAGAATAATCAATCGAATATTGATTAATACATAAATATATTCTGTTGTACTTTTTAATTAACTTTAAAGTTCAGATCTCACTTTTCATTGGTCTGTTATCTGCGATACTACATGTGAAGCCCTTTATTGATATATACTTTCTTAATTAACATGAAAAAGAAAAAAACTTTAGTTGTGAAGCACTTTATTGGTGTATTCTTTGTTACAATAGGTAGCACATATAATTAGTTCATGAAATTATTATGATTACTGCAATTGGTAGGACGACAGGTTTAATGACTTTCATATACATTAGCTTTTAAGCACCTTAATCATCTCACATACATAAATCTACTCTATTCTAAATCTCCTTGTAGCTTAACATATAAACATAATTTCATCCCATGTTTAGACAATTTAGAAAATGTTAGGATCGTGAAGCAATATTCATAAAACAGAGGGTTTGGTATAACGGAAAATGTTTTTTGCGGAAAATATTTTTCACGAAAATGTTTTCTTGAAAACAAGTAGTAATCTTATTCATTTTCCGGTGTTTGATACGCAAATTAAGGAAATCAAAAATGCATAACCTATTTTTATTTTTTCTTTAGCGTTTAGTCATGTAATTAATACGTCCTTATTAATCTACTAATTTTAGCATGACTTAGCACTTTGAATTATGTTTTTTTATTATGGCTTTTTAATTAGCGATATTTATATTACATAATCTTATTGTCTTTATTGTTGAATATTTTAGAATAATGTCATGACACATCTCATATTTTGTATTACTTTCTTGAAAAATACCTTATATAGTTGTATTTCACTAGGATTAAAGAAATATTTTGATCATAAGTTATATGTTTTGTTCTATGTAGATTTTATCGGCAAAAAACCTCGAAAACCCCAAAAGACCCGAGATAAATTTAGATTGAAAACCCTGAGTTTTATGTTTGGTTTGGTCTTTAGATTTAATAACCCGACACAATTATTTTGGTTTGGTAATTGCAAAATGCGAACCAACCCGACCTATGTACATCCCTACGTATATGTATCATAATTGTTGTAGGAATTATGTTATAAATGTATGATGATTGTATATTGTTACGAGTAGTTGTGAGTTTGTGACGAGTTTCACAGTTTGTATCACAAGTATGATAACTGTATATTAATTTATTAGTATTGTATCAGATATTATTTTAGGTATTAACATACCATATATAAAATTTAGATACAGTTGTGATACAAATATGATATAATTATGTTTTAGGCATTGGTATATCTGATAATATTCAATGTAATTATGATATAGTTATCATACAATTATTGTACAATTTTTGAATATTTTTAATAATATAAAATTATCAACAATGGTGGGATGAAAGAAGATGGAGATCATGGGCGTACATTAAGAGATTTTGATATAAAGAAAAATAGGAAAGTTAAGAGGAGAGGGAAAAAAAGAAAAGAATGTAATTGAATCCCTTAATTGAAGGCACTAATAATGGAGTGAGAATTATTTAAAAACAAATGTATATAACTTATTTTTAAAAAAAACTTAGATGTTTATTAAAAAGTGCAAAATATAAAAAATATAGGTAAATAAGTTTCTAATATAGTATACCTAAGGTTAATCCCATTATTTTCGGGGCATTTGCATCTATACACGTTTTTTGTGTCACATTTTAACTTGTGCCCGCTTTGCAAAAAAAATTACAAGCGTACCCGTTTTTTTGCATAAATTCAACACACGGGGCTGAAGTAGTAAAGTTAATCACGCAAAACTTCAGGATTCTAGTAGTCGGGCCTAAAATTCCACTCTAGAGCTGAAGTTTTTGTGTTGTAACTGGTAACTTCAGCTCTAGAGCTGAAGTTTTTGTGTTGTAACTTGAAAACTTCAGCCCTAGAGATGAAGTTTTTTTGTTGTAACTGGGAAACTTCAGCTCCAGAGCTATATTTATTGTGGTGTAACCGGGAAACTTGTAACTCTAGTGGTGAAGTTTAAAGGTGAAGAAGTTTAATGTTGCTAGACATAAGTGCAATGGTACCACATCTCAGTGTAGTATTTAAATTGGTTTTTCGTGTGAGCATGAGCTGCCAACTGATTTCACTATGGCTCTGGTTTCATTATGTTAATGTAATTTTGACTCGTAGTATTGAAATTGTGGTGATCATATTTGGACCTGTTATTTTATGAACATGTGAAATATTTTCTGCGTTATCAGTGATAATAAGCTATTTACAATAAAAGTAACGTGATTTTGTAAAAAAAAATTACATCGCCAGTAGTTTTGTTTGTCCATGCTTCTAGTGCAAACCAAGTAGAGAGAAGGGGGAGGATAATTGGATAAAGGGAATTAAAATTGTTTAAAAAATGGGTATAAATTTTAAAAAAAATTAAAAAATAAGTATATGTTAAATGAAGGCGACCAAAGAGGGTGCCCCGTGCAATTTTTACATTATTTTCCCAACTTTAGCTTGTAAAAATTGCACGGGGTGCCCTATTTGGGCGCACTTTTTAACTTGTAACCGCTTTGTCTTTTTGTTTGCATTCGTACCCACTTTTTAAAAAATTTCAGCTTCTCTTTATAACTGAAAAACTTCAGCTCTAGAGCTGAATTTTTTTAGAACGAGCTCTAGCTGAAGTTTTTATTTTACAACCTGCAAAATTCAACTTTAGAGCTAAAGTTTTTATTTTATAACTTGAAAAATTCAGCTCTAGAGCTGAAGTTTTTATTTTATAACCGGCAAACTTTATTTTATAACTGGAAAACTTCAGCTCTAGAGCTTAAGTTTATATTTTATAACTTGAAAACTTCAACTCTAGAGCTGAAGTATATGGGTTACTAAACAAACATATCAACTCTAAAGCTGAAGTTTTTATTTTATAACTGGCAAACTGAAGTTTCCCGCTTACTAAACAAAAACTTATAAAATAAAACTTCAGCTCTAGAGCTGAACTCCAGGCTCGGCTACTAAAATGCTGAAGTTTTGTGTAATTGCATTTGCTATTTGAGCCCCGTATGGTGAAGTTATGTAAAAATGGGTACACGTATATTTTTATTTATAAAACAGATATAAGTTAAAACATGACAAAAAAAACGAGTATAGATGCAAATTGTGATTTGTCTAAATGGGCCGCAAGTCCCATTAGCCCAAAAAAGGTCATGCGGGGACACTAAACGTTGGGCTTTGGAAGACCCTTATTCACGAAAGAAACAAACCAAACTCCCGCCAAAACTAGGAACCGGCTATAGAATGTAACCCCAAGAACAACCGGTCACCCGTATAAATATCCAGTCATCAAGTAAAACACCCGAGGCATTTCCTCCGTGCACTTCCCACTCCCCTTCGCGTAACTGAGCTGCTTCTTCTCTCCTTTGCCTTTGCCTATAATTGTTCCTTCTCTCGCAATTCTTCGAATAGTTTCCGTATATTTCATGAAACTTTCTGAATCTCTCACTTCCTCTTATCTGAATCTCACGCCGAAGAGTCTCTCAAATTAGAGCTTTAATCAGTTTTAATGCAATGAGTGCTGTGAACATCACGAATGTCGCCGTGTTAGACAATCCGGCGTCGTTTCTTGCACCTTTCCAGTTTGAAATCTCTTACGAGTGCGTCGCTCCTCTCAAAGACGGTGATTTCTCTCTCTTACTTACTTTTTTCTGTTGAATTTTTCGTATTTCATATGTACTACTATGATTTTCATGTTTTTTTCTTGATTCTATTATCTTAGAGACCTAACTAGGGTTTTCTTTAATCAGAAATGTGACCTTGAATTCGTTTAAAGTGTTTTCAACCTGCTGATAATTGTTCTCATCAATTTTTTGCAATCTATTAGATTTTTTTCGTATATTCATTTGTGATATGATTTAGGACTTAGGAGTAATTGTTTTTGCTTCTTTGTATCATCTCGAAGACCTAGTTAGTTCTTTTAAATCACAAAGTTGATTTTCAAGTTGTGCAATATTTTCAACTCGTTGATATTTGATGAAGAAATCAAAATTTTCATAACCTCTTTGATTTCTTCATACATTCCTTTGTACTACGATAATTTGCTTTCGCTTCATTGTATAGTCTCCCTGACCTAGTTAGGATTTTTATACTCAAAAGAGACTGTAAAGTTTTATAGTACAATTTATTAGATTTTATTCATAAACTATTTGTTTGCGCTGTGATTTTATTGCTTTTGCTTCATTGTACCGACGCCTAAATCCAGTTAATATTTTTATTTATTAAGAAATTTGGCTTTTACAATGTTATCAGCCTCGTTGATAATTGTTGCAAAATAGATTGTTTTCTGGTAAGATAACGGATTCTTTGATTAATTAATAAACCAGAGGACTTTACATTTGCATGTACTCTATGATGTCAAAGCTCGATATTGAATGGTTATTGTGCTTAGTCTTGCCCTAGGCTTCTTAAGTTAACGGAACTTGCAAGAATTCCCTATATATATATATATATATATATATATATATATATATATATATATATATATATATATATATATTGCCGAGATAATGTTTATTTAAGATAATGGTCATCTTGCAAAACTATTTGTAAAATTGTGGGATACATATAAATTTTTGTCTCCTGAAGAGTAAACATCTTAAGTGTATGTTTATTCTGCTGAAAGTGTGTTGTGTTTGAGCGAAAACATGCTAGGAAAATATTTTATTGCTGAATGGCATTTCGGTTTAACAGTCCGCCCGTAATAGAAAACACAACAGTTGTGTCAATTTGGTTGATTCGCTTGAAATAGAGTTCTTAATTTTGATCTTTAAGGTTCGTCTCATTTTATCGATTCGTTAGTCATGTATTATGCTGGAATTTGTAGCGCGTGAAAAGAACTATACAATATCGTTAATGTCCAATTAAATTTGGAAGGATATTGTCTGAATATTCGGCTCATAAAATGTGTGAGATACTTTGTGTGTAATCCATGACACAATTCATGCCAGGATCAGTAACAAATCAAGAGTCTCCAAGGAAACATACTATAACTTTTGTGAAAGAAATGTGGAATGAATGTAATATTTATTTAGGTTGTTAGCTAGTTTTGATCCTCTTGCTACCAATTTTCTCCACCAATGATGTATATTTGTGCTGGGCTTGTCGGCTTGCTCGCCACATCGAAGTAGCCTTGGAGGAAGCCTTCACGCTATGGATTTTTGAAATGTCATGGACACATGGTTTCACAGATCATATTAGACTAGGTATTAATCATTTCCAGAATAGAAATGAAGTATCTGATAGGATTTTTGCAGTATGTTCACTCTTCCATTTCTCTTGGACCATAGTCATAACACCTCACTTTCCCTTCATCCTTATAGTGGCTGTATAAAACAGACAAGTAAGCCAACTAATTGGCAGTTTCTTGGTACAATTCGATTAGCAAAGTAATGTAATGTATGATAGTGTCTTTATTTTGACTTTGGAAGAATATACTGCCGTCTATGTGCTGCATTATATTTCATTTTCAGTTACTCCCTGTTGCTAGTTTGTTGATCCAATTTAAGCCATTTGCATGAAATACCAAAAGCATCAAAGTATTTAGGTATGTCCTTGTCAATTTTCTTGTAGTTGGTTTAAGGTGAGGGAAGTGGTGTCAGCGTTGTTAGTTTCAGCAGTAGCCTGAATAAAGTCCAACTCTGTAGTTCAAATTTGCACGTTAAGAATGTTATATACACACACACAAAAAAAAATCACACATACACACACTCTTTAAGAGGTTTAAACTAAGCAGGTCTAAGACAGAATATCTGGAGTGCAAATTTAGCGCTGAGTCGAGCGAAGTGGGAGGGAGCGTGATGATCGGATCTCAGGCCATAGCCAAGAAGGATAGTTTCAGATACCTTGGATCGGTGATCCAGGGGACGGAGAGATAGACGGGGATGTCACTCACCGTATAGCGGCGGGGTGGTCAAGCACTTAATTACCAGTGTTGGCATAAAAAATGTACATGTCACTGGAGTGCACTGTCTTTGTTGAAACTTTCTTTTTCCTCTGTACGGGACGGAGTGTTGGCCGGCGAAGAAATCTCACGTTCAGAGGATGATGGTGGCGGAGATGAGGATGCTTAGGTGGATGTGCGGGCTCACCAGGTTAGATAAGATTAGGAACGAAGTTATTCGGGAGAAGGTGGGGGTGGCCCCGGTGGATGAGAAGATGCGAGAGGCGAGACTTCGGTGGTTCGGGCATGTGCGGAGGAGAAGCCCCGACGCCCCGGTGAGGAGTTGTGAGCGGCTAGCGGTGGTCGGTGTGAGGCGAGGCAGAGGGAGGCCTAAGAGATACTGGGGAGAGGTAATTAGACAGGACATGGCCAGGATGCGGATTTCCGAGGACATGACCCTTGATAGGAAAGTCTGGAGGTCTAGTATCAGGGTTGTAGGATAGGGACTTCTAGATTTTTCGTACTCCTTTCCCGGGGTGAGTGAGGTGTGGTAGGGACGCCCATAGATGATTAGTTTGTGTTCTCTTGTGGTAGTCATTTCTGGTAGTTACTGTTTTAATATCATTGCATGCATACCTGCTTATTGATGGTATTTATGCCTCTTATGTTTAGACAATTTTTTGCGATGTATGCTGGTATAACTAATGCGGTTTTTGTTTTTGTTTGCCTTTCTTTTTAATGCGCCGAGGGTCGATTGGAAACGACCTCTCTGCCCTCTCGGGTAGAGGTAAGGTTTGTCTACATATTACCCTCCCCAGACCCTAGTTTCAGCAGTAGCCTGAATAAAGTCCAACTCTGTAGTTCAAATTTGCACGTTAAGAATGTTATATACACACACACAAAAAAAAATCACACATACACACACTCTTTCTCTCTCTCTCTCTCTCTGCTAAAATCACAATTTATTCATGATTAGCAGAGAGCTGTTACAATTCTAATATCCCTGCTGAAATTCCATACTATAATATTTAGTACTGTGCTACATCTGTTATTACATTAACTTCCAATATCCTCTTACATTTCTGTAGGGTAATGGATAGGATTAATGAACTTGTCTCCATATTATCTTCTTAGTTATCTGTCATTGTCAATCTTTAGTTGTATTATTTGGCAGTATAAATCTGTAGTTTTCTGTAGTTATTTCTGGACTCTTTAGATAGTTGACTTTGGAGGGAACCTTCTATTCTACTTGAAGAGCTTCCTGATTGTAAGTTTTCTGGGGGCTTGAGGTTATGTCAATCAATTGTTGTATTATTTGACAATGTAAATACCTTTGTGAGTTTTGAGAAGTAACAGGGAATAGATTAAAAAAAATAAGGGCAGCCTGATGCACAGGGTCCTGGGAAGGGACGACCACAAGGGAATAGATCATAATTCATTTTTTTTTCTTCGAGGACTCTTTTATTTATGACATACTGAAGATTGGTTTGGAGGAGGGAACAGAAGCTACTGCTTTCCGTTATGGGACTTTTATTTTAGATATACCTTTGCATTTCAGATTGCTTCTTTCATGTGGTATGGCACAATATGCAGCCAATGAATTTTGAGGCCTTGATGGTAGATCGTGTAATCCTTAATGACCAGTTGCTAATTGCCTCTTTTAACTTGTAATAGTAGTGTTCTATTGTTCATTTTCGTTTTAGGAATAGAAATACTAGAGAATCATCTCTGGACTGCCTATTAATTCTCATTAAAGATATATAGGTTCGTCCTTTGACAAGCACATAGAACGACTCCCACCAAATTGATCTTTTTCTTGTTGGTGTTGTCGTTGACCGTTCTGAAAATTAAAGCAACTAAGATGTTGCTCTCTATTATTATAGTCTTACTTGGTGTTATATTAACAGCTTAATTTAGTTTCTATATGACTTATTTTGCATGCAGACTTGGAATGGAAACTCATCTATGTTGGATCTGCCGAGGATGAGACATATGACCAACAACTAGAAAGTGTGCTTGTTGGCCCTGTCAATGTTGGAAATTACCGCTTTGTATTGCAGGTATTACCTCCTGCTTTGACAAGCAAGTTGTTTTACACTGGGTTTTAGCCTTTCTGCTGATCAGATTTGTGTAATGTTTCCACTGCTAAATACTAGGCGGACCCTCCAGATCCTTCCAGAATTCGCGAAGAGGATATAATTGGTGTCACTGTGCTCTTATTGACATGTTCCTATTTGGGTCAAGAATTTGTACGAATTGGCTACTATGTGAACAATGATTATGATGATGAGAAGCTGAGAGAAGAACCTCCCCAAAGGGTTTTAATTGACAAGATTCAAAGAAACATACTATCAGACAAACCTAGAGTAACAAAGTTTCCTATCAATTTTCACCCTGAAAATAGTGAAAGCGGGGAGCAAGCCCCTCCAACAGATCACGTGGCTGAAGCAGCTGGGAATGTAGAGCAACTACCTTCACCTAAGAATGGATCAGATGAGGCTGGAGCTTAACTGGAAGGATGATACAACTTTTAGCCTAACTCCTAACGTTTTTGTTTGACATCATCTCATCCTAGATCCTTATGGATGATGTCTGATCTGAGCATTAAACTCTTTGCTGGTATCTTCGTCCATCGCAATGGAGTTCTGGTGAAAGTGTGTATGCACTCGAATTGCATTTTGTGGCTGTTAACCTTGGTTGTTTGTCTTTCTTTATGCATTCAGGAATGGGGTCGAAAACTCTGCTTATATTAGACGCCACTTTTAGCTTTACGGTCCACTCCAAAAAATGTGAGTTTGGAAAATACTGTTGTGAGCATATAGTTCTGATAACCTTGATTTAGTTTTGTATCTACGTAAGCCAATGTCAAAGTACTATCAGTGAGTTCATAAATGCAAGAAATTATGCATAATCACATTTTTGGCTGGCAGCCAGTGAATCACAGTACTTAGATTGGGCAATTCCATTATGACGAAGAACTACACCATTTATGGTGCTGTTACATTATTTTTTCTGATGTATGCTAGTTACTGATACAAATCGGAAACAAGATATTGCAATACCTGACTTGAGCCCCCACTTTGCAAAGAGGTAGTCCAGTAGAACTCAGGTTCGACAAGGAAATCTCATAGAAACCCCCAACCGGAAAGAAAAAAAACACAAAAAAACACTCGCGCGCACACACAGCAAGCATACCTTCAAGGAGAAACAGTTGAAAGATTTGTGTTTTATCTTTGAAGAAATAACTAGGGGCGCAGTCGCATCCATAAAAGGTGAAAGGGGGGGGGGGGGTACCCATCAATGTAGCCATAACATCATAGAAAAACAAATTGGAAAACAATTTCATTTTATGAAACAGATTTGCCAAAACGGTCTGAAATGCAGGCATTTCTTTACTTTTACTAGAATGTAAGCTTCAGATCCAACATCCAAGTACAAAATTGCTCTCTGCTCAAAAGTTGAACAGAAATGTAATCTTTTGGGTGACGCCAGTGAGCAATCACAACTAATTCGTACGATCAGACATGTATTGATTCTTCATTGCTCCTTAACTTCTTGTTGCATGGATTCAAGCTCAATGCATAAATAGCACGATGCCAAGATCTCACCACATTCTTCACTTTTTTTTCTGCCTCTTGGACTGGTTCTTTCTAGAATCTATAGCATTATCCATGGGCAAAAAGTTCTCCTCATTCTGCATTTGAATTAGAAAATTCATCTTTTAGACTAACAATATATTTTCAAACGAGAAACAAGGGCTATCAGGACACAGATCTTAGCATGTACCTTATTAAACTTCTTCCCCTTGTGCTGCCTCTTCAATCCTTTGCTTTTCTTCTTTGATTCTGAAGGGCTCTGTTATGATTCATACGATAATGATGGTAAGCAACTTATGAAAACATGAGGTTTCACTTGGTCAAAAAATTCATCGTGCAGTAAAATGCAAATGAACAAACCTGCCCTCTGATTGGGCTATCCTCTTCAGGATGAATTTCTCCCTCGATTCTTCCATCCTCGGTAAGCATAACTTTAAGCCTCCCTTCTTTCAACAGCTTTTCAGAGCGGGCATGCCTCTGTAAGAATCATGAATACTTTATGTTAGATCAGTCCCTGCAGGTCTCAATCGTGTACGTATGTTAACGTCTAGCTTAAGATTCTTTAACATGGAAAAAGTAAAATTGCAGGTAGTAGTCCCTGCACTGGTCAGTGGCGACCGGACACGTTAGCACCGCAAGATTTAAATGGAATAGGATCTGAAGAGGTAACTTGGTTGCAGTTGGAAAATAAAAAGGCTGATAATGAAGGCTTACTTTCGATTTGAGATGAGCATTTAGAGTCTGCACTGTCAAGCAGACGATTCTAGGACATATCCTGCACTTAAAAACTGATTTACATTTCAAGACATAGTCTAAAGCATCACGTGGAATATCATCCTCTTCGGGCATAGAATTATTCCGTGCATTATCTAGATTTGCAATGCCCTTCTCAAGCAAATGAGTTTCACCAGAAATCTTGGTGTCCTTCAGAGTTGTAACATCTTCATCACTTGATGGAAGACCTACTAATAGTACATTTTAGAAATCAATTAGAATTGAACACTAACAACGAACCCTAAGCATTTAATTTCTTTTTCTGAAATAGAAAAAGGATAGCACTATAGCTCATGTGCAACATATAAAATCAAGAAGAAGCTATTTTGAAGTTGATGGAAGCAGCACGGAAAAGAGCAACTAGTACTGGCTTTACCCAAGTATTTCGTCCTGTATAAATCCTTTCCATACTGCACTTTATGATATTCAAGCAATGTTTCTCATCATTTTTGACTTTAGAAGATCTTTTATGAACACAAACTCTTAGAGAACAACACAATGTTTCCTTTTTGGGCTGACACCAATTCAGAACAGCAGCATGAGGCAATTAAAAACTACATAACTTAGAAGACAATCAGCATCAAGAGATAGCAGAAAAAACAGTTTTCTCATTCAGCACTAAATATAATTTTAAGAGGTATATTGGTTTCAAATTACAAATTAAGAAAATTTAAAACCAACAACAACCCAGTGAAATGTCACAAGTGAGGTTTGGGGAGTGTAGTGTGTACGCCGACCTTATTCCTACCTTATGAAGATAGAGAGGTTGTTTCCAATAGACCCTCGACTTAAGAACAGAAAATGAAGCAATAAACAAACAATAGCATCAACAAGGTAATAGAACAACGGAATGCAATAACAAAGATCTAGGAATAGGAAAATACAAGTATAGCGCCAATACTACCGGTAAGAATGACACACCGTGTAATAACAAGGAATAGGGAAATAAGAAAATTTAAAATCATGCTTCAATAATTTTATTATCAGCTAGATAGTTTAAATTATTACCAATGGCCCCAACGACGTGAAGCTCAGATGCTTAGAGAAAATACATATGCAATCTCCCCGAATAAGTCAACAAAAAGGCTTTAACTCATCCTTCAAATGGCAAAAAAAAAATCTCCAGTGGGAGAGAATGGCTGTGATGGAGACTAAAGCCCAATTTTCTTTAAGACGTTATCATGTTCGTGAAGAATTAACAATCAAAAGAAAGTAAATGATATCCCTGATTCAATAGAATTTCTAATTCATAGATTCTGCAGAAACTTCAAGTTACACATCACGGCTCAAAAGTACATAGGGCAGCATCTCCCCAAAATTAAGGCAAATCGCATCAGACTTCTCTTTTATCTTTCTTTTCTTGAAGAGGGACGTGATTTCACCTTGCTTCTTGGCTATAATCCATGTTCACAGTGTAATGATTATTCAAGCAAGAGTTTGGAAATAGTAAATAACATGTTAATCCTACAGATAAAGGAAAGGGGAAATACAGTAAATTCCATTATTATAACTTATAGCTATGCCTTCCTCATGTGTGGAATAGTACCAACATATTGTGCACACAAGTACGAACAATAACAGAACGTGTTTCAAGCAAAACGCTGTCATAAAACTCATAACCAACAAAACATTGGGCTAGTAGACTAAAACCAACCTGATGAGTCGGGATTAACTTCATTGGCAGAGCTATCTTCACTCTCATATCCTGCAGCAAGTAAAACAAACAGGGCGGGGAGAAGAAATATCTGTTATCACTGATACCGTGAGAAGATTGTAAAATAATTTGAGCATCCAACCCAAGAGCTTAAGGAAATAGATGGAGTGTCCCGAAACCATTATAAATCCCCTTGACAACCGCTTCACAATACATATGGTACAATTATAAATCAACACCCTCTCAAACATGTCCTATTTTGGTGCCCACATGCAAAATTATGGACTTACGATTGTGAGAATGAGGTTACCGAAGGGAGCCGCTGATGACACATGAAAGTATCTGAACATCCAACCCAAAGCAATGAGTGGAGCAGCACAAGATCTTTTAAGCTAGAGGGGTCTATGTGGGATTTATAACTTAATAGAGACCATAACTTATGTTCTTGTGGAGTTTTATCGTCTAAACATACCAGCCATTAGTTTTACTAATCCAGATACCAAACAAAAGCTCTAGAGAATTACCAATTCATGAAATACCCTCTAAGCATTATAATGTCAGCAAATAACAGAGGCAAAAAGCAACTGCAAATTTTCAGGATAAATATACCAGAAGAAGATTCATTTCCTCCTGTCAGTCGAGCAACATCATCCTCCTCTTCCTTTGTGTCATTATCATCCTCCTCTTCCTTTGTGTCATTATCATCCTCCTCTTCCTTTGTGTCATTATCATCCTCCTCCTCATACTCATATTCTTCTTCGTCTTCTGTTGCCGCTGCCTCCAATTCAGAGTCATCGGAAGATGAAGACGACTCCGAAGGAGCATCTCTATCACCATGTTCAAGCTTGTAAAATCGCCTTTTTATCATTTCCTTGCCAACTTTTATAACTCCACTGCAAGTAATAAAGACAAATCCATTGTGAAAATTACACTCATTGGCAAGTAAAAGTATGCCTAAGAGCATTGATGCGATACTAAAGCGCCAACAAAGCGAGGCGAAGCGTTCAACCTGTTTTGAGCCTCGCTTCACGGCTTAAGCGCGCTTTAAGCGCGCCTTTGACAGCACTGAGCCACCTACGATGAATTTGATACGTAAATCAAGCAACTTAGGTAAATCCCATCATTCATTTACTCTAAATTGGAAATTCAAAACAGCATCACTCTATCAACCAATTAAGCCTTAATCTCAAACTAGTTGAGGTCCACTATATCAATTCTTTGCTATAGAAATCAATGAATCCACCATAAAACGTCGATTCTTTGCACAAAAAAGAAACATTCTTTTTCAAGAACACCCTTTTCTTTTAACCCATAGAAAGAACACTCGCAATACATTTGATACGTAAACCAAGCAAATAAGGAAAAGAGCAATTAAACATATAAAGAACACGAAGGAAAAGAAAAGAAACAAACCTGACAAATAGATAGAGGTGATTTTGATGCCAGGAAGATTGTACAAGGAGGCAGGGTTTAAGACTCAAATGAGGAGGGTTTTGGTCGGGGACAGGTAGAAATCGGATGCGGCCAAGGTTAACTTTCAACTGCTACCTGTCAATTTTCTATTGGATTCTATTAAGTGTCCTTTGCTTTTTTTTTTTTTTTTTTTTGGTGAAATACATAAATGATCCTTTAAGTGGAGCATATGATTTTGGGTTATCTGTCCTAGACGGACCCAATTAGATGGACCCAACCCCTGTGTTGAGTCCCTTAAGTCAGATATGATGCAAATAACTATCCTAATTCTAGGCTCAATATCCTCATTTTCATTGGTTCTAAACTGTGTACCCGAGTGGACAACTCGAGTCGATGAGGGGGCTACGTACCGGGGACCCGCGGGATCGTCCGACTTAGTAACTTATCCGGCCTCTTTTCTTATTTTGGTATTGACTTAACAGAAAAGAGAGTCTCAACCAGTAAGCACATCCCCGGAGGTAAGAAGAGAAGAGTTTTCGGCGTAATTTTTATATATAATTCATGTAATATCAAAGCACATTGATCAATGCATATAATGAAATCGGATATAAACGAAACAACAATTTAACCGAGCTCGAATTCTTAAACACTGAACCGAAGTTCTGGGTTTCTTATCCCCACCAGAGTCGCCTGAGCTTTCACACCTCCTTTTTCTACGAATGTATTATACACTATACTCGTGAGGGCGTACAAGGAGTTTTTCCAATTTGATGACAGTCAGAACGAGATTAGGTTTTTAAATTTTCAGAGTCCCTACTTGAGAATATAATGGTGTCCCAAGTCACCGGTTTAATCCCGAACCGAGAAAAGTTTGACTTTGTTACAGTCTGTGAACTAGAAATCCGGATAAGAAATTCTGTTAACCCGGGAGAAGGTGTTAGGCACTCCCCGGTTTCGTGGTTCTAGCACGGTCGCTCAACTGTTATTTTGATTTTATCCGATTTTGATTTATATATTTTAATCATGTACAAGTATTCCGCTTTTTGAATTTTAAGAATTTGCAACGTCGTGAAAATACATCCATGACCACACCGTACCAGTACGCCTGTGGCTTTGAATATATTTCGACTTCGTTGAGAGTAGGATTTGGGTCACATAAATGTGCACCCGTTCAAATGAATGTATATTAAAATTATGCCTAGCGATGTCTATTCTTGTTATTTTTGGGAAAGATCGTGAAATTGTCTAAACGATCCTTCCGGGTCTAAAAGTTTTATAGTTATTATTTCGGGGGTCCCTGTGTTTTTTATCTTGTAACGAGTCTCGTCCCATTTCACTTTTAAAGGTGAAGACTATTTGTGTACTATATTTTCTAATTCTATTTTTTCTTCAATCGAAATGTTTATTAACAATTTTTATGTCACCATCTATTTAGATCCAGGCCATTATTCATTATTGGGCTTGGAATCTGGATTAACCTAGCATGAGTGCCCCAAGGTGCAATTAGCTACTTGAAGCCGAGCTAACATCTCTGTATTCGTTTCCACATGCATAGAAGCCATATCGACTGGATCTGGGCCTCTATTTACGACCAGGACCAAATCACTACTAGGTCCAAGGCAGATTAACATTTTTTAATAAACTAACAGAACTATAAGCAGATATTATTAAGTTCAGTATCAGAATTTAACTAGACATGCTAATACTTATTTATATTTGAATACTATTGTTTAGTCACATCAGATTAACTAAGTCTAATCTACATATTATTTATCAGTTAAACACTACTTATTAAGATACAGAACTACCCTGTTGGGAACATTATTCTAAACCTTCAACCAAACACATTCGAATTGCAATTTGCATCACATTCATGCTTAAATTTCTGTTTTACACCATACTACTAAATTTAAACACGAGTTTCATAACTGAACCAGTTTTAATGATGCTAAGTTATTAACACGATTGAAGATTTAACTAACTCATACTTTTCGCATTAAACTGATTCAAATTTAATTAACAAAATATCTAAGCATTTGTGTATTACACGTCTGATTTCAGAGTAGTTGTAAATCTATAAGCAAATTAACTAAGTTTAAACTAGTTTTCAATTTCTAGGTGATCATTTTGGGTGATCTATTTAATATATTTCATACATTATTATCTACTACTACTATAAATCTGAATTAATTTTGTACAGTCCAGTCCTTATTACAACCCAAAGTCCTAATGAATTACATGAACTCTAATTATCAAACTATAAGACAAAACAGAATTACAAAAGGAAACTACTGCTCATTCCATTTCTTCAAACTTCAGTTACATCCAGGAGAGGTGGTAGTGTACCTGATCAGATTGAGATAAAACAATGAGTTCTAAGTGATGAAGGAGAAGAAAATCATTGATAAGCAACAACCAAGTATCAACAGCAATGGAGGCAGATTAACACAACAACTTCAGAATAGAAAACCCAGCGAATTCATCCAAAACAAGTAGAAAACCCAGCGAATTCAATCAAACAGATGGAGAACAACGAACAGAAGTCCAAAATACCACTCGAACTAACAGCAATGAAATAGTAGTAATATTTTGGTGTATTTCTAGTGTATTAAATCTTCGGAACTTCTCTAATAAGGCCTAAAGGGGCCTGTTTATATAGTAGAATGAGAGGGAAATTTGAATTAGATATCCAGATTTCTCACCCCTACTCTTTTGAATTATTTTTAGTTTAGTTTAGGTGAATTTAATAGGAATGCACTTGAACCCCTGCTAGAAGATTCTAGGGTATTCTCTATCATTCCATTTAGGTGTAAATGCCTTTATTACCCTCACTTGCTAATGTTTATTACCTATTTACCATTTAGTTATACCTAGAATGCCATGTATTATTCAACTAATTACATCAAACCCATGCCTATTTGTCTTTTGTACCCTTATTCTTTCTAAGTTATTTTCATAATACCCTTTACATATTCCCCTTTTACCCATGTGTCTTGTGTTTATTTACCCGACTACCCTTAGGTTTAATTAAGACCTTGAGCAGTCAAAAATCGAAACAGTATTTAATAAATAACCACGAATATTTAGACTTTATATTATAGCTAATTCAGACTAAGTAAACCCCTTTTCAGAAATAACCCTTTGCAAACATAGCCACAAATAGCCTTTTAATTAATCAGGGATCCATACAAATCAAAAGTCAAATTGTATTGCAATGATAGCCAACATTAAACAATTTACACATATAGCTTTAATACGACTGGTTACTCAGAAATTCAGAAGAGTCAAGCATTAAACTGTATTGCAATAATAGCTAGTATTAAACAAACTTGCAAATATAACCCTAATTACGACTAAACACTTGATTAATCAGGACTCAGAGAAACAATTTGATAATGGTTGAATCCAATTAATCAGAATATTTAATCGAACAAGATCTATCAAGCAAGAACATTAAATAACTACAAAGCATACGATTTAATCAAGTGACTTAGATCAGAAAATGAGAGCATATAGTCGATTTCAAGTACACACAGAAAAACTTTTGACATGCAACAGGTTCAGGCTAGAAAATAATGAAGATAGAACAAAGTATGCTAGAAAAAATGGGGTTTAGGGTTACTTAGCTTTTTGTTGGTTTTCTTTTCTTTCTTTCTTCTTTTTTCCTTCTTTTCTTCATCTTTTCTTTCTGATTTCTTGATTTTTCTGGTTGTTCAGAGACCTTGCTCTTTTGACTGTTGGTCTTCTAATCAAAGTCTTGGAGTCTTATTTGTTTGAATGACTCATTTTTTAGGATTAGGGTTCGATTTGGGTGGCTTTTGGTTTGGGGGGTATCCGCGGGAGTAGGGTTCCGATGAGATATTTTTTTATATTCGATGTGCTAGGCTAAGATTCGAGGGTAGGGGTTTGGATAGGGTGAAAGAGGGGCTCATGGTGGTTCTATGGTGTTGCGGGTGGAGGCTGGTTCATAGGTTGGTGGTCGCTGGCTAGGGTTCCAGCGACCTGTTATTCAAGATTTGGGGAGAAGGAAACGGATTTGGACGGAACTGGTGTGATGGGTTGATAGAGGAGAGGGGGAAGGTTCAGTGGTATGAGAAGTGGTCGGAGAAGATGACCAGAAGTGGACCACCGGTAGGGTTCCGGTGGCCCAGGTGAAGAGAGGGAAGGAAAAGTGTGGCGGCTAGGGTTTGGGGGGGTCTGATGTGAGTGTATAATGGCTGAATGTAACGGGTGGGGTATAGATATATTAAAAATATAGCAATGGTTCTTAGCCGTTGGATTAGAATAAACGAGTGGCCAGGATTCACTGGCCATTTAAATGGCGTCGTATGATTTAAATGAAGCTATCACCTCATCCGTTAGATTAGTTATTTGAACGGTTGTGATTATTTCATCTTAACGGTGTCATTTGATTTAAGTGAGGCTTTCTTTTAATCCGTTGGATGATTTAATTGGACGGTTCTGATTATTTCCATTTAACGGTGTCGTTTTAATTATTAGACAACCGTTTGTTTTGGTCCGTTTGATTTAATTTATTAACGATCCAGATTTGTTTAATTAAAGCGACGTCATTTGGTCTTGTGTATACGGCAGGCCGGCTTATTTTGGGCCTGGTCTTTGTTATGTATTAATTGGGCTGGAATTTGGCCCAAATATTTTGTATTTAATACTATGTATTGTACTTTATATTTTTGTATTTCCAAATTGTATTTATTTATTATTTTTCTGTACTTTTCTTGTATTTTATATTTGTTTTCTTCCGTATTTGTTCCCATTGTATTTATTAGCTCTTGTATTTTGTATTTTTCTTTTGATTTTCTAATTTTCCTAGTAATTATCTTATATATTTTGGTATTTTCTAATTAATTCAAATTGTATTTTTGTTTTAATTTTCTTTACTTTATTTTCAACAAATAAAAACAAACACTGATACTTCTACACAATAATCAATAAATTTCAAACAAAAATTATTTTTATATATTTATTTTGGACTTATTTGCTTGGGGCAAAAATCACATGCTCACAGTGATGAGGCTAGACTGGACACCACATAAACCTGTGCAGTTATAAATATACAACGAAAATCGAATACCAAGTAAATAACAACATGGGAGGGGGAAACATGCTATGGGGGAAATACAATTAGCAGTAATCCAGAGTAACAACCAAACATCTCAAAGTCCACAATGAAACAAGAAATCAATATTCAGACATAACCACAGATATCAACAACTGTTGCGGCGTGCAACCCGCTCCACGTAATTACCATTGTTGCGGCGTGCAACTCGCTCCACAAATACTGTTGCAGCATGCAACTCGACCCACATTATTTATCATTCATCATTTATCATTATTGCGGCATGCAACCCGATCCTCACTATCATATGTTGCGGCGTGCAACCCGCTCCTCAATTTCATGTAACAGTCTGAGTCCCCAAGCAACAGTCACAATTAAATGATACACATTAGACAAATACATAGCAAACATCCCGGCAAGGGAGTGCAATTAACAGTTCAATCGTCCCTGGTAAGGGTGCACAATTGTTAGTTCAATCATCCCGGCAAGGGAGAATACATTAAATACTTACGTCCCGACAAGGGAATAATCAACAACGTTTCCTTTTTTCTTACTTTACTTATCTTATAATTCACTTTACTATTCCGAGCCAACGCTCCAAAGAATTTAATAATTATTTATTGTTCACACGGTGTTCACAATATATAAACATCCTCCAATAAACATGGAGTTCACAGCCAGCTCATGATAATCACATTTTTAGGACTCACGGTCATGCTAGACACCAATGTATAGATACTTGTCACAATGCCTATACATCGTACTCGATCACATAGCAATTAGCAACAAGACTCAACTCATATTCTCTCAAGCTAGAATTAGACCAAACACTTACCTCAAAGTCTTAAAATCCACTTAATCCTCAACTATCGCTTTTACGTTGTGATTCCACCTCAAATTCGCTTGAATTTAATCATAGATTGTTCAATTACTTTAATAAACACTATATGAATTGGTTTGAATGCATAAAAATGGTTTTTCCAAAGTTTTACTCAAAAATTCGCAAAATGCCCGCGGGCCCACGTGGTCAAAACTCGAGGTTCCAACCAAAATCCGGTTACCCATTCCCTTACAAGTTCAAATATATAATCTTTTTGAAATCGTACCTCAAATCGAGGTCCAACTCCTCAATTTATAGAAAACCTAGGTTCTACCCAAAAACCCCAATTTCACCTATGAAAATCCTTGATTTCAAGTGAAAAATATATTTAATGATATTAAAAGTTAAAAGAATTCAGTAAAGATATACTTACAAGTGATTTGGAAAGAAGTTTTCTCTTGAAAAATCGCCTATGGGGTTTGGGTTTTGAAAGAATAGTGAAAAGTGATGAAAATTTGCCCAAGTATAAAATTTATTGGGCTGCGGTTATGGGAATTGCGAACTAGAGTTCGCAATTGCGAACTAGTTCGTATTTGCAAAGTTAGGCCCAGATGAAAGGTTTCGCATTTGCGATCTTCGCAATTGCGATCACCCTGTCGCATTTGTGAACACAAAAAAAAAATGGAGACTATTGCATTTGCGATGGTAAATCTCGCGTTTGCGAGATTGGGTAGACCTGGGCCATCTTCGCAATTGGGAATGTCGTTCGTATTTGCGATACCGCATTTGCGAACCAGGCTTTGCAAATGCGAAGTCTACATGTCAAAAATGCATCAGCTGTGATTTAACTTCAAAAATGCTCTCGTGACCTATCCAAAACTCACCCGAGTCCTCGGGGCTCCAAACCAAATATGCACACAATCTCAAAAATATCCTACGGACTTGCTCGCGCGATCAAATCGCCAAAAACAATATTATTTACATAGAATCAAGCCTCAAAACTCATGATTTTCCTTTTGAATTTTATAAACTTTCAAACTTGAAACTTATAGTCCAAAACACGTCAAACGACGTCCGATTTCGATCAAACTTTACATAAAGTGCTTAAACAACATATAAGACTTGTACCAAGCGTTGGAACCAAAATACGAGCCCGATACCATAGTCTTTCAATCAATTTTCCTTTCTATTTTCCTTAATAATTTCAGAAAAATAATTTACTAGAAAAATTCTTTTACTCAGGTTCTAGACCTCGGATTTCGACTCCGGACACATTCCCTAGTCCCATATTTTTCTACGGACTTTCCGGGACCATCCAATCTCGGGTCCGGATCCGTTTACTAAAAATATTGACCAAATCAAGTATAATCATTTTAATATCAAAATTCTTTAAATTATTAACAGGTTTCACATATTTCAACATAAAAACTTTCCGGCTACGCACCCAGACTACACACGCAAATGGAGCCAATATAAAATAAGATTTTCAATGCCTCAAAAATACGGAACAGATGAGGAAAACATGTGATGACACTTGCTTCGATTAGCTTTGTGATATTTTTAGGGAGCACAAAAATTTGTGCCCAGTATGTTTGAATAGAGAACAACACACTCTTTATCAGTTAGATCCTTCTAGCATATGATAGAAACTTGGCAGTGTATGAAGTTATTATGCCCACTATCTTATAAATTAGAGGCTGGCATTGCACTATAGATATTTTTTTTGAGCTTAATGGGGCACCTAGATATCTTACTGGCAATTCCCCAGTCTGGATTCCTAGAAATTCTAATATTTCCTCTTGAGCAGCTTGTTAGACTCCTCCAAAGAATATAGAACTCTTGTTTTTATTAATCACCAGACCAGAGGCATTTGAGAACTCCATGAAGCACTGGAACAATCGTTTAACTGATCATATATTTCCCCTGCAAAACGATAAAAGATCATCAACAAACTTAAGTTGCAAGATTTGCATCTTTGCACACTTGGGGTGGTAGTTGAAGTTTGGGATCTGATTCAGAGTCTTTAAACTCCTTGTTAAGTACTCCATTGCCAGCACAAACAAGATTGGAGACATTGGGTCTCCTTGTCTCAACCCCTTCTTAGCATCAAAAAGTTTTGTCAGATTCCCATTAATCACTACTGTATAAGTAACATTTTCCATACAAACCATGATCCATTTCACAAATTAGTTTGGGAAGGCAAAATCATTCAGCACTTGTTTCATGAACGGTCATTCAGTTGAATCATAAGCTTTCTGCATATCTAACTTCATCATACATTTAGGTGAAACCCCTCTTCTTACGTATCCTTTCATTAATTCATGACTCAAGATAATGTTATAAGTAATTACTCTACCAGGTAAAAATGCAGACCGAATATTATCAATTAATTTATTCATAACACCTTGCAATCTCTTAGTAAATACTTTGGATAGCACTTTGTATAATAAAGTGCAGCATGAGATGTATTTACAGTCAATTAAAATATTAAATATGCGAAAATCTCTCTTCATTGTATGCTCGGAGTTGTTTATCCCACTTAAGACGTCAGCCATGACTTCGCTGTGATCTACCATTTAAACAAAGTTACAAAACAAATGATTTGTCTTATTCTCCTGTCAACTAAATTGTTCCTTTTTCAAAAAATAGTAAAACTAGTCATTTATAAAAAGTTTAAATACGTGAAAAACTTAGTTAAGACAACAGATGTAGTAATACTTAACTACTTAGGGTGTGTTTGGTACGAATGGAAAAAAAATTTAATTTTTTTTTTCTAATTTTTTATATTTTATTGGCTTAAATAATTTGAAAAATATTTTTTTTATGAACTCCTTTTTTATTTAATTAGAGGAAAATATTTTTCATATCAAAAAAAGGGAAAATATTTTTAAAAACTCTTTTTCAATCTTCCCACCCTACTCTACATCCCACTAACCCAACCCAGTCCACCCCCACCCTCGGCCCCACCCCCTCCCTACCATAAATAAAAAAATTATTAATAGCACTTTTTTTTTATGTTATAAATAATTTTTTTTTTCATTTCAACAAATGAGTATTTTCTTTTAAGATATAAAAAAGTTTTTTATTTTAAACAAAAATAGTACTTTCTTTTCATGATGTAGAAAAAATATTTTCTTTCATTTCAACAAAAATAAGTATTTTTTTTCATGATGTAGAATTAGTATTTTTTTTTCATTTAAAAAAATGTATTATATAGTACTTTCTTTTCATGATGTAGAATTTTTTTTTTGCTTCATTTAAAAAAATGAGTATTTTCTTTTTATGATGTAGAAAAGATATTTTCTTTTATTCAATAAAATGATTACTTTATTTTTGTGTTGTAGAAATGGTACTTTCTTTTCAAAAAAATATACTCCCTCTGTTTCAATTTATGTGAACCTATTTCCTTTTTAGTCCGTGCCAAAAATAAAAATTATTTTTTCGAAAAAATTTTTCACTCACGAACCATACAAGAAAAAGTAAATAATAAACTATATTTTCCATAAAAGTATTTTCTAAAAATATAACTTAGATGAAAAATATCTTCCTTCTTACCAAATACACCCTTAATATCCATATCATTAGCAATACATTTTAAGTTTGAGCTTTTAAAATGAAAAATTATTCTGCTCAAAGCATTATTCTATAATAAATCCAAAGGATTCTGATTTTAATTAATCTAATTTGTGAATCCTGACCACCAATGTATCTCCACATAATTGGCGAGTTTGGCGGTTCATGTCAGACAAAACAGTCAACAAGACAACAAGGATGTAGCATAAAACACGAGATTCTATAATTGTTCCTCCTCCCACCCCCCCAAAAAAAATTAAGTGAAGTAATAATTTGAAATTTGTGGTGTTAGGAACTTAAGGGTAAAGCTTTACGGGGCATGATTACGTGGTTATAAAAAATTTTTATTAAGCGTAAGTAAATAAAATGAAAAGTTTAAGATTGAATTATTATTAAATTTTAAAAAAAAATATTTATTTTAAAATAAACTAAAAAGAAAAATATCTTATTTAATAATCCCTCCGTTTTAATTTATGTGAACTTATTTCCTTTTTAATCTGTGCCAAAAAGAATGACCCCTTTTCTTATTTGGAAACAATTTACCTTTATGTAATGATTTATAGCCACATAAAATAAAGGTGTCTCATTTTACACCACAAGATCAAAAGTCTTCTCTCTTTTCTTAAACTCCGTGCCCAGTCAAATAAGTTCACATAAATTGAAACGGAGAGAGTATAAAATAGAGGAAATATATATATATTCACAAGTTATCATTTACTTGCTAACTCCCTCAATCAATCAATCAACGTCCCAATCAAGCACCAAATAATCAATATATAGTAGTATATAATTTCTAAGTCTGGTCCATAGAAGCTAGGGTGTTCAAACCAAAATGAAAAAAATGTTTCAAATCAAAAAGTCAAATGAAATTAATTAAAAAATTTAATTAAATTTGATATTGAGAGAAAAAAATTCAAACCAAATTGATATATCTTTTATATATACTTTAAAGACTTTATACAATATAAAATATTTTTTAAAATATATCTAAAAAAGATTTAAGATTCTCTTACGTGATGTAATATTTAGTAAAATATGAAATGCTTCATTTTTATTTACTTTAAATAATGAATTGTATCAGCACTTTTTTCACGGTGCTATTTAAATGCGTCAATCTCTTTGGTATTTCATATTTATATTTCAAGTCTATTAAATTCTTATATCTTTTTCAAATTTAAATATTTTAATAATTTAAAATTAAACGGATCTTATTATTATTAGGTATCATATTTTTTATGTTAATTGGAGTATGAAATTAGGCTAATCTTGAAAATGCACATCAATGAAAAACTATCGCTCGAGGATTAAAATAACTAAATGTATTACTAAGAAAATTCTCCCATAAAAATATTTTAATAGATCATACATTTATTTGTTTCTTCAACTCTTACTAAACGTACATTTATTTATTAAAAATTAATAAAGTAAGATTAAAATGATATTCATATAACAAAATTTTACAAAACTGAACAAATTAAAAATAATATAATTAATTTGATTTAATCTAATAAAAACCAAACCTGTCCACAAACTAGCCACATTTAAAAAGAGTTCTATTGCACGAGGAGTTGATTAGCGAAGAGGAACTGGAATAATGAGAATTGAACACATTTTGAAGACTCACTACGATTACGAGATGTAAGTTTCGATAGTAAACTCTAAAATATTGGACTTTAAAAAAAAAAAGGTTGAGCCGTTAAGATTTCACTCGCATTACTCGTCAATGGTTGATTCAGCGATATCGTAATATGGAATCAATTTCGAGCACGATTATATATAATCGACGGCTTTGAAAGACCCAACATGGATTACTCAAATTCATATATATCTAATTCCTAAGCGTGAACTGCGATCAACATTGATTGGTTATGGCCAATTACTAATCAAAATGCGTCCAAATACACTTGGTTGCTATTTTGATGGTCGTTTTAACATACCGACCAGTCTTGATCTAGTTGTCCGGTATGTTAAAACGACCATATGAAGAATTTCAAATATTTACCGACCAACTTTGGTCAAAAACATATTTTAATAATTTACTTTTACCGATCGAAGTTGGTCGGTGTATTTAAATTATGTTTTATAATTAATTATTAAATTTAAAAAATACCAATCAAAGTTGGTATGTAAATAAAAAAATATTATTTTTACAAATTAAAATTTAACTATACCGACTAAAGTTGGTTGGTAATGTTCAATCGTGGAAATTCCTTGTTCATTAACCGACCGACTTTGGTCGGTAATTGTGAATTTTTTATATTTTTTTAATGATTACCAACCAACTTTGGCCGGTAATTTGCAAAAAAATATTTTTTATTAGAAGCCGACCAATTGATCGATTTTTTAGGTTTTAATTTTGACATAAAATGCATGTTTTGGCAGTTACACCACCTACCAGCATACTAGCACACCTAATAGCAACATACAACAACAACAACAACAACAACAACAACAAATAAATACATTAAAACTAACAAATTAAATTTCAATTGAATATAAAAATCTAAAACCAAGTTATAATTTATTACAACTAGTTTAAATCTGATTTTATTTGTCTAGTTCAAAGTATATAAAAGTCAAGGAGTGTTTTCTACAATATGATCATCATCGTTTGATAAACTTTCATCTACAAGCGAATATAGAGAAGGGTCTTGTGGAGGACGAAAGAATGATCGCGGGGAGGACTGGAGGAACAATACGGGGAGGATGGGAGGAACGATCACGTGCAGATCGAACCTCTAGCGACGACTCACGAGACCAGGGCAACGGGAAAACTTTAGTAGATAGGAGAGTTCTGATCTAAGCTTGCATGCTAAGGAATTGAGCATCTATAACCCTTTCTCTTTCCTTGGCCACTTCTAGCTCGGATGTGAGCTTTGTCACAATTTCCTACATAGCAGAGAGGCTCTTCCCATTAAGTTGCTCACCTTGCGAGGAAGTCCCTATTCCTTGCATTCCGCACTTATAGCCTTGGAACTTTATAGTAGGAAGCCCGTATACCTTCCCCCATTTTGGGTCACCAGCAGAATCCATCCATTTTCTTTCAGGATTCTCGTCCGAAGGTTGGGTTAGCTCGCTCGATTCACCAGCTGGCTGAGTATGGATGAACTCATCCACATTAGTTTGGTAGCGACCCTATACGAAAATTTAAATTGAATTAGTATTTCAAAGTTATATAAAAGTAAATTAAAATACTTAAGAAAAGTAAAAGCTAACATATACAGTTGAGGCCCGGTCCTCGACCCACATTTCTTGATTTGTCTATTTCTTTTTCTTTACAATATGCGTCTCTTTGATAGCTCATCATAGTTCATTGGACGCCCCAACTTCTTTTCCTGAAAACAAATTAATTTAGTTAATAAATAGAGTAGATATACTTTGAAAATTAAAATAATTTAAGCAATCACGTACCAATCTTCTTTTTATTTTTCCTAGGCCGATCACACCTCCAGTGTGCAAGGAGCCTCCCTTCACAAACACACGAGCTTTCTTTCCTTTTTCGCTCTTCTGTAAGAACTTTGCGGCAAGCCATTGCCTTTGCAAACCACCCCATAAATTTTAAAGTAACTAGTTAGGCTTCTTGTTCTTCTTTCTAGCATCGCAGAAAGCATCCGACAATCGCTCGCGAGCTTTTATGATAAAAATTTGCAGCCACTTTCCGCTGTAGCGGTGTTACCATACACACTTGCTCTGTATTTTAAAAGTTAAATATTATACGGAAATATCATAAATATAAATTATTAAACTGCTTAAAAAATATCTATACCTTAAATTGATTGAAAATGTGCTCTTTCAGCGAGAATGGAAAATCAGTCCAAGTGGAATGAGGGCCATCATAAAACTTTCTGATGACTTTGGTGATTATACTCGTAGTCTTATTACTCAGGACGAACCTACAATTTAACAATAAAAATACATTAATAACTTAGTAAAAACGTTACAAAATAATAACGCAAAAATAACAAATAACTCTTATCTATCACCCTCAAAGACTATGATGTTCCTGCCATATTGATCATAATCCAATTCCTCGATATCATCATCATCATCGTCTGATGCATGTGTACCAGAGGCAAGTATGGACGATGTAGGGGGTCAGAGCTATTACCTAGCAGGCAAAGACCTGAAATAGATGGAGTCGCTGATGGACCCCAAGTGATTGTGATACTGATGGATGTGACCCGAGTGACTGTGACATGGATGGATGCGATCCATATGACCGTGATATTTAGGGATATGATATAGATGGTTGCGATCCACATGGTCGTGAGGCTGCAGAACTATATATCGGACGTATAGTCCTATGGTCATGTGATGAAAAACCTAGTGTCTGGATGAAGGTGTAGGGCTCGTGATGCCGTGAAGCTCAGTATAGCCGTGGGGTGGAGGATAAGACATAGGCATCTCTAAAGATGGTAGAAAGAGGGAGTATTATTATCTACCCTCTTCTTTCCCTTCCTAGCCTTTTATTGACCCTGAGAACCGTTGGGGTCATTGTTACCTTGACCCTTGCTTGCCATCTGCATAATATAATACACGTTTAGATTGAAATATATAAGAAACTAGCTATAAAACGAGAGTGCCTTAAAAAACTAACCTTTTAAAGCTCATCAACGTATTATATTATATATATATATATATATATATATATATATATATATATATATATATATATATATATATATATATATATACGCTTCGTTGTACTACTTTAACTACATACATAGTATGTTATAGTATATGTTAGTGTATTCATAATTTTATCACAAAACTGTTAACGAATTACATTATATTATTTAGATAGTAAATATATAAGTGATTCATAATTTTAACCAATGTTGACCTAATAACCAACCAACCTTGGTCGGTTATTTTACATAAATTAAAATATACCGACCAAAGTTATTCGGTAAATGCTTCCACTGAATTAACCGACCAACTTTGGTTTGAATAAAATTTCTTTAAATTTTATAAAATATTTTTAATAATAATATAACTATTAAATTTTAAAAATTGGGTCCACATTACCGACCGAAGTTGATCGGTATCAACTTGTTGACCAACGTTGGTCGATATTTTTTAAAAATAAATATAATTTTTTTTCTGTTAATTTCCGTCTAACTTTAGTCTATTTTTTTGACCGATCAACATTGGTCGGAAAATTTTGGTCCGTATTTTCCGAATTTCTAGCCGTGGTGGTCCATATATACTGCGTTCCTATTTATCACGTGCGACCGTATTAGAACCTATAATTAATTAAGTAAAAGTTTACTCTCTCCAAATTCCCTCCGTTTTACTTCATTAACTGTCTTTAATTCACTATAATCTTACATATGTCTGAATATTTCTATGAAAAAAGCCGTGCTATTAAAAATAAAAACTTTAAAAGTTAATTTCCTAAAAAAAAATCAAATTATCATCATTGCCAAATGAGTATACGATGTACTAGTACAATAATTGAGACTCCAAGGTGGTTGCTTCTCCGCCAGCTACAGCTGGGAAAACTCATGAGATGAGCGAGCTCTATCAACTTTCACCTTTTTAGTCAGCTGTGAGTGAACAAATCAAGAATTGCTTTAATTTGGAGAACAAAGATTAGATATGGCGATGGAAGAGCCACTGCTGGATGTGAATAATAAGGTAGTGTTGGTGACAAGGAAAATGTTTGGGGACGAGGTGAAGCAGGTGAGTCGGATAGCTATGCCGATGATAATTGTGACTGTCTCACAGTACCTTTTGCGAGTTTCACCAATGATAATGTTGGGTCATCTTGGTGAACTTCAACTTTCTAGTGCTTCTATTGCTACTTCACTTTCCAATGTTACCGGCTTCAGTCTCCTTGTATGTCAATCTCCTTAATTAATTCTATCTCTTTTTCCATTCTTGCACTTTTTTCAATAGATTAATTTAATCTGTGGAACAGTTTGGCATGGCTAGTGCACTGGAGACTCTATGTGGGCAAGCATATGGAGCAGGACAATATCAAAAACTTGGAACTTTTACTTATGGTGCAATTATTTGTCTATTCATTGTATGTATACCAGTTTCTGTTCTCTGGATCTTCACGGATAAGCTTCTTATATTGATGGGTCAAGATCCTGCAATCGCAACTGAAGCTGGAAAATACGCGATTTGGCTCATTCCTACACTATTTCCATATGCTATTCTTCAGTCGCTTGTCCGGTACCTGCAGTCACAGAGTTTAATCCTACCAATGCTTTTGAGTGCTGTTGTATCTTTATGTCTTCAAGTGCCGGTATGTTGGGTTTTTATATTCAAATTGGGTTTGGGGAATGCTGGAGCAGCAATGTCAATTGGTTTAGCCTATTGGTTGAATGTGATCTTGCTTATGCTTTATGTGAAGTACTCATCCACTTGTGCAAAGACTCGGGCTTCATTTTCTAGAGATGTTTTTCTGACTATAGGGGACTTCTTCCACTTTGCTATCCCATCTGCTGTAATGGTTTGGTAATTAATCTCGATAGCAAAACATATCGTATATTCGTTCATGATCGAGTTTAGACATGTTTCTGTCTCTTGATCCCTAATATATTACTTCAACTTTTTTTGTTACGATTGTTATAGCTTGGAATGGTGGTCGTTTGAACTAATCATTCTCCTCTCTGGCCTGTTGCCAAATCCAGCGCTAGAGACTTCCGTTCTGTCCATATGGTATGCTTCCTTTTATCACTTGGTGTATGTTTGGTAAGACGGAAAATATTGTCCCAACGAATAAGTCATTTTTTGGAAAATGACTTATACTAAACACACTCTTAATCTTTGTCTGTTTATTTGTTTTTTTTCCATCGGATGTCTGTAATGATCATATACTGATGCACTTTTCATGGTCTAATCTTCTTGGAGAGTAGCTTTACAACCACTTCAGTGCACTACCATATACCTTATTCTTTTGGTGCCGCTGCCAGGTTTGATCCTGTCTAATCAACCAAGCATTTATCTGATTACGTTAGAAGTATTGAGATAAATAAATATTGCAGCACTCGGGTTTCAAATGAACTTGGAGCTGGGAGGCCACAGGCCGCTAAAGTTGCTCTAGGCGCTGTGCTAATTCTTTCTGTTGCTGAGGTTATTCTTGCAAGTATTTCTATATTCACGGTCCGCCATGTATGGGGCTATGCATTTACCTTTGAGAAAGAAGTAATCACTTATGTAGCAGAAATTACTCCTATTCTTTGCATCTCAATCATCATGGATGGCACCCAAGCTGTATTATCAGGTTATCCTTTTGATCATCCTCCTGCATTGAAATATTTTAAGTTATAAACACTAACTGTTAAACAAATTTTATTCCATTGATTCAATTTAACAAGTTATATCAAGTTAAAAGTACATGTTGCTGTAGGTCAACTTAACTTGGTGGTGTAAATTTATGTAATGTCAATGCAGAGAGCTTACCGCTTTTCTGAATCTTAACTTATATATAATTATAGTGTAAAGAATTTTTAAACCGTAAGTTCGATTTAATAGGCTATTGCAGTTCAACTTTTACACTTACAACAACAAACCTAGTGTAATCCCACAAGTGGGGTCTGAGGAGTTAGTGTATACGCAACCTTACCTCTACCCTATGAAATAGAAATGATGTTTCTGATAAACCCTCGACTCTTTTACACCATTACAGAAGATCAAAATTTCGTCAAACAGAAAACAAAAATGTCTTCTGATTCCTTTTGAAGTGACTTGCTCATTGTATCAGGAGTTGCTAGAGGAAGTGGGTGGCAGCATATTGGAGCCTATGTGAATCTTGGATCATATTATTTGGTTGGAATTCCAACGGCTCTATTGCTGGGATTTGTCTTGCATCTAAAAGGCAAGGGCCTTTGGATTGGATTAGTGGCTGGAGCAACTGTGCAATCTATTTCGCTTTCCCTTATCACAGGCTTCACCAATTGGGAAAAACAGGTTCGCAACTATTCAACTCTTATACGTTGTTTTGTAATTGGTGTGGCACTTTCTTTCGTATATTGTTACGTGTCCTACACAGGCTTGAGCAATCTCACCTCATGAGCTGATTTTTGGGTTTGAGTTAGACCAAACATTCAGTTTCTTATTAGTTACTGCTTATGTCACTCTTCAAATCATGAGAGAATATGAATTATGATACTATTTGAATCAAATAAACTTAGGACTAGGAGGAATGTAAAAGCTACTTTGTGGAACTTGAACATTTGTGCATTTGGATGTTACAGGCCATTGAAGCAAGACAGAGAATTTTTCGTGGAAAGCTTGCTGTTGAAAATCAGTTCATAGAATGAAAGAGCACATGCAGATGCTATAACATATCGAAACAAACCTTCGACTTGCTACGATTTAGCGAGAATCACCAGTCATCATAGTACCAATTGGACAATTTTTAAAGTGATCAGCCTCTCAGATGTTAATGGACAACTTTAGCAGAACAGCTCCAGATACAACGATTTTCTAGTTTCCTTAAACATGTTGTCTCCTACATTATTTGTCAGGTTAAGTTGAATTTGTTTTGCTTTGCTAAATCGTTTGGCTGCGGCTTCTTGTAACTTGTAACACAATCTTTTTGTTTGAATAAGACAGAAAAATAACCACAAATTATTAGTATTTGGTTAAAAAAGAGTTACCTTTTCTAGAACATCTCCTTCACAAATGTTTTATATATAGTTTGTTCTTGAGTTTGCTGAATTTTACTAAGCTAGCTTTCAATTTTCTTAAAAGAACCACCCCATTTTCTGGGTGGGAGTATTAGTTATTGTTTAGCCAAAAATTTATGCTTGACTCACCCTCAGATCCTATTTAAGGTTGAGCAACCTCAACCTTTTACATGTTTTCCTATGTGAGTGCAGAATTACAGTGACAACAATCTGTTGTTAGATGGAGGAGTCCTCCATGTACAAAACTTCCTTCCTATTCACACAGATAGATTATGTCATAATTTTGACAAAGTTACAGTATAAGCTTTCAAAAAACTAAGCTATACCTTGTGTTCGCTTGTCTGATTCTGTATATGGATTCTGTCTATTCTTGAAAAAGAAGTACTCTGTCCCCACCCCATATACAAATAATGATTAATTAAATCTAGAAAATTGTTTTCTTGCCTCTTCCCCCACCAATGCTTGCTAAGAGTAATAAAATTTATGTATTCCCATTTGACCCCCAAAGGATCTCCGAAAGAACTCCATCTTCTCCTTGCCATATCACTACTTACTACTAATTACATGTTCTATAGTCTCAGTGCTAGGATTTCTGCAGCAGGAGCATCTTGATATCAACTGTTAACCAAATTTATGAACGACCTCATCCTAATTTTTCATGCAGATGCAACTATGAAGTCACCCTAAGTTATACTCCGTAACAATTAAATTTGATTTGTGGTTTTAAAGATATAGGGCCGCCATAGATAATTAGTGTGTGTTCTCTTATGGTAGTCATTTCTGATAGTTGCAATTTTAATATCATTGCATGCCTGCTTATTTATGCTTATTTATGGTACATATGTCTCTTATGTATAGATAATTTTTATGCGTTGTATGATGGAGTAACTAATGGGTTTTTGTTTTGTTTGTTTGCCTTTCTTTTCCATGTGCCGAGGGTCGATTGGAAACAGCCTCTCTGCCCTATCGGGTAGAGGTTAGGCCTGTCTACATATTACCCTCCCCAGACCCCACCTTGTAGGAATATACTGGGTTGTTGTTGTTGTTGTTGATTTAAAGATATGTGATTTACTTCAATACTAATTAATAATCAAGAAATGTGATATTACCCTCCCCAGACCCCACCTTGTGGGAATATACTGGGTTGTTGTTGTTGTTATTGTTTTAAAGATATGTGATTTACTTCAATACCAATTAATAATCAAGAAATGTGAAATATAAATGAAAAAAATAAGTGAATCAAACCAGTGTTACTTAAGCAGTTTTGACCTCGAGCTTAGTGACCTCGAGATTAACCAAGAATAGTAAAGTAAGAACAATAAAGCAAAAGGACAGCTCTGACGAACAATAAGCGAGAAAAGTAGGATAGTATATTATTTACCAATAATTAGATGATGTTACAAATGATTGGGGTGCCCTGTATATAGAGCCCATTTGGATTCATTTAAAAAAGTAACTTTTTAGTAGAAATAGCTTGTAAGCCAAAAAGCAATAAGTTGGGGTTGTCTAGCTTATTGCTTTTGACTTGTTTTAAGCAAGTTTAAACTTATTTTAAACACTTTTTTTGACTTTCCCAAACAATGAAATAGCTAAAAAGAGCTTAAAAGCTGGTTTGAACAGCTTAAAAGCCAATCCAAACACCCTCATAATAGGAAACCCTAAGTAAGATACATTTCTATTTACAGTAAGGAATATTATTAGTACAGTTGTCTAACCGCTTAGTACGGAATCGTACAATTCTATTCCGGGATATGTGCCATGATCTTGGGGACGTGGCAGGAATCTCACTTATTCTATTAGAAATCCATAACGATATTATTTCGAGGCCAAGCGTACTCGATTTTGGTATTCACCGCACTCCGATTCTCGGGCCTTGCATCATATCTTCGAGCTCAAGTCTGATCCTTCGGGCTCAAACTTGACCTTGCTTGAACTCGGGCTTAAGGCAGTCCTCGAGTCTATAGATCGAAGGCATATGATTTTGACCGTATACACATAGTTCTCGCGTTTTTTAGAGTAGGTCAATAAGAAACGATTTGCTCTTTGATGCTCAGATACCTCGGTCCCAGTGTCAATCTCGTGATGTGAGCGGCTGAAGTGACTGAAAGGTCGCTTTCATGCAGTTCCCAAAGTCATTAATTGGAGGCAACTGACGACTGACTATTTGGCTTCCCTAATACACATAAGTGACTTCAATAAATAGGCCAACTTCATAATTTTTCAAACTTTATCTCTCTAATCATTTTCAAAATCTCATTAGCTCCTTCAACTTCTCTAGTTCATTATTCTCTTTAATTTTTCCTTCATCATCAACCCTTTCTCTTTGAATTTCTACACCATAATTGCTAAAATATCTAAATCTATTCCCAAAAAAGAAAAAAGCTTCTTCATCATTGCGATCATCCAGAAGTAAAATGGTGGTTCCACCTCGTATCGAGGAGTGTATTCCCCCATCGTGTGAAATAACCTCCGATTTTAAAATCGAGAAACCTCTATCAACACCAGGCCGATGTGAGCCCATGTCTCGATACATTTGTTTGATAGCCAAAGATGAGCTCCAACAGGTGAAAAATGACTGAAACTGGGAGAACAATGTTGTAATCCCTTCCCCCTGAAGATGACATCACTACTCACAAAGCAAGGTACATAAGAGTGAACACCTACCCATTCACGTTGGGCCCTGGCGATCGAGCATTGGGTCCCATTGATCTAGTTATTCTTGATTTTTGCCAACAATACCAAGTGATGCTTGGACAGATATATCCTTCATTCTGGCGCATCATTAATCTGATCAAATTCTTCCCAAAATAGGTCGAGGGAATGCTTTTTACCCTCGATCATCTGATCAGGGTATACATTCTTTATCTCTATTGAGGTGGCTTGAAAAATCTACAATGCCGATCCACGAAATCTCTCTTCTAAAGCATCAATGAAGACAAAGATCGGGGTGGATGAGCCAGTTTGTACGAGTTAGGACCTCCGATCTTATACCTGTTGAGGGGATGCCATTCCTCGAAGAATGGAAATTCATATAAGTCCATATTTGTCAATAATGACTTTATGCCGTATTTTTCCTTTCCTTTCTCGACTTTCTCTTTTTTCTCGATCTAACCCTTTTCCAATGGTGTAGATGTTGCTTGGTATCCTGGTGCGTTCCCAAATCTCGAAAGTTTGGTCCAGAAGCTGGTCTCTACTTCTTCGTATGCGGAGCAGAGCTAGGGTGATTTGGCCAAAGGTCGATGGGAAGCTAAAAACCATGGTGACTCCTCTTGTTTACTTTTTGTGTTTCTCATAGGAATACTTACTTTGTCTTTGGAGACGTTGTTGCTATGCGGCCGCCCTCGCCCAGTGAAGAAGAGATCCCAAAGTTTTCCAAAGAAAAGAAAACAAAGACGGGGTCGCTTGCAATTTCCCTGAAGCTAAAGAAAAGCAAGACTCGAAAGCCTAAGAATGATACTATGGTCATATCTCGAGGAACGACCTAACGCCTTAGGGACGAGGAGAAAGAGAGGGAGGACGATGACTGCCTGTTAGTAGTTCAAAGAGGAAGCATTGATGCTTCAAAGTCTACCGAGCCGATGATGGCTGATGCGATACGTTCTAGGAGTGAATAAATCTCCAATGGGAGCTCGAACAAAGTCCCCGAGACATCAGACAACAAAATAGCACCTCGTCCTGGAGGTCATTTGGAGGGTGAGACCGAGGAACCCGTTCCCGAGGCCCTTCAAAGAGAGGAGAATGCCCCGAGTGGATCACTTAGGGTAATTAATGTGGATGAGTCATCGCCTAGTCCTACATTTTTCGAGGGGCAATTCTGAGATGCTCGGAACATGATAACTCCTCATGTGGGGATGAGCCACAAAGGGCATGATATCTTTTATGAGTGCCTTGCAGGGATCGAAGTGGCCCTGATCCAGATGCTTCTTGTATCTTTGATGAGGCCCATCAGCTCCTTAAACAAGTAAGTTTCTGTCCTTTAAGGCCCGGCAAGAACAGACCGAGCTTATCGAAAAGGTAGTATACCCTTTTGAGGTTTTGTTATGCATTATCCCAACTGATCAGCTAACATTTTAACTCTATAGGCTCAACAAAAGGGCGAGCTGATGGAGCATTTCCGAGTGGAGCTCAAGATGAAGAAGGACTAGAACCTAGTGTGGAGGCAAGGCACGGACCATTTCGCCTCGGAGAAAGATACTCTTCGGGAGCAGTTGGCTTCAATTGAATGCTAGCTTCAAAGTGTGAAGGAGGAGAGCCTGACTTGGAGCCGCAAAATTGAAGAGCTTGAAGCTAAATATGTTGCTGAGCTTTCCAAGGCCAAATCTAACGCAGAGGCATTTATATTTTTGTACCGAGCTGACGCTGAAGCAGCTAAAACCTAGGCAAATGAGATCTCTGCTGCGGACGAAGTCAAGCTATATTGGGCACTTGACCAAGCCAGGTGAGACTCCTAGAGAGAAACGCTCGAGGAGGTGCATGCTCGCGGCTTCGATCACTCAGCCGATATTGAAAAGGAAAAGATATTGGAAGAAAAGGTTGTCGCTTTGCTTTCTGATGATGCGGATTAAACCAGTGGCTCCGAGAGTAGAGGAAACGAGGATGATGTCCCAAAAGATGAGCTCCGAAATATACGACTCCCGAAGATGCAGCTGCCAAAGATGTGGCCTTAGAGTAGGTTTAGATTTCTTTATTTTGTTTCAGTATTTTTGTGCAAGGAGCCCTTGTGGGTATTGAAAATATACTGCATAAAACATCTCTTGTTAATATAAAGGACCCTCTTGCTTTATCTTTAATTTGTGTTGAATTCCATTTCGTCTTCATCTGTGAGATGTTTTATTGTATAACACTAATGACCAGTCAGAATACTAGACTTTAGAACATAATAAACCCTTAGGTTTTTTGTTGATCGACATAATACCTCTTAAGGTTTTAGTTAATCCTCAAGCTAAGCTTAAACTGATTTGGTATGAGCTCGGTATAATGGGACTCTTAAGTCCGAGTTCAGTGAGATGAGGTCTCAAACCCTATATGTTTTTGACCTTAGGCTCTTTTAAGTTGGCCCTTAGGCTCTTATATATCGTCCCTTAGGCTCATTAAGTTGGGCCAGTTCGGCCTTTAAAACGACCATAATTATTTCCTCTTTTCGGGTAAAAGACTTAGTAAAAATTTATCTATGCCTTAACATGTATTTTTTGTACCCGTTGGGTTTTTCGAAGGTTCGACAGATCAGAACCTTATTAGTAATTTGTTTATGTAAACATAATCGAATACCTCTTGAGGTTTTTTCAAAGGCTGATGTTATCGAAGCCTATAAATTATTCGAGGGATAATTTTATCGAAGCCCTTTATCTTTTATTTTGTCGAGGGTAGCCTAATTTAACCGGTTTTTTCAAAGTGTTTGATGTCCTTTAATTTATGGTGAAAGTAAAATGTCTTCGAGTCGCATTATTTTGGATGTACCCTTTTTATATGACCATAGACTTTAATATGGTTGTAGCCTTTAATATGGCTGAAACATTCGGGAATGTCTCTTGGACTTGTTTCTCGATAACCTTTCAAACTTGTTCGAAAGGTTAGTCTTAGAGTATGTTCGTGTTGGCCTTTGTATCAAGGGGATGCCTCTTTTTTGAGTTTTCAATGACTCAGATCTACTGACTGTCGATGATAGTCCTTGAGTATCGAGGGTGCATTCGAGCTCTAGTTCTTAAGTCGTTCCCCGTAGGATTATAAGTATAGAGCTAGTATAATAGTATATTTCTTTGAGACACAAAGTGATTTTGAGATAAACAGAATGCTTCATCAAATAACTGATACATGCGTACATGTTTTGCCGTTGAGGCTCGACTATTCTATATGGACACGGTTCATCTGACAGTTTGGCCCATTACAAAGTTCTCTTATCGAGGCCTTCTTAGGCGTAAAGTATTTTCCTTAAAAATATTACCTTCGAGGGTGATGCCCCCAGTATTTGAGGTTTATTGAAAAGAAGCCTTGGATACTATAGAGTTCTCCTTAGGTAGCATATTGTTGTTTCATCCTTAAAAACCTTGCCGGTAAAATCCATTTAGGACAAAATTCGATCTAAGGGAAAAAGAGTGCAACACATTCTTTAAAACCTAAGGCCTTCGTGTGAAAAGGTGCCTTTGATATTTTTGATCGAACACCTGCAATGAGTTAGTTTCAAATCCAAATGGACAAGAAATATACATTCATATTTTAGCAATATTATTGTTTGAGCAACGATACGTTCCAATTGTTAGGCAGTTGTTCATCTTCCATTGCACGAAGTTTTTCTCATCCTTTGCCGACAACTCTGGGGACTCGGTACGATCCTTCCCAATCCGAGCCCAATTTCCCTTCATTCGGTTATCGAGTATTGAGGATGACTTTCCATTGAACTAAGTCCCCAATACCAAAGTATCGAAGGTTAGCCCTTTTATTGTAGTTGACGTGCCCCTTTTATTCTCGCAAAATCGGGTTTCGAAATTTCTCGGACAACGCTTTTCCATGAGGGTAGGGAATTGGATTTGAAAGAGTCGCCGCCTAATAAAATTAAGATTCGTTAGGGAACCCAAATCAATTAACTTAAACAACCGGTCTACGTCACCTGATATCGAGTTAGGGCTAGAAATTACCTTGAAGAGAAGGTGTTAGGCACCCCTCAAGGTCCACAATAGTGGGTCCCGACCAAACTTAAATTAAGAAAATTAGTCTTAAAGGGGAAGGAAACAATTTGGACAAATACAACATTCAGTTTATTTCAAACAGGAGTATAAGGGGGGTCCTACGTTTTTAGGCTATAGGATCATTCCATGCAATTTTTGCAACTCCCTCAAGGAGTGGGGGGGGGGGAAGGTAGGTTTACTCATAGTATTAGCGCATGGGTTATCATCTCCTTTACTACCTAATTACTATTTGTAAGTTATTGGGACCTCAATTTGGGATGGTTCTAGACCAACCAATGTTAATTAAAAATGTAAAATCTAGGCGACATACAAAAGCAAATAGGACTGTATATCAGATAGTATATTCTTTACCAATGATTATATAATGTTACAAATGAATGGGGTGCCCTGTATATAATAGGGAAACGTTAAACAAGATACATTTCTATTTACAGTAAGGAATATTATTAGTACATTTAAACGTGAACCCATGCTTACCCAACTAAACCCACTTCTTGGGATTCTGACTGATATATCAAGATATGGCATCTCCAGTGAGACTCCCTATAAACATATTCATGCAAATCCTTTCATCTTTACCAACTCCCACGAGCTTATCACTGTATGTTCTCAAATGTACTTTTGGGTCACCCCGTTCTGTCAAACATCTTGAACTTGGAGGTTTGTAACCCTCTGGCAGTTCCACGTCTGGATGAATGCAAAAATCCTCAGAATTTAGAACTTAAATTCTTTTGCCTCCTTTAACACCCTGTACTCGGCTTGTGAGCTTCTTGAGTTCCTCTGCCATGTTATTAATGAGCAGGTCCTTCTCGGTGGATTTTGGAGTGTATGAGATTGACACGGTGGAGTGAGGTAAGGATTCCACATATATATGATTGTTTTGGTAGGTGCTGGGGGTTGGAGCATAGTAGTGACCATTAATTGAATTTTGCGGATCAGGGATAGGTTACGCGGTATTTTGTGGAGTATGTGGTAAGTGGTTTGTGGGTATTGAGTGGGAAGATTTTGATGTTGACGGGGAGTGGGTATTGGTGGAGGATTAGGATTTTGGGGAGGTGTTGCCTGTTGATAGGGAGCAGGAGGATTTTGGGGACGTTGGTTTGGTGTGTTTTTAAGAGGTGTTGGGTTTTGAGCATTTTGTTGGTTAACGTTGTGAGCACGTGATTTTTGCCCCAAGAAATTAATTCCTTGATTGCAATTAGTAAAAATGATTTTTGATTGCAACTAGTTTGATTAGTGTATAGAAAATAATAGTGTTTGTTTTAATAAAATGAAGGAAATTTGAAATGAAATACAAAAGGAAATTAATTGGAAAATATCACAAAAAATATAAGGTAATTACTAGGAAATTGGAAAATTAAGGAAAAAATACAAAAATTTGAAAATCAAAGAAAAAATACATCAATATAAATATACAAGGAAACTAAGTCTAATATACAATGGAAAATACAAGAAAGCTAAATAAATAAATACAATTCAAAAATAACAAATATACCAGATACAATTTGAAATACTAAGGAATTGGGCCAAAAACACAAATTATTCAGCCCAAAACAACACAACATAAACGAGTCCCAAGGTCAAAAGACCGGCCAGTCTCACAAAATATCAAATGACACCGTATAACACACCAAATCTCGGCCGTTGATACAATTGATCAATGGTGCAAATAAGGCGGTGGCCTTGTGAATGAAATGACATCGTTAAGGAAAGGAATCAGGGCCGTTCATCTCGTTGATCTAACGGATGAGACCAGAGTCTCATTGAAACAAACAACATCGCCTAAGCAATTTAATCTCAGCCGTCTATCTAGTTGATCCAACGGACATGAGAAAGGGTTCATTAAAACCATACACTATCGTTTTAAGGGCTAATTGATCTGGACCGTTCAATTAATTAAATCCAACGGTTGTTAAAAACTAATACAATTTTAATATATATCCCAGACCCCCGTTCATTTCCTATCATTATACACACACACACTCCTCACAAATGAAAACCTAGCCACCCCTTTTCCCTCCCCCTTCTTTCACAAGGCCACCGGAACCCTACCGGTGGTCATCCTTCTGTCACCATCTCTGGCTCAGGCTATCACCTGAACACGCTTCTCCTTCTTCTAACACCTAATCTCCATTAACCTCACCCAAGAAAACCCACGAGTCTCCCAGTCTTGAAATTTCGGCCGCCGGAACCTTAGCTGGCGACCACCAAACTATGAACCAACCCTTCACCTTAACACCCTAGAACCACCATAAAATGATCTTTCACCCCATCCTAGTCCCATACCTCGAATATACCCCAAACTTTTTGAATATCAAAATATATGTCTCCGGAACCCTACTCCGGCGAACACCCAAAACCAAAACCCCTCAAAAACCTCATACTGGGTCTCTGAATATCCTTTTACACATCCAAACCAGACTTCCAAGAGTCTGTTTGGAAGATCTATCATTTAAGAGACTCCAAGTCTCTGAAACGCTGCAAAAATCAAGAAAAAGAAGAAAGAAAAAGAAAGAAAGAAGAAAGAAATAAGAAAAGAAAGAAAGAAAAGAAAATACATGTTTACAATTGATTAAATACCCAGAACTCTTCTATATTCTCTGCTTTGTTCTTTTGTGTTCACATTTGTTGATAACTTGAATTTACTGCATGTATATGCTTGAAATGGACTAAATGTTCTTAGTTCTGACTATAACTATCTGTAAATCATATGCTATGAGTTGTTTTATGTTATTGTTCAATATATCCTATCTCGACTAGAATTTTGATTAATTGGAATTCAACCATTATCAATTTTTCTCTCTGAGTTCTGATTAATTTTAAAGTTAGTCATAATTAGGACTATTTGTGCAAGACTACATAAAACTGGCTACACTTGCAATATGATTTATATGTTTATTTCTTCTGAACTTCTGAGTGCTTAGACACATTTAGCTTATATGTGTAAAATGTCTATTGTGGTTACATTTGCAACACAGTGTGAGTCTTTGATTTTGTAAAGTTTATTTGTGGCTATCTTTGTAAGATTGTTAATCTTGAAAAGGTTACCTAGTCTAAAACTGGGCTAAAATTTAAAACGAGTCTCAGAGGTTATATTTTAAATATGTTAATTACCCCAAGTCTTGGCAGACCTAATGATAGGTCGGGTAAATATCATTGAGTGTAAAGGGTAAAAGAGGAAAGGGAATTGGTATTTTTGTAGATTTCATAAAGGTAATGGGGGTATGAATGACTTTAATACCTTGTTTTACTGAAAATACATAAACAATAAGGGGTAGATTAGGCATATTTAAAAGGCAATGTGTAATAAACCTTAGCAAGTGAAGGTAACTAGGTCAAATCCCCCTAATAGAACAATAAGGAATAACCTAGAACCTTCTAGCAGAGATTCAAGTGTATTTCTGTTAGAATTATGCTATACTTAAATGATTGAATTTAAAAGAGTTGTGGTGGGAAATAGGAATAACTAATTCAAACTTCCCTCCTAAATTCATTCTATAAATAGCTGTTTCAAGCCTGAAAAAGGGGTATACAATTGGAGGGGAAATATTTACTCCGAAAGGTTTCTGATTTTTTTAGAGTTAGAGATTTCGATTTCTGGAGTTCAACTCTTGGTTCCAACTTTTAAGAGAGAATTTAAGAATACTACCGGTCTTCTCTCTTAGCATACAGTTCGAGTACTATTTCTGGAATTTTTGCTGGTTGTTCCTCTGTCGTGTTTACTTCAACTTTGCTTGGATTTCCATTTGCTCGAGTTATTTGTTGGTTTACCTGCTGAGTTTTGATATTTACAGTGTTAATCGCTCCTATTCGCTGTTGCTTATTGCCATTGTTTTTGCTAATTTTTCCTTCTTTCTCCAAAACCTAGAACTCATTGATTTGCTTTTGAATCGGGTAGACAACTATGTCCTGAAGCTGTAATTGAGTTGCCTGTTGAAGGAATAAAATATTAACCAGTTCTAGTTACTCAATTATATATTTGTGTGTGAGCACGTGATTTTTGCCTTACTTGAGAAGTACTCCCAGAAAATTCAAAAAAAATAAAAATAGTTTCGTGTTGGGCATGATTTTTGTGATTTTGTGTTATTTTATCTTTTTGTGTGCACGTTTATTTATTTAAATTAAAAATACAAAAATATATGCTAGGTTTTGCATTTTTAGTGTTTGATATCGAAGTCATGTGATTTACATTTTTGGGTGATATGTAATTGTGTGCGTTAATTGTAGTAAAAAACAGCGGTGTTATAGGTTGGTATATATACATATGTGTGTATATATATATATATATATGTATATATGCATATATATATATATATATATACACATATGCATATAATACATCATGTAGATCTGAATTGGGCCGTGTCTTAGTCTAAAACAAACAGGCCCAAATGAATCACATCAATACCCAGCCCAAATACCCGTCCAGCCTGTGTAACGCTCGATCTGGACCGTTGGATTTTATAATCCAACGGCCCAGATTAATCCATAAATCCCCAAATTCATTCAGCCTATGACTTAACCAAACGACACCGTTTGGTTTAAGTGAGAAGATCCTGATCGTTGATCAAGTTTGATCCGACGATCAGGATTTAACTACTCAAAACATATATAAGCTCATTTCCATACCCCGCCCCCCCCCAAGCCAGACCCCCCTCTCCCTTCATCTCCCTCAGAAGCTCTCAAAGCCCGGTGTAACTCCGCCGTACTCCGCCTGCCGGAAATCGCCTCACGGCGGTTCCGGTAGGCCAATCAAACCCAAACCAACGCCAAAACCTTCCCCTCACCTCCCCCATCACGAACCCAGCCTCCGTTAACCTCGAATCATGCCGGAGCTCCTCGAATCTTCATTTGAAGATTCGAGTCAAACTCGAACCTATGCCAAATCACCCCAAATTCACACCACGGTCTCCTCACACCTCCCCCACACTCCCATTGACATTGGTTTGCTTCGAATCTAACCAAAAATGCAAAAGCCCCAAATCCGAGCCCAAGAACCCTAGAATTCCAAGATTAGGGAATTGGTCCGAGTTTAAGAATTTGGAGTCAATAGGCTCTAATTGGAGTGTTTTTCGTTCGAAAAACACTTCAATTAAAGCGTGTTCACTTCAAAAATGCAACCTCAAGTCCGTGGAAGCTTGAGTTCGTTCGAGTTCGGATTGCCTTCATTAGGTATTTCAATCTTCTTCTGTTTTTAGTGGTTTGTGTGTTCTTTGTCAGTTTCAATTGGTTTAATTCTCTTCTTGGCCGTCCTTAGTTGTCATTTCTTCTCCAAGACCTTTTGTTTTGGTCAATTGTTTTCTGTATCGCTTAGTTGAATGTGTTAGTTATAGGATACGAACTCGCGTCGATTAGCGTCGTCGAATAGTTAACTTCGCATATGTCCGGCATTGGCCGAGATTCTTTGAAGTCACTGTTTTAACAGTTTAAATTGGTTGTCATTGCTATGTGTTGTAATTGATTAGAGGTCGTCTTCTAATTGCATAGTTGAGTTATTTGAATTACCACACAGTAATTAGCATTCCTGGATTTGAATGGGACTGTTTGATTGGTTTGAAACTGAAGTTATGATTCAAATTAAGCTAATTAGGGAATCAGGGTTCAACACTTAGAGCATTTGGTGCCCTGCACATGAGGCTAGTCAGTGGAATCCACTGTCACAGCAGAGCAGCCCACCAGTGCCCTGCAATTACCAATTTTTAATTATGAACACCCCATACTTAGACATAGTTTAGTGGGTTGGACAGAAGGGGGATGGGCAAGGGACTGTTCTGCAGAATCTGGATGTCTTAGGTTTGTTTTTGGTTATAAATAGATAGGCGTCAAAACTAAAACAGGAGATTCATGCATACATAGAGATATTAGAGAGTACTTGGAGAATACTTGAGAGTATCTGGAAGAGCAAAAACAAAACAGTCACACTGGAGAGAAAACCTGGAGAGAAATATAGGCAGCAAGAATACCTTTGATACACATATAGGAAGATACAGAGGAAAAGGCTACTGTTTCATAGGATTTGTGGTCACTGCTTCGAGTGTTTGCTTCAGTGGTTGAGTTGTTTGGCCATTGTTGTTGCTGTGGTGTTCGTTTGGGTGCTGTTGGTCGTTTGTGTTGCTGTGCACAGTGTTGTTGGTCCAGTGCTGGTTCTTCTGTTAGTTGTTGTTGCTGTGTTATTGTGGCTACTGCCACTGGTTGTGGTCGTGTGTGCTGATATTGCTGGCCTGGTTGTTTGTGGTTGCTCTTGGTCTATTGGTTGCTGGCTGGTTTGTAGTTGTTGCTGCCTGGGTTGATTATTGTTGTTGTTTCATTGTTGTATTGCTGCTGGTTGTTGTTTGTGTCTATAGTGGTGCTGCCTGGCTGGTTTTGGTGGCTGTCAATCCAGTTTGTCACTGGTTGTTGGTCTAAGTGACTGCTGGTCCATTGGTTGTTACTGCTTGGTCATTGTTGTTGCTGGTTCAGTATGGTTGAGGCTTGTAGTTTGCTATTGGTGTATTTAGTTGAGTGCTGCCTGGTTGTTTATTGCTGTTTGGTTCAAGTCTTAGTCACTGATTCAGTGATTGATAAAGTTCGATTACTGTTGGTTGTTGGGTTGTAGCTGGTTCACTGGTTGTTGTTGCTGTTAGTTTATTGTTGGTTGTTATTGGTCTTTGATTGTTGCTCCTGTTACTGTTCTTGTTGCTGTTGCTGCATTGCCATTGCTCACTCTTCCTTGTTCTTCCGCATTCCAGGTACACACCTCTGTTATTGTAGTTCCTTGGTTCGACAAGAATGAAGTTTGAAGCTTATGCATAAAGTCTATTGAAACATGTAGTCGTCCAAAGCTCTTATGTTCAATTACATTCTGTTATTCTCCAATTAAGCTTGTATTGTTAGTCTTGGTTATGGAAAAGCGTAGCTAGGCCAAAGATACATTGTCGTTAGATAAGCACGTAAACCCGAATTAGTCTGTTGTATCTCTGTTCAATCTTCCCTACTCATGTGTGTAATCTCCAAACCTGTTAAATGATAGACCTTATGTTACAAGCAAGATTAGCTAGGGAGTTGTTACTCGACGGAATGACATAATTAGATTAAAAAGAGTCGGGGGTGCATTTCATGTGACCCGACCCCGATTTTGGGCAAGAATGAACAAAGCGTGTCAGGAACCACAGGCGCATTTCATGCGGTGTGGTTCGTAGCAAGTTTTAAGTAATTTGGAATCAACTCTTAAGTAAGATACAGTGGGATGTAGTTCGCTTTAGATTTGAATCGAAGGTACGCCTCGCCCAATAGTTACACTAATCACATAGCCGTCATAAATGTACATATAAATACTTAGATTTCGAGATGCGTCGTTTCTTAACGAATATCACGCCTTTCTCAACGGTGTAAATAAGTAGTCGATCCGGGCGCATATTTTAGTTTTACCTTTTTAAATACGGGTGTGCATTTCATGTGACCCAAATCCAAACCCCGAAATGTTGAATAAGAATATGTTGAGGATTCGGGTGCATTTCATGTGACGTGATTCGAAAGCATATTTTTAAGCAACTTTCTCTTTCGTAAATCACAACCAATAATAAAAGCGGTAAAGGGGTATTAACTTGCATTAAGTACATAATTGTTAAAAAGCAGATAGATAAGCCAAACACGACAGTTGAGCGACCGTGCTAGAACCACGGAATTCGGGAATGCCTAATACCTTCTCCCGGGTTAATAGAATTCCTTATCCGGATTTCTGGTTCGCGGGCTGTTAAATAGAGTCATTCTTTTCCTCGATTCGGGATTTAACCGGTGACTTGGGACACCATAAATCTCCCAAGTGGCGACTCTGAAATAATTAAAATAAATCCCATCTCGATTGTCCTTTAATTGGAAAAACTCTTTGCACCCTTGCGGGTGTGTAAAAAAGAGGTGTGACAGCTCTGGCGACTCTGCTGGGGATAATCTTCTTTAGAATTCGAGCTCGGAATAACTGTTGTATTTGGCATATTTTATTATCTGATTTTTTTTTTTTACATGTTGGTATTAATGTGCAAAATGATATTTTTATCGCTTTGATATTTTTTTTTTGTGTGAACTGTACATATAAATTGTGCCGGAACCAATCTCCTCTCTGAGTCTTCTAAATCATGAAGAAGGGTGCACTTCGTGTGACTTCTTTTCCGTATAGTGTCTAATTCCCATTTTAGAACGAGGTTTGGATAAGTTGCAAAACCGGTGAAGCTTCTGTATTCCCGGATTGCTGCCTCCTCCTCGGCTCGAGCTGTCCGCTCGGGTAAGCCAAGTCTAGAACAGATAAACCCAGGTTTTAAACCTAGAATAACAAAGCTTCATGCCGGATCCCTAGTAGGAAACGTTTATTTGCATCATGCCGCATTTTGGCTTAGGGGACTCAACACAGGGGTTGGGTCCGTCTAGGACAGGTGACCTGAAATGAACAGACTATCCTGCTGCATCCTGTTTGTCTTGCGCATTTATCTGTTATAGACTTGCATGCTGACCGGCTTTAGAAAAAAAAAAAAAAAAAAAAAAAAAAAAAAAAAAAAAAAAAGAAAAAAAGAAAAAAATGTGTTTTGTTCTTAAGATAGAAATAGCTTATTTGTTTTCCTTTAGTAAAATGAATAAATAAATAATGTCGTTTGTTTCGTCAAAACCGAACTACGTGGGTTTGATTCTCATTGGATGTGAGATACGTAGGCAACCTCCATCGGGTCCAACTTCACCTTTTGAAAAATGGCCGAAAAATCAAAACTAACTTTTGTACTAAATAAGTCGGTGACGCTGTTTTTAAAAATAGCCGAATGTTCCCGAAAGGGACGCCGGAAGGCTAATTTCGTATAAACGGCCACCTTTGGGTCAATTTTGATTTCGATCAATTTACCCCACAGCCTTAAAAGCCTTCGTCCCCGAGACGTTGAAAGGCCGTGATTGAAAACTGATTTTTTTTTATTTTTAGCAAAACAAAGTTGTTTTCTTATTTAAATCACCTTAATAAATGTGCGGGATGAGCACGAATCAGAATAAATCATTTTCAATCTTTAGTGAGGTCCCTCAGCAGCTCCGTATATGGTGGAACGATTTGGAAGACAGTAGCAAAAAGGTCGTAGGGAGAATTTTGGGAGGTTTGGTTGATATGTTGAATATCGAGCCAAGGGAGGACATCATCAAGGCACTGGTATCTTTCTGGGATCCGACCCGCAATGTGTTCCGTTTTGTTGACTTTGAATTGACACCCACATTAGAGGAAATTGCGGGCTATGCAGGACTTAATGGGAAATTAAGAGGGCAATACCTGCTCTCACCAAGACCGGTATCTCCACATGGGTTTCTGGATTTGCTGAGCATTAGTCGAAAGGTGAAAAATGATGATCTGTTGAAAGGGTATTGCGATCTTCAATTCTTATATCAACGGTACGGCACTCCTCGGGGTTTTGAAGAGTCAAACCTTGGAGACTGACTCACGCAGGGAATAGAACCAAGTGGGAGGCCGGACGAATTCTAGCATTCCTAACGACATTCTTGGGGGTTGTGATTTGTCCGCGTGAAGATAAGAAGATAGAGATAAGTCCTGGTAGGAATAGCCGATGTTGCGATCAAAAAGGCTACCAGCGCATTGTGGTCCCTTTGGTTTTGTCCGAAATCTATCGAGCCTTGGCTGATGGCGAGAAGGGGGCAATTTCTTCCAAGGTTGCAATCTGTTACTTCAACTATGGATGCAAGAACACCTCCATCACCGAACACGATACATGAACCATGGGTTGACCGGAAAAAACTGTATCAGGGGTTTCGAAGAACGGATGATGGGTGCTGTATTCCCTGAAGGCGTCGAGGCATGGCTTGCACGACTGAGCTCAATAGAAGCCGATCAGATTGAATGGGCATTCGGGTGGTTACCCGATACTGAAGTAATATATATGGCAGCCGAGGAGTGTTATATCCTTCTGATGGGGATCCGCGGTGTTCAACCATATGTCCCTCACCGTGTATTACGTCAACTAGGGAGGTTTCAGGTTATTCCTACCGATCAAGACCTAAGGAAGTACGCCATTGAGTTGAGCCCGGGAGTTGTCTTCCCCGAAGAGAAGGTTAGAAGGCTGTGGCACGAATGTCGGTTCCTTGAGCCTAAAACCATGGTCCGGGAACTATCTAAGGGAGAGGTGGACCCAAAGTACAACGTGTGGTTCGGGAAAAGATTTCAGATTCGTCGGAAATGTTCTAAAAGAGCCCATGTCCAACAGTTCACGGAAGATTCACGGGAACAATGGGATTGGTTAGCAAAGGAGGAGGGATACAGGACGAAGATTGGCAGGATAGAACAGCAGGTCCGGGACCTCCAATTTGAGAAGAACATGCAAGCTGCCACCGACGAAGGAGACAAAAAGAAGTTGGCACAAGAAAATGACTTCTTGAGAGCTCAAATCCAGCAAATGAAAAGAGATGCTGACAGACAGTCGAGGAGTCGGGCCGACGAAAAATTGATAAGGGGTTTGAGAAGCCAAGTCACCGACGTCCAAAGAGAATTGGACGAGTCAAAAGCCCAAATAACGAGGATCCGTGCTAGCTGGAAAAAGGAGGCACATCAACATGCACTTCACCTAAAGCGGGTGGAAGAAGATTACACCGATATCATCACTAACCTGAGGGAAGCAAATGTTGTCCTTAGGGAAGCGGGTTTTCAAGCAAGCCCCGAGATGCCGGAGCGGAGACCTCGGCCAGTGCCACAATTTGATGGCCGGCTGCAAGGACAAGTGGATAGGCTCCTAGATCAAGTCACCAACAATGCTCGAAGATTGGGGGCGAAAAACCAGGCAAATAGAGCGGCTACTCGGAGAAAGGGACATGATCGAGGATAGAATTGGAGAAATCGGGCACTATGTCGCCATGAAGTGCCTAGCTTGTGAACGAATGCCCCGCGCCGACCTTTTCGCTTCAATTATGGGTTATGTTCACCGGATCATGGAAGAGTTGAGGGAACTGCACAAGGACCTCACACCAAGGCCCGCGGCAAGGCCGAATGATGCCTCGCGGGCCCCCAGGGATTTTAGGGCATTAGATTTTTGATTGAAAATGTATTTTGAAATGTTGAGTCAAGCTAGTTGGCATTTTTATCTTTACTTTCCCAAGTCAAGCATTTTCCTTTGTTTTGCTGATTTTGTAAGACGTGTTTTGTAACTACACGGTTTTATTTGATATAAAAGTTACTGAATTTTGCCACAATCTTGTTACCAGAACTACGCTCGGTCTGATTCACGCGGGGTCGTGATACGTAGGCAATCCACACAAGATTCGACCACCACTAAAAAGAAAGAAAAAGAATCCAAAGGTTAAATAACAATAAGGCTTGCAAAGATAGTCGAAAAAGAAAAAAGGAAAAAGAAAAAGAAAAAGAAAAAGAAAAAGGGCCGGAATGACGCATGTTAAAGAGTACACGTAGAAAGGGTTATTTGGTTAGGTGCATTGCATCCGACGTGCTATAACATATCTGTCAAACTCGGTGAACTAACAAGTTTGTTGCGTATTCCGGAAAGTTTAGCAGTTGGTTTGACAGAATATACTGGCCAGCCATCGCTACCGTACTAGATCCAAAGGACCGGTTACAGTAAGCATGTCTAGTTCCGGCAAGAGTCTCGAGGAAGAAAAATCCGAGCTACAAATCATGAAAGAAGAGGTAGACCGGGTTAAAACAACGGATAACGAGAGATGCGCACGGCACAGGCCGAGGAACGATCTTCGCCAAGCCGCCCTACTCTCGCCTCGGCTCGGAACATCCGCCCGTCGATCCTTCGACAAGCGCCCAGGAGCTATCCATGCTTTCGGGGGGAAAATCCGTATGCCACCCACATTCCACCGACCAAACCAAATCCTCCTCCGGTCGCCCCGTTTTTGTAGCACCTCACTCGCTTCCTCTGCGAAGGCCGGCCGGCGAGCCATATGTTCGGATCCACTGACAACTCTTACTATCCTCCGGAGCCTACTTTCGGGGCTCGCGAACCACAATCAGCATACACCTCGGCTGGGATAATCCGGCGAGACCGGAAAAACACTTCCAAAGTTCGGAACACGAGGAAGTTGCCGGAAAAGTTAAAAGCCTGGAGCAGTCCTTCGGGAACATGCACGGTTTAGGCAACCAGGTCAGCGTCGCCTATAAGGATCTGTGTCCATTTCCGGACGTCCAGTTGCCAGCGGGATTTAAAATGCCCAAATTCGACCTATACGAGGGGCATGGTGACCCGGTGGCCCACCTGCGGGGGTTTTGCAGTAAAATGAGAGGGGCCGGAGGACGGGACGAGCTTCTGATAGCCTACTTCGGCCAGAGTCCGGGAGGATCGGCGTTGGAGTGGTACACTAGACAGGATCCCAGTAGATGGTTTACGTGGGATGATCTGGCTCAAGCTTTTATCGGCCAGTTCCAATACAATCTTGAGATAATCCCCGACCGCCTATCATTGCTAAAAATAGAGAAGAAGCCTGCTGAAAGCTTCAGGGAATTTGGTTTCCGATGGAGGGAACAGGCGGCCAGGGTGGATCCACCGATGAGAGAGAGCGAGATGGTGGACTACTTCTTGCAGACATTAGAGCCCACCTACTTCGGACATCTGGTAACGTCCGTAGGCAAATCATTCACCGAGGTGATAAAAATGGGGGGTATGATCGAGGAGGGTTTGAAGGCCAACAAGATCATGAGTTACTCGGCACTGAAAGCCACCACTCAGGCTATCCAAAGTGGTACTGGAGGAGTACCGGGGAAAAAGAGGAGAGAGGAAGTTGCGGCGCGTCGAGTCGGGGCATGGTTCGAGAAATAGAGGCCCGCGCCCCGATATAGCCCACCCGGCCTCGCCGCCAAAACTACTCCCACGACCCGTATAGCCGCCCGCGACATTATTATCCCGCACCTGATCCCCATTTCTTGTCCACCGTGCACGATCCTGTACTGCACCTCCCGTTCGTACGCGGTGGCGTGCACCGAACCCCAGAACAATCATCCACCCCCAGAGCTTAGAGAAACCCCTCGGGCGCGAGTTTCCGTCCGAACCGGGCATTCAGGGGGCGACCGGGCGCCGAGGCCAAAGACTTTCACTCCCTCAGGAGAGTCTTACACTAGTCTGTTCCACCGGTTAAAGCGAGTAGGGTTGCTGAATCCGGTTGAAGCTAAGCTGCCAAACCCTCTTCCGAAGAACCCGGACCATTCAGTAAATTGTGCCTACTGCTCGGGATGTCCGGGACATGATACGGAAAAGTGTTGGAGGCTGAAGACGGCCATCCAGGAGCTCATTGACACTCGCAGGATCGAGGTCCAGACTCCAACAGAGCCCAACATCAACCAAAACCCGCTTCCAACTCATCGTGAGACCAATATGATCGAGTTGGTACGGGCGGAGGAAGGAAAGGAGAAAGCCTCTCGGACTGTAATGATGATTAAGTCTAGCGGGGCAGGAACGAGAAAAGGGCCAAGCTTTGATGAGTCGCCCAGTTGCAAGAAAGACATACCAGGAGAGTCGGAAGCAGGAAAGGAAAGTGTGAACGAAGTACCGGTGAAGCCGGCCAAGATAGTTGTACCGGGGGCAGCAATCAAGCCCATCTTGACAGTAGCAGGCGTTCGAATGGATCCTTTCATCATCCGGCCGGCAACACAGTTGCCAGTAACTGATAGCCGGGCTGTCCCATGGAATTATGCTCGGATTACAACGACCTACGGAGGAAAGGAGGTGAAAGAGGAAGTTTGTGAAGCCCGAGGGTTGACCGGCTCGGGGAGATGTTTTGCCCTGCGGAATTGAGAAAGACCACTCCGGCGGTATTGAAAAAGCCGGTCACCGATGAAGAGGGAGAAGAATTCTTGAAAAAGATGAAGGCTGCATGACTACTCTGTTTTAGAGCGAGTTGAAGAAGACTCCGGCGCGAATATCATTGCTTATCCTTGCTGATACATTCGAAGAACATCGGCAAGCATTGATGAAAGTCTTGAATGAGGCACATGTACCGGATAAAATCTCGGTGAGCCATTTGGAGAAGATCACCAATAGGATCTTCGAAGCAAATCGGATCACCTTCGCCGATGACGAGTTGCCTGAGGAAGGCACTGAGCATAACGGGGCTTTATATCTTACGGTGAAGTGTGAAGAGGCGGTGGTTACCAAAGTCTTGGTCGATAATGGGTCCGGTGCTAACATTTGTCCTCTCTCTACACTGGGCAAATTGAAGGTAGACATCGGCAGGGTACGCGAGAACAGGGTATGTGTTCGAGGGTTCGACGGAGGAGGCAAAGCGTCGGTTGGTGACATAGTGCTAATCTTGACAATTGGGCCAGTGGAGTTCACCATGGAATTCCAGGTGCTGGACATGGTGGTGTCATATAACCTCCTAATAGGGCGACCATGGATTCATGCCGCAAGAGCAGTTCCATCCAGCTTACACCAGCTCGTCAAGTTTGAATGGGACCAGCAGGAGATCGTCGTCCATGGAGAGAACGATCCACAATCAGGCACCATCGTTCCCTTTGTTGAAACAGAAGAAGATGTTGGGCCGTGGGTGTATCAGGTCTGCGATGTGGTGTCCGCCCACCGAGTTCCGGAAGGGGAATGTATTCCCGGCGACAGAACAATTACTGCGGATGTCATGGTGGCGCGTGAAATGTTGCGACATGGTTTCGTACCCGGTAAAGGGCTAGGTGCATCTCTGCAAGGAATCATACAACCGGTATCGGTGGTCGAGAACTTGGGAACCTTCGGCTTGGGATTCCAGCCAACCTCAGAGGACATCCGGCGAGCAAAGAGGAGTAAGCAGAAAACATGGGTGCTCCCAAAGCCTGTTCCACGCCTTTCCCAATCTTTTGTCAGGTCCGGAGCAAGAGGACGTCCAGCGCCAAAGATTCCCGGTCCTACGGTCAGGCCAGACGAAGAGTTCTTCGGGAAGTTCGAAAACCTATTCACAGATGTATGTATGCTCGAAGATGGTGAAGGATCCAGTCATGCCGAGATACAATTTGTGGGACCAAAGGCAAAACTGAATAACTGGAAGGCTACTCCTCTCCCTGTCCGGAAGGAGTCTTGGTAGTTTGCCTTGGATTGTTTTTCTTTCGAAATTTTGTATTGGGGGCTTGTCCCGGAGTAAAATCCCTTTGTTTTTAGTTCATTTTTGATTTAAGTTTGCAGTCTGTTTTCCCTTTGTACAATTCACATTAATGAAATTTGGTTCCTTCATGTCTAATTTTGTTTATTTTCCTTCTTTTTACTTTTCTAAACAGCCTTCTTTCAACTGATCTTAATGATATGGCGTGCTTAAAGATTAATCAACCCGGTCTAGAAAGTCAATCGGGTTTGGAAATAATAACACATGAAATAAGAAGTGACGAGAGTGAGTCAGAGTACGGCGATGATGAAGCCGTGGAAGAAATCGGTGAAGAATTAAGTCACTTCGAGGAAAAGCCCAAACCGAATTTAAATGATACTGAGGCCGTTAATCTAGGGAATGCGGATGACGTCAGAAGAAACCCGGATAAGTGTCCATATTGAACCCAATCTGAGAGAAGAACTGATCAAAACACTCATGGAGTTTAAAGACATTTTCGCATGGTCGTACGACGACATGCCAGGACTCAGCACTGATCTAGTGGTTCATAGATTACCCACCGATCCGGCATATCCTCCCGTCAAGCAAAAGCTGCGGAAATTCAAGACGGAGATGAGTGTGAAGATTAAGGAGGAGGTAACCAAGCAGTTGCAGGCGAAAGTCATTCGTGTCACTCGATACCCTGAATGGTTGGCTAACGTAGTACCGGTGCCAAAGAAAGACGGAAAGATCAGGGTATGCGTGGACTATCGCAATCTCAACAAGGCAAGTCCTAAGGATAATTTCCCACTTCCCAATATCCATATCTTGATTGATAATTGCGCCGGACGCGAAATTGGATCCTTTGTGGACTGTTATGCGGGATATCATCAGATTTTGATGGATGAAGAGGACGCAGAAAAGACGGCTTTTATCACACCGTGGGGGACTTATTGCTACCGAGTGATGCCGTTTGGTTTGAAGAATGCAGGAGCAACATATATGAGGGCGATGACTACGGTATTCCATGACATGATACACAAGGAAATTGAGGTGTACGTGGATGATGTGATCGTGAAATCCAGACGTCAAGAGGACCATGTTGCTGACCTCGGGAAGTTCTTTCAAAGACTTCGAAGATACGACATCAAGCTCAATCCAGCCAAATGCGCATTCGGAGTTCCATCAGGAAAGTTGCTAGGATTCATCGTCAGCCGGCGGGGCATTGAGTTGGACCCATCCAAAATCAAGTCCATTCAGGAGTTACCCCCGCCAAAGAATAAAACAGAGGTAATGAGTCTGTTGGGAAGGTTGAATTACATCGGTAGGTTTATTGCCCAACTTACGGCAACCTGTGAACCCATATTCCGTCTATTGAAAAAAGACGTGGCGATAGAATGGACGGCAGAATGTCAGGAAGCGTTTGACCGGATCAAAGGGTATCTGTCAAATCCACCCGTACTAGTTCCGCCTGAGCCAGGTAGACCCCTGATTCTTTATCTGACGGTCTTGGAGAATTCGTTTGGCTGCGTACTGGGGCAGCATGATCTTACCGGCAGGAAGGAACGGGCCATTTACTACCTCAGTAAGAAGTTCACGGTCCACGAGGTCAAGTACACTCATCTAGAAAAGACATGTTGCGCCCTGACTTGGGTAGCCCAAAAGCTGAAACACTACTTGTCTTCTTACACCACTTACCTCATTTCGCGTTTGGATCCGTTGAAGTATATTTTCCAGAAACCTATGCCTACGGGGAGGTTAGCAAAATGGCAAATATTACTTACGGAGTTCGACATCATATACGTGACAAGGACGGCTATGAAAGCTCAAGCCCTGGCCGATCACTTAGCTGAAAATCCCGTTGATGACGAATACGAACCTTTGAGGACGTATTTTCCAGATGAAGAAGTATTGCAAATTGAGGGGTTAGAACTAACCAAGGATCCAGGATGGAAACTCTTCTTCGACGGAGCGGCGAACGCAAAAGGAGTCGGAGTAGGGGCTGTGCTCATATATGAAACAGGACATCATTATCCTATTACTGCTCAACTGCATTTTCACTGTACCAATAATATGGCCGAGTACGAGGCATGTATCTTGGGGGACTCGGACGACATGGATGTACAGGACGTCTTGGTCTTGGGGGACTCGGACCTTCTGGTACATCAGATTCAGGGAGAATGGGAAACCAGAGATTTAAAGCTTATCCCATATCGTCGGTGTTTGCATGATTTGACCAAACGCTTTCGATCGGTAGAGTTCAGGCACATCCCAAGGATGCATAATGAGGTTGCCGACGCGTTGGCTACTTTAGCATCAATGCTACATCACCCGGACAAGGTTCGTGTCGATCCGTTACATATCCGTGTCCGGAATCAACATGCTTATTGTAATGTGATAGAGGAAGAGGTGGATGGTGAGCCGTGGTTTCATGATGTCAAGGAATACCTCAGGTTAGGAGTATACCCAGAGCAAGCAACTGGAGATCAAAAGCGAGCTATTCGGCGGTTGGCGAACGGATTTTTCCTTAGTGGAGGGGTGTTGTACAAAAGAACTCCAGATTTGGGATTGTTGAGATGTATAGATGCAAGTCAAGCCACAACAGTGATGACGGATATACACTCGGGAGTTTGCGGACCACACATGAGCGGATACGTATTGGCAAAGAAGATTCTTCGAGCAGGATACTATTGGCTCGCTATGGAGCGGGATTGTATAAGTTTCGTGCGAAGATGCCATCAGTGTCAGATACACGGAGATTTGATTCATTCTCCGCCGACTGAATTGCATACAATGTCAGCACCATGGCCGTTTGTCGCATGGGGTATGGATGTTATTGGACCTATAGAGCCTGCGGCTTCCAATGGCCATAGGTTCATCCTGGTAACGATCGATTATTTTACCAAGTGGGTGGAGGCCAAAACATTCAAATCGGTGACCAAGAAGGCGGTGGTGGACTTCGTACACTCCCACATCATTTGTAGGTTTGGAATTCCAAAGATGATCATTACAGATAACGGTGCAAATCTTAACGGTGGATTGATGAAAGAGGTATGTCAACAGTTCAAGATTACACACCGAAATTCCACGCCGTATCGCCCAAAAGCAAACGGTGCGGTCGAGGCAGCAAACAAGAACATAAAGAAGATATTGAGGAAGATGATAGAAGGGTCTAGGCAATGGCATGAAAAGTTACCATTTGCGCTGTTGGGTTATCGCACTACCGTCCGGACTTCGGTAGGTGCAACTCCTTACTTGTTGGTATACGGGACTGAAGCGGTAATACCCGCAGAAGTTGAGATTCCATCCCTCCGAATTGTCGCTGAAGCTGAGATTGATGACGACGAGTGGGTCAAAACCCGATTAGAGCAATTGAGCTTGATCGATGAAAAGAGATTGACAGCAGTATGTCACGGCCAATTGTATCAAAAGAGAATGGCGAGAGCATATAACAAGAAGGTACGTCCCGGGAGATTTGAAGTGGGACAGCATGTGCTGAAGAGAGTTCTACCCCATCAGGCCGAAGCGAAAGGCAAGTTCGCTCCAAATTGGCAGGGACCTTTTGTGGTGACTAGAGTATTATCCAACGGCGCTCTATGTCTGACTGATGTCGAGGGAAGATGCACCGATATGGCTATCAATTCTGATGCGGTTAAGAGATATTATGTGTAATTCTTTAATGCATTTGTCAACGTTTGGTTTCGTTTGTGTGTATTTGGCATTTTTCGGAGAATGAAATGACGGAGGCAATTTTTCTACTACCCAAACACTTTAACCTTTGTTTCCCCCTTTGAGCCTTAATTATTCTTTCATATACCCTCTTTCGGAATCATCAAGGAAGATGTGTAACAGAATAGAAAAGAAACAAAGAAGTAATACAAGAAAAAGTGAACTACGTTCGACCTGATTCCTCGAGAAGGATACGTAGGCGCCACACGGCTCGGTCATAATAAAATAAAAATCAAAAAATCCCCCATGCAACAAAACTGGGGCAGAAGTCATTGTTTCGTTGGAAAGATAGTGTGGATTCCGAAAGTTGTAATAAGCTAACCGTTGAGGCTAAACCCCTTTCTTCAGCCTCACGCGCAGAAACCATATCAAGAACCAGAAAGACCTCTCGATCGGTATTTGAGAAGTGCCAAGTCATGTGAATGAAAGCCAAGAGTGACATCCCGACCCTCGATTGAATTCAGGATGCACAAGCCGAAAGGGGAATAACGCTCTAGAGGGAATCTCAGGGGTGATACCCCGCCGCGAGGAAAGAAAGCATAAATGAGAGAGTCTTAACGGTGAAAACCCTCGCGGGCACCTTAAGGCGAAGGAAGTTGAGAGAAGTAAAATGAGAGAGTCTTACGGTGAAAACCTTTACGGGCACCTTAAGGCGACGGGAGATAGAGAGAAATGAGAGAATCTCGTTAGTGAAAACCCTTGGAAGGGCACTGTGAGGTGACAAGGCGAGGTGGTTACAAGATGTCTGCATGAGACAAGGTTGGGACACCCGTTTACCTCTAGCAGGAAGCGGTATCAGAAAGTGATTGACATGAATAGACTGGGTAGTTTAATCTCGAAGGCGCGGCATAACATTGGATCAGGCACACATTCAGATAAGTTTTCCTATTTTTGAGTTCAGAAAAGTTTTTCTCTTCTTTTGTCATTTGCGGTCAGTATTCTTTTCCTTTCTTTCATTTTTCGAAAATTGATTTTTCAAAGCTTACTACCAAGTCTCCCAAAGCAGTATATTGAAAGTGGATAGGCACGGAACAAGGCAATAAGACAAAAGTCGTTACGATAGTGAGATTGGGATGACAGACTGAGTGGAAGGTTCGCAAGAATTATGGAGTATGATGGACACATGTGGCATGTCCGAAAGATGATTTCACGCAGCAGATCACCGGCTAAAAAAAAAGTCGGACCAAACCAAAGAGTGGAATAAAAGGAAAAGATGAGAGGTCGTTCGTAGAAAAAGCATCTTCCCAAGCAAGCGTCAACGTCGTCCTCAAAGTTCGAGAGAGGCCAAGCAGCTGAAAGAGAATGGCCTCGACAAGAGTGGCACGACCACTCGCGGCGTTTTGAAACTAACAATTTTTCTTTGATTTAAAGCAGGAAAAGAGGGTCCGACGGCAGAAAAGCATACCGTCCAGAAGTTTATCACACTGGGGCAGAAAATTTTCTCTTGTCGCGAAAATTTTCTGGAAAGCAAGACTCAGAGGTTAAGTGTAGAAAGCAACACAAGATGGGGTGATCTTTGAGCCCGGTATCATCCCCAGCAGTTATTGGAAAAAGAAAAAATGGCTTCGAGATTTCCCCAGCAGTATTACATCCTATAATTTGATCGAGGAAACAAAAGCGTGAGTCCCAGAAGAGGTAGGGGAAGAAGGAAGAGAATGAGGGGTGAAGGAAACAAAGAATACTTCCTCAGCAGCATCACCCCCAGCAGGCGAGTAAACGGTTCCAAAAATATCCCCAGCAGCCAGAAGAAAAGTAACACGACCTAGGGGAAAGCAATTCCAAGACGGGATAATTCAGAAGAGAAGGTGGTCCGAGAGGTAATGCAGGAACAAGGAAATGGTACAAAAGGCGAAGGAAGGTAATCAAGATAGGATGAAATCAGTGAAGTTGTAGTTGAAGTCAGGGAGCCCGCCTGGAGAATGGAGTGGCGATTTTATTTTGAAATAGTAATTGAAGTCAGGGAGCCCGCCCGGAGAATGGAGTGGCGATTTAGTTTTGAAGTTGTAGTTGAAGTCGGGGAGCCCGCCCTGGAGAATGGAGTGGCGATTTTATTTTGAAGTAGTAGTTGAAGTCGGGGAGCACGCCGGAGAATGGAGTGGCGATTTCATTTTGAAGCAATAGTTGAAGTCGGGGAGCCGCTTTGGAGAATGGAGTGGCGATTTATTTTGAAGTTGTAGTTGAAGTCGGGGAGCACGCACGGAGAATGGAGTGGCGATTTTATTTTGAAGTAGTAGTTGAAGTCGGGGAGCCACTTTGGAGAATGGAGTGGCGATATCATTTTGAAGTAGTAGTTGAAGTCAGGGAGCCCGCACGGAGAATGGAGTGGCGATTTAATTTTGAAGTTGTAGTTGAAGTCGGGGAGCCCGCCTGGAGAATGGAGTGGCGATTTAATTTTGAAGTTGTAATTGAAGTCAGGGAGCCCGCCTGGAGAATGGAGTGGCGATTTAATTTTGAAGTAGTAGTTGAAGTCGGGGAGCCCGCCTGGAGAATGGAGTGGCGATTTAATTTTGAAGTTGTAGTTGAAGTCGGGGAGCCGCCCGGAGAATGGAGTGGCGATTTAATTTTGGAAGTTGTAATTGAAGTCAGGAAGCCCGCTTGGAGAATGGAGTGGCGATTTAATTTTGAAGTTGTAGTTGAAGTCGGGGAGCCCGCTGGAGAATGGAGTGGCGATTTAATTTTGAAGTTGTAGTTGAAGTCGGGGAGCCCGCCTGGAGAATGGAGTGGCGATTTAATTTTGAAGTTATAGTTGAAATCAGGGAGCCCGCTCGGAGAATGGAGTGGCGATTTAGTTTTGAAGTTGTAGTTGAAGTCGGGGAGCCCGCCCGGAGAATGGAGTGGCGATTTTATTTTGAAGTAGTAGTTGAAGTCGGGGAGCCGCACGGAGAATGGAGTGGCGATTTCATTTTTGAAGCAATAGTTGAAGTCGGGGAGCCGCTCGGAGAATGGAGTGGCGATTTAATTTTGAAGTTGTAGTTGAAGTCGGGGAGCCCGCCGGAGAATGGAGTGGCGATTTAATTTTGAAGTTGTAATTGAAGTCGGGGAGCCCGCTTGGAGAATGGAGTGGCGATTTAATTTTGAAGTTGTAGTTGAAGTCGGGGAGCCCGCCTGGAGAATGGAGTGGCGATTTAATTTTAAAGTTGTAGTTGAAGTCGGGGAGCCCGCTTGGAGAATGGAGTGGCGATTTAATTTTGGAAGTTGTAGTTGAAGTCGGGGAGCCCGCCCGGAGAATGGAGTGGCGATTTAATTTTGAAGTTGTAGTTGAAGTCGGGGAGCCCGCCTGGAGAATGGAGTGGCGATTTAATTTTGAAGTTGTAGTTGAAGTCGGGGAGCCGCCTGGAGAATGGAGTGGCGATTTTATTTTGAAATAGTAATTGAAGTCAGGGAGCCCGCCCGGAGAATGGAGTGGCGATTTAGTTTTGAAGTTGTAGTTGAAGTCGGGGAGCCCGCCCTGAAGAATGGAGTGGCGATTTAATTTTGAAGTTGTAGTTGAAGTCGGGGAGCCCGCCTGGAGAATGGAGTGGCGATTTAATTTTGAGGTAGTAGTTGAAGTCGGGGAGCCCGCCCGGAGAATGGAGTGGCGATTTAATTTTGAAGTAGTAGTTGAAGTCAGGGAGCCCGCCTGGAGAATGGAGTGGCGATCTGTTTTAGTTTGTTAGAGGAAAGCGGTAGAATGTAACCGAAATCTTCGGCATGAATCCAAGTTCGTAAGAAGAGACGAAGCATCAGAAGGAACGCCAAGTCAGACAAGATGGCAAGGAGCGCGACAAGATCAAGTTAAAAAGGATAGATAAGAACTTGTAGTACTGTAACTTAGTCTAGCTTCTTGTTTTTGTTGCTTAGCGCGGTGTAACAAGGAAATCAGCTAAGCAGTGGTAACAGCAGTAACAGCGGCAACAGCAGTAACAGCGAGATCGCAACAGGCATGGTAGTCCCAGCTACCAGAACTTCCCGAACTACATTGACCCGATTCCCTTTTAGCCAGGGATATGTAGGAGACCTTTGAAGCAAGGTTCGGTCAAAACTTTTCCAAAGTGCTTCATACGGAGTGTTCGAATAGGCAAAAATCGCTTATATCCGCTCATTTATCTTTGCACGAAAACTCTGCGTGTTTACGCGCAAAGAGGGGCAGCTGTGAGCACGTGATTTTTGCCTTACTTGAGAAGTACTCCCAGAAAATTCAAAAAAATAAAAATAGTTTCGTGTTGGGCATGATTTTTGTGATTTTGTGTTATTTTATCTTTTTGTGTGCACGTTTATTTATTTAAATTAAAAATACAAAAATATATGCTAGGTTTTGCATTTTTAGTGTTTGATATCGAAGTCATGTGATTTACATTTTTGGGTGATATGTAATTGTGTGCGTTAATTGTAGTAAAAAACAGCGGTGTTATAGGTTGGTATATATACATATGTGTGTATATATATATATATATATATATATATATACATATATATATATATATATATATACACATATGCATATAATACATCATGTAGATCTGAATTGGGCCGTGTCTTAGTCTAAAACAAACAGGCCCAAATGAATCACCTCAATACCCAGCCCAAATACCCGTCCAGCCTGTGTAACGCTCGATCTGGACCGTTGGATTTTATAATCCAACGGCCCAGATTAATCCATAAATCCCCAAACACTCAGCCTATGACTTAACCAAACGACACCGTTTGGTTTAAGTGAGGAGATCCTGATCGTTGATCAAGTTTGATCCAACGATCAGGATTTAACTTCTCCAAAACATATATAAACTCATTCCATACCCCGCCCCCCCAAGCCAGACCCCCCCCCTCTCCCTTCATCTCCCTCGGAAGCCCTCAAACACCCAGCGTAACGCCGCCGTGCTCCGCCTGCCGGAAATCGCCTCACGGCGGTTCCGGTAGGCCAATCAAACCCAAACCAACGCCAAAACCTTCCCCTCACCTCCCCCATCACGAACCCAGCCTCCGTTAACCTCGAATCATGCCGGAGCTCCTCGAATCTTCATTTGAAGATTCGAGTCAAACTCGAACCTATGCCAAATCACCCCAAATTCACACCACAGTCTCCTCACACCTCCCCCACACTCCCATTGACATTGGTTTGCTTCGAATCTAACCAAAAATGCAAAAGCCCCAAATCCGAGCCCAAGAACCCTAGAATTCCAAGATTAGGGAATTGGTCCGAGTTTAAGAATTTGGAGTCAATAGGCTCTAATTGGAGTGTTTTCGTTCGAAAAACACTTCAATTAAAGCGTGTTCACTTCAAAAATGCAATCTCAAGTCCGTGGAAGCCTGAGTTCGTTCGAGTTCGGATTGCCTTCATTAGGTATTTCAATCTTCTTCTGTTTTTAGTGGTTTGTGTGTTCTTTGTTAGTTTCAATTGGTTTAATTCTCTTCTTGGCCGTCCTTAGTTGTCATTTCTTCTCCAAGACCTTTTGTTTTGGTCAATTGTTTTCTGTATCGCTTAGTTGAATGTGTTAGTTATAGGATACGAACTCGCGTCGATTAGCGTCGTCGAATAGTTAACTTCGCATATGTCCGGCATTGGCCGAGATTCTTTGAAGTCAATGTTTTAACAGTTTAAATTGGTTGTCATTGCTATGTGTTGTAATTGATTAGAGGTCGTCTTCTAATTGCATAGTTGAGTTATTTGAATTACCACACAGTAATTAGCATTCCTGGATTTGAATGGGACTGTTTGATTGGTTTGAAACTGAAGTTATGATTCAAATTAAGCTAATTAGGGAATCAGGGTTCAACACTTAGAGCATTTGGTGCCCTGCACATGAGGCTAGTCAGTGGAATCCACTGTCACAGCAGAGCAGCCCACCAGTGCCCTGCAATTACCAATTTTTAATTATGAACACCCCATACTTAGACATAGTTTAGTGGGTTGGACAGAAGGGGGATGGGCAAGGGACTGTTCTGCAGAATCTGGATGTCTTAGGTTTGTTTTTGGTTATAAATAGATAGGCATCAAAACTAAAAGGGAGATATTCATGCATACATACAGATATTAGAGAGTACTTGGAGAATACTTGAGAGTATCTGGAAGAGCAAAAACAAAACAGTCACACTGGAGAGAAAACCTGGAGAGAAATATAGGCAGCAAGAATACCTTTGATACACATATAGGAAGATACAGAGGAAAAGGCTACTGTTTCATAGGATTTGTGGTCACTGCTTCGAGTGTTTGCTTCAGTGGTTGAGTTGTTTGGCCATTGTTGTTACTGTGGTGTTCGTTTGGGTGCTGTTGGTCGTTTGTGTTGCTGTGCACAGTGTTGTTGGTCCAGTGCTGGTTCTTCTGTTAGTTGTTGTTGCTGTGTTATTGTGGCTACTGCCACTGGTTGTGGTCGGGTGTGCTGATATTGCTGGCCTGGTTGTTTGTGGTTGCTCTTGGTCTATTGGTTGCTGGCTGGTTTGTAGTTGTTGCTGCCTGGGTTGCTTATTGTTGTTGTTTCATTGTTGTATTGCTGCTGGTTGTTGTTTGTGTCTATAGTGGTGCTGCCTGGCTGGTTTTGGTGGTTGTCAATCCAGTTTGTCACTGGTTCTTGGTCTAAGTGACTGCTGGTCCATTGGTTGTTACTGCTTGGTCATTGTTGTTGCTGGTTCAGTATGGTTGAGGGTGCTGCTGGACGCTTCGACTGGTCAGAGACGAAACAGCAGTGAGCTGCTGCGTTAATGGCGGGAGACGAGGGTGGATGTTTGGAAGGCTGGGTTGTTGGCGGAGAGGGGTTGGTCGATGTTGGTTCGTTGGTTGTTGCTGTTGTCGACGAGCTGGGGATGACGACGAAGAAGAAGAAGCAACGATAGTGGAGGGTACTGTGACACAGCGCTGGTCGTTGCTTGTTCTTCCGCATTCCAGGTACACACCTCTGTTATTGTAGTTCCTTGGTTCGACAAGAATGAAGTTTGAAGCTTATGCATAAAGTCTATTGAAACATGTAGTCGTCCAAAGCTCTTATGTTCAATTACATTCTGTTATTCTCCAATTAAGCTTGTATTGTTAGTCTTGGTTATGGAAAAGCGTAGCTAGGCCAAAGATACATTGTCGTTAGATAAGCATGTAAACCTGAATTAGTCGTCGTATCTCTATTCAATCTTCCCTACTCATGTGTGTAATCTCCAAACCTGTTAAATGATAGACCTTATGTTACAAGCAAGATTAGCTAGGGAGTTGTTACTCAACGGAATGACATAATTAGATTAAAAAGAGTCGGGGGTGCATTTCATGTGACCCGACCCCAATTTCGGGCAAGAATAAACAAAGCATGTTAAGAACCACAGGCGCATTTCATGTGATGTGGTTCGTAGCAAGTTTTAAGTAATTTGGAATCAACTCTTAAGTAAGATACAGTGGGATGTAGTTCGCTTTAGATTTGAATCGAAGGTACGCCTCGCCCAATAGTTACACTAATCACATAGCCGTCATAAATGTACATATAAATACTTAGATTTCGAGATGCGTCGTTTCTTAACGAATATCACGCCTTTCTCAACAGTGTAAATAAGTAGTCGATCCGGGTGCATATTTTAGTTTTACCTTTTTTTTTTTTTCTTTTAATACGGGTGTGCATTTCATGTGACCCAAATCCAAACCCCGAAATGTTGAATAAGAATATGTTGAGGATCCGGGTGCATTTCATGTGACGTGATTCGAAAGCATATTTTTAAGCAACTTTCTCTTTCGTAAATCACAACCAATAATAAAAGCGGTAAAGGGTATTAACTTGCACTAAGTACATAATTGTAAAAAGCAGATAGATAAGCCAAACACGACGGTTGAGCGACCGTGCTAGAACCACGGAATTCGGGAATGCCTAATACCTTCTCCCGGGTTAATAGAATTCCTTATCCGGATTTCTGGTTCGCGGACTGTTAAATAGAGTCATTCTTTTCCTCGATTCGGGATTTAACCGGTGACTTGGGACACCATAAATCTCCCAAGTGGCGACTATGAAATAATTAAAATAAATCCCATCTCGATTGTCCTTTAATTGGAAAAACTCTTTGAATATTAGCCAGTTCTAGTTACTCAATTATATATGTTCGTTCTTTCATTATGTAGTTTTAAATACTTAGATCTTTGTAATTCATTAGGAACTGTTTGTAATAAGTGTTGGACTGAGCGAGTATGCTTTTAAATTTAGTAATAGTAATAATGATACAAACAATAGGTTAAATAAGTTAGATAGATAATTATCACCTAAATCTAAAACTAAAACCGGCTAAAACACAGTTAATACACTTAGATTTATACATGTTCTGAAATTAGACATGTAATACTAGTACTTAGCTATTTTGATAATTGAGCTCCGAATCAGAATCAATTAATTCAAAAAGGCATGAGTGTTGAATTCTAAATCATGTTACTGTTTTAACATTACTGAAACTAGATTAACTATAAACTTGTATTCAACTTCGTAAAATGGCAATATGAAACATATTTGTAATGTGAGCATGCTGTAGTTAAAAAATACAAATGTTGTTTTCACTTAAAGTAGATAGATAATTTTGCAAATAGTGCCTCAACCGATAGATAATTCATAAATTCGTACTCTGTTAGTTTAGTAGTTAAACATTAACAAATTGATTAAGCTAATATTGATATAATTAGTGAATTAGGGCGTATGATGTTCCTTAGATAGCATTCCGCACTCGAAACAAGCACTATAGGTTTTTGGTCATGTCATTCAGGTTGACCAATGCCCCAACATTATTTATGGAGTTGATGAACCAAGTGTTCAAGCCTTATCTAGACTTATTCGTGATTGTCTTTATTGATGATATCCTGGTATACTCCCACAGTCAGGAGGAGTATGAGCAGCACCTTAGAATGGTTCTTCAGACTCTAAAGGATAGTCAGTTGTATGCTAAGTTCTCGAAGTGCGAGTTCTTGTTCAGTTCAGTTGTATTTCTGGGTCTTGTAGTATCAGTAGAAGGCATTCAAGTAGACCCGAAGAAGATCGAGGCAGTCAAGAATTGTCCTCGACCGGCTTCAGTGACTGAGTTTCAAAGTTTCTTAGGGTTAGCAGGTTATTACCATTGGTTCGTGGAGGGGTTTTTATCTATAGCAGCCCCGATGACCAGGTTGACCAAGAAGGGTACCCAATTCAAGTGGTCAGTCATGTGCGAGGAGAGCTTTCAGAAGCTCAAGATAGATTTGACAACAACACCGATATTGGTTTTGCCCATAGGTTCAGGGCCTTATACAGTTTATTGTGATTCTTCCCGTATTGGGCTTGGTGCAGTATTCATGCAGGATGGCAGAGTCATTGCTAATGCTTTGAGGCAATTGAAGATCCATGAGAAGAATTATCTAGTCCATGATTTAGAGTTGGCAGCCATTGTTCATGCTTTGAAGATTTGGAGGCATTACTTATATGGTGTCACGTGTGAGGTGTACACTAATTACAAGAGTCTGCAATACCTGTTCAAGCAGAAGGTGTTGAACTTGAGGCAGCAAAGGTGGTTAGAGCTATTGAAAGATTATGATGTTATTATTTTGTACCACTTAGGGAGAGCCAATGTGGTGGCAGATATATTGAGTAGGAAGTTAACCAACATGGGTAGTCTTGCTTATGTTTCGGTCAGCCAGAGACTACTTACTTTGGATATTCTGGTATCGGTTTGTGAGGTTGGAAATTTCTGAGCCTAGACGGGTATTAGCTTGCACGGTCGCTCGTTCTTCATTATTGGAGCGTATTTGTGATCGGTAGTTTGATGATCCTCATTTGTGTGTCCTTAGAGACACAGTGCAGCGTGGAATTTCCAAGAAGGTGACTTTAGATGATGATGGTGTTTTGAGATTGCAGGGGCGAGTTTGTGTGCCCAATATCAATGGGATTCGAGAGTTGATCTTAGCGGAGGCCCATAATTCTCGGTATTCTATTCAACTTGGGAGCCGTGAATATGTATCAGGACTTGCGGCAACATTATTTGTGGCGTAGGATGAAGAAAGACATTGTTGCATATATGGCTTAGTGTTTGAATTGTCAGTAGGTTAAGTATGAGCATTAGAGGCCTGGTGGTGTATTTCAGTGGATTGAGATTCCCGAGTGGAAGTGGGAGAGGATTACCATGGACTTCGTTACTGGACTTCCAGTGACTCGAAAGAAGTTTGATGCTTTTTGGGTCATTATTGATAAGCTGACCAAGTCAGCACATTTCATTCCTGTTGCCACCACTATTCATCGGAGAGATTAGCTGGGATTTACATCCGGGAGATTGTTTGCCTTCGTGAGGTGCCAGCATCTATCATTTCAGACCGAGGTATGCAATTTAGCTCGTGCTTCTGGAGAGCAGTTTAGCAGGAGTTAGGCACCCAGGTTCAGTTGAGCACCACGTTCCATCCCCAGAAGGACGGCCAATCCGAGAGGACTATTTAGATATTGGAGGATATGCTCCGAGACCGTGTCATAAATTTTGGAGGCTCTTGGGACCAGCTTTTACCTTTAGTAGAGTTCGCCTACAACAACAACTACCAGTCCAGCATTCAGATGGCTCCATGTGAGGCGTTATATGGTAGGCAATGTCGATCTCCAGTCGGATGGTTTGAGTTGGGAGATGCTCGATTATTGGGTATTGATTTAGTCCGGGAGGCCTTGGATAAGGTCAAGATCATTCAGGACAGGCTTTGTTCGGCTTAGTCGTGGCAAAATAGTTATGCGGATCGCAAGGTTCGAGATATAGCTTTCATGGATGGGGAGCGAGTATTACTCCATGTATCGCCTATGAAGGGCGTGATAAGATTTGGGAAGAATATAAAGCTTAGTACTAGGTTCATTGGCCCATTTGAGGTTATTGATCGTGTGGAGGAGGTGGCTTACAAACTTGCCTTGCCACCTAGCTTGTCAGCCGTGCATCCAGTGTTTCATGTGTCTATGCTTCCAAGGTATCACGACGATCCTACCCACATGTTTGATTTCAGCACTGTCTAGTTGGACAAGGATCTATCATACGAGGAGGAGCCGGTAGCCATTCTAGACCGGCAGGTTCGACAGTTGATGTTGAAGAGTTTTTCTTTAGTGCGTGTCTAGTGGAGAGGTCAGCATCCTGAGGCATCAATCTGGTAGTCCGAGTCTGATATGCGGAGCCGTTATCCTTATCTATTTCCTATCTCAAGTACTTCTTTCTTTTGGCCATTCGAGGATTAATGGTTGTTTTAAAGTTGGAGAATGTGACAACCCAAAGGGGTCATCACCGGAATTCTCCCCTTTTCCGCACTTCCAAGGCCTTGAAAAACTCACTGGTGGTTGCCTCGATTTGCATGCACAGTCCGGGCATGTATCCGGGAAGTTTTTATGTTGAAATATGAGAAATCTCTAAAAATGTTGAAGAATTTTGATATTAATATGGTTAAAGTTGACTTCGGTCAGCATTTTTGGTAAACGGACCCGGACCCGTGATTCGACGATCGCGGAGGGTCCGTAGAAAAGTATGGGGCTTGGGCATCTGCCCGGAGTCGAAATCCGAGGTCCAGAACTCGAGTAAAAGAATTTTTCTGTTAAATTGTTTTTTGGAAATTTTTAGCAAAATGGAAATGAAAATTGATTAAAAGACTATGGTATCGGGCTCGTATTTTGGTTCCGACGCCCGGTACAGGTATTAAATATGAGTTATGTTTGGTCGAAATCGGAGGTCGTTTGACGTATTTCAGACCTAATTATCTAAACTTAGAGATTTAAGAAGTTTGAAATGAAAATAATAATTTTGAGGCTTGATTCATGGATTTTGATGTTGTTTTGGCGATTTGATCGCTCGAGTAAGTTCGTGGGATGTTATTGAGTTAGTATGTGTGCTTTGTTAGGAGCCCAGAGGGATCGGGAGTGTTTCGGAAAAGGTTCAGGGTGTTTTTACAGTTAGGAAAGCTGACAGATTTTTTGCAAGTTTTGCACAGCAATCTCCTTCGCGTTCGTATCCAGGCCACACGTTCACATAGCTTTAGTTTCCTTCGTTCTTCGCATTCGCGGACATGTCCACGCATTCGCGCTGCCCAAGTTTTCCCTTAAATGTGTTCACGTGTACTCCCTCGCGTTCGCATACAAGCTAGACCCAGACCCTCAGTCCCTTCTTCTACGCGTTCGCGATTAGTACCACGTGAACGCGATGCCTTAACCTGTCCACCCTTCGCGAATGCATCACTGTTCAAGCAAACGCGAAGGGCATTTTGCCCAGCGAATTTTTAAGTCTTAAAGAGAACAGTAGATCAAGATTTAGCCATTCTTTCACATGAGCTCTTCACTCCAACATCCTATAGACAAATTTCGAGCTCTTTTTCCTCCATAGCTTGATGGGTAAGTGTTCTTAACTTCATTCTCTCCTAATTTCTTCAGCTAATCACTAATTTCCTAGCCCGAAATCATGAAGTCAAAGTAGAAATTACGGGTTTTGGATAGAGTTAGGGTTTTGAGAATTTTGGGTTATTCAACCTTAATTTGGGGTCGAATCTTGAAATAAATTATATATTTGAACTCGTGGTGTTATGGGTGATTGGATTTTGGTCTGTGCCTCATGTTTGGACCATGTGGCCCCGATGTTGAATTTTGGTATTTTTGGAAGAATGCTAGGAAACTCAATTCTAGGCTATGGGATTATCTTGTTGAGCCCTAATTGATATCATTAAATTAATTATGCCTAGATACCATTGTTTCGGAGTCGGATTGTAGGGAAAAGCAGTATTGGAGAGTTGATTTCTGTTCTTTGGACCGAGGTAAGTGTTTGATCTAACTTTGGCTTGAGGCAATAAGATTAGAGTATTATTGATTTCTATTTGCTAAATGATCGAGTATGGTGTATAGGCATGGTGACGAGTATCTATACACCAGTTTCTAGCATGACCATGGATCTTTGTTGGTACTTGTTTGGTATACTTTGGGACTCTTCCAAGCTAATTAAATGATTTTCTACATAAAATGAAGAGTTTGAGGATAAATTATAAATTGTGAATTCTTTGGAGCATTGGCTCAAACGATAAAAATACTATCGAGTAAGAAATGAAAAAAATTGAAAGAGATGTGATTATCTCCCTTGCCGGGATGTGTAAGTTGTTGCTATTGCTCCCTTGCCGAGATGTAGTTGTTTAATTGTGTTTTTCCCTTGCCGGGACATTTCTTGTTATTATTTATTTCCCCTCGCCCATTTGGTTGTGATTGCTGTTTGGGTGAGGAAGAGTGATGACGCACGAAGATTTATTCCGTGCCATTTTTAATTACTATGCATGAAGGGTTATTCCGTGCCATTATTTATTATTTATGCACGAAGGGACATTCCGTGCTCTGATTTGATTATATTTGTAAGGAGGATCATTCCGTGCCATGAAATGAGAGTTATGTGAGGAAAAGCACGAAGGGTGATGCCGTACATTGTATTTGATTGCTTTGGTTGAGGATGAGAGCAAAAGTACGAAGGTTGATACCGTGCAACTATTGATTTTTCCTATTTTTGTTAATTATTGTTGTGTCATGTTTCTTATTTATGTTGATGATTTTTATATCCAAATTGTACTCCCTCATAGCATGTTTCTCTTCCCTTTTAACTATTTAGTTTTGGTATTCTTTCCTTTTATTGCACATATATATATATTGAACTGCACAGGTTGATTGGTAGTCCTGTCTAGCATCATTACTACTTTGCCTAGGTTAGGACAGACACTTACCAACACATGGCGTCGGTTGTGCCGATGCTACACTACTGTGCTTTTTGAACAGATCATGACACCAGAGCAGCTTTTGGACTACAGCAGTAGCGCATCGAGTGGGGGCTGACTTCAGTCTAGGGACTACAAGGTAGCCTAGCTGGCGTTCGTAGGCCGGAGCCCCTTTCTATAGTTTCTATTTGTTGTCATTGTATCGATACATAGAGACTGTGTATTTTTCTTTCTATTTAGACTTGTTTGTAGTATTCGTTAGTAGTTCGTAAGATAGCGACTCCAGTCTTTGGTAGTGAGATATTAAACTTCTGCATTTTGGGTTTTTATTTACTTATGTTATAAAAGACTTCCGCTTTCATTTAAAGGTTTATTATTATTGTTACTGTTGTGTTTTTTTTCAAAAGGTGCAAGTGTTTGGCTTGCCTAGCTCCAACAGTAGGCGCCATCACGACTCTCGATGGTGGAAAATCGGGGTCGTGACAATTAGCAGAGATCGGGTAGGGGCTCAAAATTATCTTGAGAGGAAGGTGTTAGGCACCACTGGAGGTCCACGAAAGGTGGGTCCTAGCCGAACTTAAATTAAGCGAATTAGTCTTAAAGGGGAAGGAAATAATTTGGACAAATACAATATTCAGTTTATTTCAAACATGAGTATAAAGGGGGTCATAAGATTTTTAGCCTATATGATCTTTTCATGCAATGCTTGCAACTCCCTCAAATCGGGGGTTATACTCATAACATTAACGCATGGACTATCTGTTTACTGTGAAAATGATAACAATAATTAAATTTGTAAATGAGATTCTAAAAATACGTGATCTATTCATGAGCTAATTTGTTAAGGCAGTTAGTGCTAAAGCGTGAGGTAAAATTATAAAAATTGAGTTAAGAAAAGCGTTAATCGAACCAGTAAGGGGCTATTGCCAGGGCATAAGATCGGCCAGTGGGTACCTCGAGGCCGAGATTCGAGCCTATCTCAGGCTATCAAAGGCAGTCGGGTAGGGGATAACAAGTAAAAATATAGCTAAGCAACACCCTATATCATCAATTTTGATGAAAGTAAAGAAGAACAAATGAGAAAGCGATAAAGTGCTAAGGCGATCTCGAGGTCAATGAAGATAGACAATTTAGAAGAAAGAGAGAGAGAGAGATTTTGCATTTGTGGAGAAGTGGAGCAACCTCAGTCCTCTACAAGATAGGGCGAGTCCCCTTTATATAGGATTTGGAGTTTTAAAGATAATTGATTTACTTCAATACCAATTAATAATCAAGAAATGTGAAGTATAAATAAAAGAAACAAGTGAGCCACACCAGATTACCTTGAGGCGACACTGATTACCTGTGGATGATTTCAACGCATAAAAGCACCACGAGTTAACATTAAATTATATTTTATATTCAAAATCTACGAAACATGAATAAAATATGAAGCGAAATACATACAAATGTATATACTTTAAGCTATGAATGAATCACCAGACTCCAATTATATTAAAACGTTGGACAAATACAATATAATAGACCTATTGTAGTGATTTACCTTCTTCCTTTATTTGGTAACTAGTAAATTTGCTCGCGTGATGCGCGATCCAATATAATACCTATGAATTTAGGTTCTATCTAATTAAGAAAATTCACGAAATATTAAGAATATAAAAGGCTCAAGCTAAATTTAAATTTAGATAAATTTCATCTTAAGACTACTAATTACGGAAATAAAAATATTTAAATTATAATTATTTGTATATTAAAAGACGTAAATATATAAATGAAATACAAACTTTTATATTAGGAGAATAAATTTAATATCTACCTTCTTTTGGAGAGTACATACTACATACCTTGTATTTAAAATAACTAAAGTTAAAATGTTATTATAAATTTGCAAAAGTAGATTGTATAAATTTAAGTATTTCAAATTAATACTTATGATATAACCTAGACATAAATTTAGAACACAACTGAAGCTTGTCTTGGCAAAAACAAACCCTTATAGTGCAAGGGTATCGGATAAAACAAATAACAATATGTAAAATTATATCGTATAAATATAAGTATTTCAAATTAATATTTACGATTTAACCTAGACATAAATTTAAAACACAATTGAAGCTTATCTTGACGAAACAAACCCTTCTGTTGCAAAGGTAACAAATAACTTTATCCAGTAAAAACGAAAGTGTGTATATATATAACCTTTAAAAGTTTCAACAAAAATTTTATTTTTGGGTAGGAAATATGTTTCCTCTTACCCAAATAATTAGCTATGGTGGAAAATGTATGCTCTAGTAACCATTCGTTTGGTTCGGTACATAATCTTATTTAAAATAAAAGTATGCACAAAAATATGGATGCATGAGTTGAAGGACACACAAGGAAATGGACCTCAACCATCTAATTCTATTAGTCATTAAATTTACGAAATGACAAGTTTGTAATGACCGAAAAGCACGCATATGAAATAACTATATAAATATATGCAAGTTTCCTATTTAGAAATAATATACTCATACATACTTACTTTAACTATAGATATTTTCAAACCAAAAATCAATGAAAATTGCACCTATATTTTTTGTTATATACAAATTAAAGGATTAAAATAAAAAGAGATACTCCCAGCAATCCAACAAAAAAATGCATAAAGTAAACTTACGTAATTATATCATGTACTCGGAAAAAGAGTATTTAACCGGTGATGCCAGGTCTTTCAAATTTAAACTCGATTTTGGTTCGTTACCAAATTCATTGATTAAAGTTAAGAACTCGTCAATTTCTGTTGATAATGGTTTTTTAGCAACCGTATCCACTTTTTGTTCAAATTCTTGGTAATCAGTATTCGGAAGAAAGATAGTATGAATACTCCCAGCAATCCAACAAAAAAATGCATAAAGTAAACTTACAGAATTATATCATGTACTCGGAAAAAGAGTATTTAACCGGTGATGCCTTTTGGCGATATTTCCCGCCACCAATTTTCATCAACTTCCTTCGTGTTTTTATTGTAAACTTATGTATCTGTATTTTATTCGTATGTTTTATTCATCACATACTTATAAGATCTTAAGTTTGATTGTACTTTGTTCGAGATTCTGAATAGCATCTCTATTTACTTATTAGTAGAGGAAACATAACCCCTTCATAGAGTTTGTTAAATTTAAGAAACGTTACAAAATGAGATTATTATAGTACTTATCTCCGCACTAAACGTTAAATTCAAAAAATAAAGTTACTTCTTTTTTATTATGTCGGAAAAAAATAGTCAATTTAAACCAATATGAAATGAGACTTGTGTTAAGCTTATCCCTTCATGACTTACCTCACTATTGTGTATTATAAATCATTCTCATTGCGATGCGTCATTTTATTTTGTGCTTCATCTCCAAAAAAAAAAAAAAAAAAAAAGTAGTCAACTTTCACTATGTTTTATAAACTTATAATAAGGAGAACATATGGATGAGAAAGAAAGTAAGAAAATATTGAAGTTTAAACACTGTTAATAAGAGCTTTGCCTTCTTTAATTTTATACTTCCTCTGCATCCCACAAATTAAACTAACCAGAGTAGTTAATTTTCACTATTCTAATAAAAGAATTAGTATATATCAAAGTACAATATATACATAGAAAAGAAAGCAAATTTTAAAGTTGGAATAGTTTCATATAAAAGCCTTCCGCTGAGAAAAGAAAGCAATGGAATCACGTCGAGTTAGGTGCGCTTAAATAGGAACAAAGAATAGCTAGATATCAAATTGATTGTCTTTTAAAATCCAGTGTTAATGACATTCTTGTAAATACTGGAAAGGAAACATGCGTTTCAAATATTTGAAGAGCCCCTTATAGTGATGACTTTTCCAAAACTCATGGATAAAGTTGTAACCTATAGAATCTGTAAGGTCACATAAAGAAAAAGAAATAACTAAGGGGAAATATGATTAAAAAATGTCAAATAAATGAGAGAAGAGATAAATAGTAATTCTAGCTTAAGAGATGTGCCATGTCAGTATTTTTTTCCCCTCTTTTATATATATAGATAGATAGATGAATAAACAGTCTCCTCCTGGAATTGGAACCTTATAAGATTGAAATCTAATGTTGGTATTCTTCACTTCTCTGAATTAAAAATAATCTGGATATATGTTTTTTGGCTATGAAATTGAGATATATATATACACAGACAAGAAAAAGAAACATACGTTTCTCTAGAATTTACTTCAGCAATATTATTCTTATTACATCACAAAAGATCCCGACTGCCCTTTTCTATAAAAAGGCTATCAACAGATAAACACATGCCATAAAAGACTCCCTAAATTATACTACTCTAGATCTTTCATTTGCTTCTGAGACAGAACTCATGACACATATCTAGTTGTTAGATAGTATAGTGGCGGGGACGATTCCAAGGTGGAGAAGGTGCAAATGGCCTATTAAAATTTGGTCGAACTAGAGGTGGACCTCGTGCTGGTGGTTGTCCAATAATAAGTGCCAAAATATCATCGAGTAGAGGAGGAGGATGAACTATAGCTGGTCTTCCCCGACGTCGCTGTGGATAGGGTGGTACAGGAAACGGAGGCCGTAATGGAGGAGGAGGACGAGGAAAACGGATGCCATTTGGTGGAGGATGACGAAGAGGCAAAGGAGGTGGAGGAGGCGGAGCGACGGGGTTTGGTGGTGGCGGGGGTGGTGATGAAGGTCTTCGGAGGTATCCCGGCATTGTGAAGGGGTTAGGGTAATGACTTAATTAAATCATTAAGAAGAGATAAAAGGGGCTTATAAATGAGATGAGAATTCAGATATGCATCATCCTATAAGAAGTACAGTTTTATTAGGAGTCCAAGTATGAGATGAGTTTGTGAGATTTTATAGGGAAACATTTTCAAAATTCGTTCGATTCGGTTGGACGAAAAATTTCCGAATCCAAGATTTGATTTTGTTGAATATTGCGATAACTTTTTTCCAAAATTATTTCTCAAAATGCTCGGTCAAACATTCAATCATATGGCTAGTTTATTAGTAAAAGTGTTAAACCATTAAAATATGGCTAGTTTATTTTAATTCAACCAATAGAGTTAACTATATATATTATTCTCTTATAAAAGTTTTAACTATAAAATAAAACTCGTTAATTCTAATTTGAAAATAGAAAACAATAATTTTGTTTTACGTATAACACAAAATAACAACTATTAAAAATGTCGGTTGATTTTTAAAAAATAAATAAAAGGCTTATAAATACTGAAACTAAATAATGAAAAGAAATAGGAAAATAAAGGAATGCTGGTGTTGGTATTCGAACCCAGATATATACAACTTGCTTCTTTAGTTTCTTGTAGAATAACGTTGTTCGTTAATGCGTTATACAAATATAACACGGTTTATACACCGTCATGTTGGGTTTCAAACCCAGATCCTCAAGGCCTAAACTATCTTCTTAGTTATCCCTTAACCATTGCACCACCCAAGACTAATATGCATAACTTGGTTGTTTAATTTCTTACAGTATAATGCGGTTCTTTAATGCGTTATATACATATATAACGCAGTTTTATATATCGCTATATTTTAACGGTCAAAACAATGTTAAAATATAGCATGGTGTAAAACTGCATTATCAGTTGGAAAATGCAGTCAGATGTTTGGGGCAGTGTAAGTGATCAAGGGGTAGTAACTCATATCACGGGAGGAAACTTTGATAGATATGTAGTTTTTTGTTACACTTAAAAACGTATTTTGAGTAAAAAAGAACCACATTTAGGTTCCGAAAATGTTTTATTAGCGACAAGAGCGACTCTAGGGTAAGGCAAGTGAAGCCCTTGCCTTACGAAGTACTACTATATTATTATATAATATATACTCCATAATATATATTTATACAATTATTAATAGAAGATTTCGAATTTTAATAATTTTTAACATATGGTACACGTAAGATTGAGTGAGTTAATTAGATAAATTTTTCTCACAAATTAAATAATATGTTTACCTTCTCATTAATTTTATGTATAGTATTTTTTCATGGTTTTTACGATTTTACTTTCTAATTTCAACTCATATTCTCTAAATTAACTATTCCTTTTTTGTCACATTTGATTGATCCATACACCAGAAAGCAAGTTGTTTTGTGTCTCGTCTTTTTTAAATAAGAAACCCCCGAGGCAAATGTGGCAAGGTTCAAAACATGATAAATAATGGGCTCACCCTTTACCATTTTCACTTAAAGGGAAGAACTCGATACCATATGACGCGCGCCTAACACATACATTATGAGTTGCACTCTCACCACTATATCAAAGTCATGTAGGTTTTTTTGTGTCTCAATCTTATATGGATTTTATAAAAGACATTTCAGGGTCTTTTTAATATATTTTGGTCTAGGCCACCAGTTCTGTTGAGCTGCCCCTCATTGACAATCAATAATTATTTATGGACTACTACCCGCCATAAATATATTGTTCAATCAGCTTCATTCACATTTGATAACTAAATGACACATTCATTGCCTTTATGCTCTTGTCATTGTTGCCTTATCTTAAGTCAAATTATATAAATTTGATTCAGAATGTCATGATGGATAAGTGACTCTAGTAGGAGACTAGTAAAGCCTTGATTCAGGCCGCCCAAAAATTTTAATAATGAATTTATAATTTTTATTTCAAATTAGATAATATTAATGTTTGTAGAGAAAATAAAAAGGTATAAAAGAAGTTTTAAAAAGCAAGAAAGGTGTCTACTCTTAAACAGTAAAAAATATTTTTAAGACTTTGATTTAAACTACTTATATCTTCATATTAGTAAATATATTTTTCACACTAATATCAAAGGTAACATATTAAAAATACATGTCTAATATCTCTATTATTTAGTTTTTCTTTTCTAATATTAATAATAGTATTACTATGTAAATTAAAGACTTTATGTTATTTAAGAATATATACTATAAACAACAAGTATGAAAAAATGGCAAGATTAATTTTTTTTCATATATGTGTATATACGTACTAATAAAAAAACTATAAGGCCCCTTATTAAAATTTGGCTTTAGGCCACTTGTTTTATGGAGCCCCCTTTTGGGTGTGGGATGCTCGTTTAACCTCTATATTCATCTTGTTCCTTATTTACTTGTCTTGATTAGGGAAAATAGCAAAAGTCGTGCACGTAAAGTTAGACTAGCAGGGAGTTGCCCCCGGGTCCAATGACATAGTTTTTTACAGTAACATAATTTATAAGGATACCGAGTAATAAAAATTTAAGCCGAACAAAGAGTGCTATTTTGCAATATTTTAGCAGTAGCCAACTTATGTTAAATGAGATGAGAATTGAGATATTGGGTCATTCTAGAAGAAAAAGAGTTTTATTAGGGAAACAGCAAAGTCTTGCGAGTCATGGACTTTTAGTTAAAAAATAGTACATACTTCCTATGATAATTGGCTTTATGATTATGATCGACTAAATAAATTCTTAGGCCGGTAAAGTTTAAATTCAATATTAGTATTGGATCTATTGTAATTATGAAAGTATAATTCTAAAATTTGCCTATTGAGATTTTAGAATTTTATGTTGTGTGTAAAAATTCAATAAGACTTACTGTGATATCACAGACATGGATTTGCCTCAACATCCGACCTAGTTCTGTGATTTATTTCGTGGTCAAATATCCGGAAATTGACCTAGCTATATTTTAATAGAAATTTATTTATCACTTTTCTTTCAAGTTTTTATAATCATATTCTCTTTCATATTTACTATTTATATACAAAAAATTAATAAATAGAGCATCCTTACACTAAGTTCATTTATGCTATTGTGGTATGCCGGAAGAGTCGGTTCTGAAATTTGGAGCATTTTGGGACACTTAGTCCCTAAATGAGAACTTTAAAGTTAGAAAATGGTCCGTAACCGGAATAGTGTTAAGACGATCTCGGAACAGAAATCCGATGATTCCATTAGCTCCGTCAGGTGATTTCGGGGTTGGGAGCGCGTTCAGAATGTATTTTGGAGGCCGTAGCTCTATTAGGCTTGAAATGCCGAAGGTTGAAATTTTGGCGAATCCGAACGATAGGTGAGATTTTGATTCGGGGGTCGGAATGGAATTCCGACAATTTCTGTAGCTTCGTTATGTGAATTTGGATATGTCCGCAAAGTTTCAGGTCATTCGGACGTCGTTTGGTCGGGTTTTTGATCGAATGTGCAATTCGGAAAGTTTTAAGAAATTTAGGCTTGAATTCGATGTGAATTATGGGTTTTGATGTTGTTAGACGTGTTTTTATGATTTGAATGAGTTCGTATCATGTTTTGGAGTATGTTGGTGGTTTTCGTTGGGGTCCCGGGAGCCTCGGGATGAATTCGGGGGTCCAAACGGACCAATTTGTGCCAAAAGGCACTGTTGTTTCTGCTGCAATAATTGCAGAGCAATTTTGCTCTCCGCGATCGCGGAGATGGCCACGCGATCGCGTAAGGTGTGGTGGTAATGCATCGCGATCGCGATGCCTAGGATGCGATCGCGTAAGGAAAAAGCCCGGAGCTCTACGATCGCGAGGTGGGGTGTGCGATCGCGTAAGTCTGGAGGTTGAAGCATTGCGATCGCGTGAGGTTTTATGCGATCGCGTAGGGTATTTGGTCGGAAGCAGTGCGATCGCGTGGCGAGTGTCGCGATCGCGTAGGTTAATCTGGGAGCCGGCCGAGTTTGTTCTTCGCGATCGCGAGCCTGTGGCTGCGATCGCAGGGGGTCGCCTGGCAGTCAAAATTCTAATATAACAGAACAGTGTATCCGCGAACCCCATACCCAAAAACGCCATTTTTGAGCTCCAAGAGAGGATTTTGAAGGGGAAACGCTGGGATATCATCGGGAAATCATCGGGGGTAAGTTTCTTGACCTTAATTCGTTGGTTTATCATGAAATCCGTGATTATTTCACCGAAATTGGAAGATTAAAGGTGGGTTTGAGCCCTAGGCCTAAATGTTAGAAAATCTCTGATTTGAGTGGGCAAATGGAGTCCGATTTTGGTAAATTTTATATTCCTAGACTCGTATTGAGATAAGGAACCCGAATATATAATTTTCGTGATTTTTCGATAAGCGTACCGAAATTCGGGTTTTGGCAACTTGTGGGTTTTGGTGTATTTTGAGTTATTTTGATTGGGTAATGCCCAATTGGCCTATTTTGATGTGATTCTATTTATTTTTATCAGATACTATGCTTGTGGAGGCCGACATTCGCGGCAAGAGAGTTGTCTCTTAGCGGTTTTGTACCGAGTCGAGGTAAGTGGCTTGTCTAACCTCGTGTGGGGGAACTTTCACCCCTAGGATATTATGTGATAGTTTTAATGCCTTGTACGCGAGGTGACGGGCGTGTACATGCGCTGGTTGTTGTGACACACACTTACTTGAATTATCCGATTAGTGATATTCCTGCTCTTAGCTGATAAAAGTGTTACTTTTACCCGGTATTAGTTAGAAAAGCATGATTAGCTAGGATTCAACATGTCTAATTGCCTAGTTGACTTACTTGAAGTTCTTGATAAATTGTTGGCATTAGTTTTAGTGAAGTTGTAGTTAAACATATTATATTCTCTCTGTGTGTTTTCTTTATTTGAGGTGTTAGTGGACTGCGGGTTCAATTCCCGGAGATCCCAGGGCTGTGGGTTCGATTCCCAGAGACCCGAAGTGATATTTGTAGGGACTACAGGTTCGATTCCCGGAGATCCTGAGCTATTGATATATTATTGAGATGTGGACTGCGGGTTCGATTCCCGGAGATCCTGAGCTATTGATATATTATTGAGATGTGGACTGCGGGTTCGATTCCCGGAGATCCTGAGCTATTGATATATTATTGAGATGTGGACTGCGGGTTCGATTCCCGGAGATCCTGAGCTATTGATATATTATTGAGATGTGGACTGCGGGTTCGATTCCCGGAGATCCTGAGATCTATTGAGACATGGGCTGCGGGTTCGATTCCCGGAGACCCAGGGGTACTGTTAATGGGACTGTGGGTTCAATTCCCACGTGTCCTGGACTTGTTTTATTGAGTTAGTTATTTGTTGTTAGCTTAATTGTAGACGGTTGTAGTAATCATCTTATTGTTGTTATTTCGGAAATTATTATCATTTAAACTGTTTATTATTGTTATCATCATTATATTATTGTTTCTCAGTAGGGCCCTGACCTTCCTCGTCACTACTCCATCGAGGTTAGGCTTGGCACTTACCGAGTACCGCCGTGGTGTACTCATGCTACTCTTCTGCACACTTTTGTTGTGCAGATCCAGGTACATCAGAGCAGGCTCGTGCTAGGTGATTCCGCAGCTTTCTGGGAGACCTCGAGGTATGATCTGCTACGTCCGCGGATCCGGAGGCTTTCCTTCTATTCTAATAGTACTAGTTGACATTTTCCCTTCATTTCGTTGTTAGACACTCTTTACACATAGAGCCACAGTTGTATATTCTCTTTTAGTCTGTGTTACCGTGGGATTCCGGATCTTGGTAGTGTTTTATTCATGGTGTTGACGGATGTATGTGCCAAGCGGCATGGATTACATATCTTTTATCCTATTTTTCCGCCGTTTCTTATTTAAGTGTTCATAGCTTGTATATTCCGCAACGTGTTAGGCTTACCTAGTCGTGGAGACTGGGTGCCATCACGACATGTTCACGATTGGTGAACTAGGGTCGTGACACCTACCCAATCAGAGCTCTAGGTTCATAGGAGTCACGGGACACAGACCGGTTACTTAGAGTCTCGCTGATCGATACGGAGACGTCTGTATTTATCTACGAGGGGCTATGTAATTGTTTAGGAAACTCTTCATTTCTTTTGGATTCCTTATCGTGCGACATTTTTGGCATCAAAAATCTAAACTATTGCTTTCTATTCTCTCGCAGATGGTGAGGACACGAGCTACTCGCGACGATCAGGTACCCGCGCCCCCTGTTGCCGCCGTCAGAGGCCGTGGCCGAGGTAGAGGACGAGGACGCGCCCGAGGTGAAGCCCACAGCACCCGCGCACGCCGCCGCTGAGGTGCCGCAGGTAGACCAGTGTTGGAGCGCAGTGCTCCGGTACACCGACTACAACTCGCTACTACTCCAAGCACTCACAGAGACCCCGGCCCGCTCCGATGAGTATGTATACCACTTTAGCTCGAGCAGGATCGCTTCCTCTCGTCGCAGCTACATCCCAGTGCCGGGGAGGGGCCCGTACTCCCGCAGCCGTTACACCGGAGCAGAGTGTGCCAGTGGGACGATGTTCCGCATGTTTTGGTTATGCCTCCCGCCGCTCCAGCACACAGCCCGGAGGTGGACCAACCGCCTCGAGGACGAGCAACAGAGATTGGAGAGGTTTAAGAAATATGACCCTCCGAGTGCTTAGTGGTTTGGCTTCGTATGATGCATTGGGTTTTCTAGAGGAGTGTCATCGTATTCTTCGTACTATGGGGATTGTAGAGACCAGCGGGGTTTCCTTCAGTGCTTTTCAGTTTCGCTTTTGATTGGTGGCGCACGTATGAGTTGGATAGTCCGTAGGAGTCTACTTCATTGACCTGGACGCAATTTTCAGATCTGTTTTTGAGGGAGGTTCCCCAGAGCCTTAGGGATTCTTGGCGCTCGGAGTTTGAGCGGTTGGAACAGAGCTCCATGTTAGTATCGAAGTATGCTATTAGTTTCACCCGTCTAGCCAGGCATGCACCGACATTGGTAGCCACGGTCCGGGAGAGGGTGCGGAGGTTTATCGAGGGCCTCTGATTCCGCCGATCCGATCCGAGCATGGCCAGGAAGTCGGAGACGAGATATATCCCATCAACAGCGCGGTGAGCATCGCCGGAGGATCGAGAGTATGCTCCCTGGAGAGCGGGGAGAGAGGAGGCCAAGAGGTTTCGTGAGTCGGGCCATTTCTCCGGTGCCCGCACTTGAGCAGCTGGTCGTTTTGGCAGGTGGGTTATGCCGGCCGTCCAGCTCATTCAACATTGCCGCAGCCCGGTAGTACTCCGGTCTTCCAGCACCTCAGCAGCCTTACTATGCTCCCCGCTTCCGGCGCACCTCCCGCGCGGGTCCTTCCACGGGTCGACTAGCTGGGGGTGAGGCCTGGCCGACCACGCCCACCGCGTCCTCCCGTAGCTTGTTTTGAGTGCGGGGATACTCTCCATCCGGTTGGGAGTGCCCCGGGCACGGAGAGGAGCCCCTCATCGGCCTTCGCAGCCTCGCCGTGGTTCTCGGGGTCGTCGCAGCTATCATTCCAGCCTCCAACTGCCACTCTGCAGGCCGCCCTCGAGAGGGGGACAGGCCATATTCTATGCTATTCCCGATCGCGCAGTAGCCGTTGCTCGTGAGCACATGATTTTTGCACTCGAGCAATTAATTCCAAAATTAAAATAAATATGTTTTTGAATGTAATTACTTGCTTTGTTTGGAATTAGCTATACTTTTGAGTTTGAATAAGTAGAAATTAGAAGAAAATCAAAAAATAGGCTAGGTAATTAATTTGTTAGTTTAATTAGTTAGATTTTAAGGAAAATGCAAAAAATAGTTTAAGTAGGGGAAAATAAGGGAAAAATAGCAGAAAAATTGCAAAAAAGTACTAGAAAATTAGAGTAAGTAGGAAATTAGGATTTATAATTTTTCATAAAAAAGAAAAGAAAAAAAAAGGTATAAAAGGAAAATGCATAAAAAATAATAAAAGCAGAAAAAGTACAAATAATATAGTTGGGTATATTGGCTTTGGGCCAAATTGAATTAATCTGAAAAGGCCCAGTGCATTGGCCCAAAGAGACGACCCGTCTGGTCCATGAAGCAATCAATCCAAGCCGTTCGTGGGAGATGATCCAACGGCTCAGATAATTGGGCGAATTAAGGGTTAATAAATTATGCTGAGATTTGATCTCAGCCGTCCGTTTAAGATTGATCCAACGAATAGAGACCTTGGTCTCCTAAGCAATCAAACGGCGTCGTTTTAGTAATGCGCCTCTGAGCCGTCGATCTTGATCAATTGGACGGTTGAGATTACCTCAGACTCGTGGGCTATATAAACCCTTTGTCTGAACAAATTCGCCACTTTCTCTCTAACCCTAGAGACGGCCGCCCCTTTTCTCCTCTCTTCATCTTCATGAACTTCATCTTCAAACCTCGAACGGCCATGGCGGCCACCACCTCCACGGTGGTCGCCGGCCTTTCAGCATCCCTTCCCTCTTCCTCTTCCTTCTTCTCTTCTTCTTCACTCCAGAGAAAACCATGAAATCACCCTTCTCCATAAATCCCGGTCACCGGAATCTACGCCGGTGACCACCAAACAATGAACCTCACCTTCAAACTAATGCCAATCTCTTCCCCTTCCTCTGATCTACATCCCTATACCACTAGCTCCCCTCGAATCATCCCCAGTCACCTCGAATATTCCAGAGAAGGTCGTCGGAACCCTAACTCCGGCGACCCCCAAAATCGAACCACCCAAAGACCGTGTCTTTTACACTCCTGAACGCCCCCCTGTAACTCAGAATTCAAAAAAGGCTTAGTCTTTAAGCCTTAGAAGAAAAACCAGAGAGAAAATTAAAAAAAAAAGAGTCTGAAAAGAAATAAAGAAAAAGAAAACAAGAAGAAGAGAAAAAATGAGAGAATCTGAGAGAGAACAAGAAAAGGGGAGAGATTAGGAAGCTCAGGGGACAGGCCCTGCGAGCTAAGTGCCTTTTCCTTCTCTGTGTTTAATTTTTGCTTATCTCATGTTTCTTCTGTGTTTTAATCATGTTTTGTTTAGTCCAATACATGTTTTAGGGTTATTATGTGTTCTGTTTGTTTCTCGTGTTCAAAATTCGATCTTGATATCCATGTTCTCTTTTCTCTTCTGTTAGGGTTTTTATCTTGTTGGTTCTTCGATATATCTTTTGTTTTTTTGCATATTTAAGCTTAATGTTGGTTGTTTGACATTCATCCTTCTTCATCGTTAATTAGATTTTTCTTTTGTTAGGTTCACTGTTTTGCTCATCTGATAATCACATGAATTAGTTCTTCTTAAGTTTAGCTGGTTGATTTCCATTATCCTTCATCTGCTATATCGGGGCTTCTGTTGGAGGTTTATAGTACTTTTTTACATATGTGTTGGATGACATGTTTAACGATTGGGGGTTTTTGATCTTCTGAAATTTGAGGCAGTAACCTTGCCTCCCTTTTGTTGCTGTTTCTCCATGCTTCACTGTTTCTTCATGTCTCTTCTTTTCTTTTCTTCATCTGCATGTCTATATCAAGCCAGGATTAGCACTTAAAAGTGAATTCCAATTACCCTGCTTAGGTTAGTTTGAGCTATGTTGATTGTTTGAGAGAGCCTGGGCTTATATGTGTAACTATGTTATGAAGTTCTGATGTTTTTTTTAGCTATCATATGACCTGAATTGGTAATAACTAGGTCTGAATTAACATGAATTCACACTGCATCACATGCAATCTGATGGAATGAGTTAGTTGATTAAAATTCAACCATATCTATTGTTTCTCTGAATTTGAGTTGATTAATGCATGTTTCTTGGATCATATGTGCTTCTGTATGCAATTCATGTTAAGAATGCTTAAGTTTTGCTAGATTTGGCTTCTTATGAATGTCTGATTGATCATTTAAACCTTAGGTGAATTGGTTATAGCTGTTAGCATTAGGTTCCGTGAAAATGGCTAGTCTTTAAATAGGATAAAACTTAAAAAATCACAAAATAGGCTGTTAGTTAAATAATTGGCCTAAGAATGGTCAACCTTGCAAAGGGTTGACCTATTCTATAAGGCCCTAACACACGGCCCACTTTAAAAGTGGCTGGTTGTGCAAAATGGCTATGTCTGCAAATGCAGACTAGCCCAGGCTCTTTTCAGAGCCCTGAACAGCAAAGTGGCCAAACCTGTAAAGGTTTTGGGCCCAGCTGTTCAGTAATTGGCTTTAATAGCCAAAGCTAAGTCTCAATTTGAGTAAAAATGAAATAAAAGGTCTTAATAAACTGAAAATGAAACAAAATTGGCTAAGTTTGAAATAGTTCCTTATATTAGAACTGGCCAGCCCTTAAATACCAATGCAAGGGCTGGCTATTAGTTAAATAAGTTCAAAAGAGGCTGAAATTTAACCTAGGTAAGCTAGTAAATAAGCAGTGCCCTTAGGGGCACAATTGGGAATTAAAAAGGTGAAATGGTAAATAGTTAGAACCTAAGAGGGTAAGGGAGTCCTTTGTACCCCTGATTTCTGCAATTTTGCAGAGATTCAAGGGTATAATGGTCTCCCTAAAAAGGGAAATCTGTAAAAATCTCAAACCCCTAAGGTCATACTAGTAAAAACCCCCTAAAAGGAATCTTTAGAACCTTCCAACACATGCTGGAAGGATTTCTGTTAACAGAAATTGGGGCTAAAGTGTATAATTCATAATTTTAGAAGGGGGAGAAGTGGGATTAATCCCATACTTTCTCCCCAAGTCTTCAGCCCTCAAATACAACTATAAATACCTCTAAGAAAGGGCTGAAAAGGGGTTCCAATTTTGAGTAATCGGAAAATATATCTGGGTTCCAACTTAAGCAAATTCTGAAAATATATCTGCTGTTTTTATACAAAACTTTGAGAAATTAGAATTAGCAATACAACAGTAGGATTTCTGGGTTTTCTATCGGATTTCTCTGGGTTATCTGCTTTGGATTACTACTCGTTTGTTGTTGCTGTGTTGCTGTGTTTGTCTAGCATTCATTCCTCTGTTGCATTGCTGTTTGGGTCTACTGTTGTGCCTGCTTACTGCTTAATCCCCATAGAACTCACTGGTTTCTGTTGTTGATCCAGGTACATCTTTCTTTCAATGAAGTTGTATTGATGAACTGCTGAGTTATTGAAATCAAAAAATGAAGTTTCAACTTTAGAATCATATGACATTATGCATTTTGCTCGTATTAGTCTAAATCTGTAGTTTATTTTTGTAGTAGGTAGTAGTAGAGAGACGAACACAAAATGCTGTAATAGTTAGTATAATAGTGGTAATAGTATAGTGTAGACAGCTTATCACTTAGTTAATTAGGTAAAGGTCCTAAAACATAAGTTAATTAATAATACCTGCAAGACCAATAATCACTAGTTCACATTAATTTCATAAAACATGACCGTATAGTTAATTACATTTTACGGATCTGCGTTTAGGTATAAATAGGTGTTGAAAGAGAAATTGTTAGTTCAAGCCATGACTCATTCAGTATTGGGTTAATAATCTGGTAATAAAATAAGTCATGAGGAAATCAGTAGTGTAAGTACGCATAAGTATCTGATTCATTCATCCATGGGTATCTGAAGTAGAACAATGGGACCATTAGATTGCATATTTGTCGCTCACATAGTCAATTTAATTTTAAGAATCAAAGAAAATAAGATTGTAGCGGGCTATAGAAAGGAAGAACTGGGGATATAATACTAAGCATAAGTCGCAAGTAAAATTGGTACTGTAATTATACGTGTGTAGTTAATCAGTTAGTTCATATCCATAGTTAATTAGTCTTTAAGTTTTCTTATGTAATCAAATCGTCTTCTCAGATTAAGTATTATTATAAATTCTTAGTTGTTAACTGATAGCGATGACAATTTGTTGAGTTCTCATGTACATAGACAATTGACTTAGAATCATTGTTTCGTGTACTGATTTCCTTGGTGATAAATAAAAATGCTTTCTGTTTCAAATATATGTCTCTGTTCTGTTATTTCAATCATTACCATTGTTATTTGATTTAGGCCCAGTTTACGTTATGGGCCTGAATTGTTATATAAAGCTAACGAAGTCAGCAAGCAGAAGTCAAAAATAGCCGGGGTTTCGAGTACCTGGGCAGTTCGAACGTATATTTAAGTGAAGAGAAGACTAGGCCCAATCAATAACATGAACTCAACGGGCCTGGATTAAGTGTTAGCAATACGAATAAGGCAAGAACAATACATAGCAAACATAGTTGAACAAAATAGGACTGGACTTTAAAATTAAATTGGGATGAGCCTCGCCCGAATAACACCGGGGCCCCCATTTAGTAATAAGATAACATAGTAGAACCGGAGAGGCTAATAGTGAATTCCATAGCCTCTCCCAAAGTTAAAAGCCGATATAGACTATCTTAAGGCACGATTTTAATATACTTTCCATTGAACGAGTGTGCACTTGGTGCGACTCAAATCCAAATCTCGGTAAAGCCGAAATACACCAAAAGTCATAGGCGTACTGGTTGCGGTATGACTCGAGGCGTGTTTTCGCGATACCGCAAATTCCTAAAAAATAATATTTAACTTAAAAGCACATTATGTTGTTAAAACCTATAATTGAGTCAAACAAAAGTCAAGAACGACAGTGGAGCGACCGTGCTAAAACCACGGAATTCGGGAGTGCCTAAAACCTTCTCCCGGGTTAACAGAGTTCCTTATCCGGATCTTTGCTTCGTAGACATTTATAAGAGTCAAAATTCCTCGGATTCGGGATTAACCGGTGACTTGGGACACCATTGTCATTCCCAAGTGGCGACTCCGATTAATCTCTAATAAAATCCCGAACCGATTGTCCTTTAATTGGAAAAACTCCTTCCCTTACGTTATTGTATCCGTTTCGGGTATTTGAGCGTCGGGGTATACCCTATGAGCGTATTTATATGCTTTAAGCAGTTGGGGTAGTAAAAAGGGAGGTGTGACAGCTCTGGCGACTCTGCTGGGGAACCAACCCTGAACTTCGGTTTCAGGGTTTAAGAACTCGAGCTCCTTAGAACTGCCGTTCGCGTTTTTATTTGACTTCATTATGTGATTTGAACAACATGCTATGTGCTTTATCGCTTTGATATTATGTGAACCGTATATAAAATTGTGCCGAAAACCCTTCTCTCTTCTCCCTCGGGGATGTGCTTACTGGTTGAGACTCCCCTTTCTGTTAAAGTCACCTTAAACTAAGAAAACAGAGGCCGTATAAGTTACAAAGCCGATTGACTCCGCGGGTCACCGGTACGTAGCCCCCTCCTCGATTCGAGTTGTCCGCTCGGGTACACGGTCTAGCACTCTACGAAACCGTAAGATTTTTGAACATAGGTCTAGGACGATTATTTGCATCATATTTGACTTAGGGGACTCAACACAGGGGTTGGGTCCGTCTAGGACAGGTGACCCGGTATTGAAAAGACCGAGCATGTTATGTGTTGCATTTTATTGTCCTTGATCGTTATGCGGACCGGCGAAAATCCCGAGGATAGAAAATTGTTGAAAAAGAAAAAGAGAGAGGAAAATAAGAGTTATAAGAAATAAGTATCCGGAAAATTTGAAAATTGGAAAAAAGAAAAGGTGGAACATTTTTGTTGAAATAATTGGTCAAATAATCTGACCGAACTACGCAGGTTTGATTCTCGCCATTAGGTGGGATACGTAGGCAACCCTCATCGGGTCCAACCACCCCTTTTAAAAAATCAAAAAAAAAATGTGTGTGTTTTTGTCAATAAAATCAAAGTGATGCCGTTTTTGAAAATAGCTGAATGTTCCGAAAGGACGCCGGAAGGCTGTTTTTTGCAAAAATAGCCCCTTTGAATCATTTTTAATAATTTGCGAGCACAACCTTGAAATATTCTTTGTGGAAATGTTGCAAGGCCATAGCCGCAAAAATCAAGTTCGGGTTCACACCCCGTTTGCAAAAATAACCAAAAAATGTCAAATTTTTGATTTTGTTATAAATAAGTCGGGTGATGCTATTCTTGCTTAAAATAAGCCGAATGTCCCTCAAAAGGACGTCGGAAGGCTGTTTTTGCAAGAATAGCCACTTTGAGTCGTTTTTAAATAATTTTGGACACAGCCTTGAAATATTCCCTCGCGGAAATGTCGAAAGGCTGTATCCGCAAAAATCAAGTTTGAGTCATTACTCAACTTTATAAAATAACCACTTTATCAAATAAGCCATTACATGGCCGGGTTTTGCTGAAATAGCCACATTTTGCATTTTAACTTCCTCAGTCTTGTGTTAGCCTGTGTCGGTGCTGAACGATGCCCCATGATAAAAATTTTGAATTTGCATCTTCTTAAGTAAAATTTTGCAAAAAGAGCCACTTTGTCTAAATAAGCCATTACATGGCCAATTTATGAAAAATAGTCTTGTGTTGGTTTATGGTGATGCCGAACGATGCCCCATGAGCCACAGGATAAAATTTTTTTAAGTTTATCTTTCTTAAATAAATTTTGCAAAAATAGTCATTTTGTCAAATAAGCCATTATGTGGCCAATTTTGTAGAAATAGTCATAATTGACACCCAAAAAATTCTTTTTCTTGTAGAAATCTCCTACACAAGTTTGTAGTTGGAATCGACTTCTATAATTTTCCTTCAAAGAAAAAGAAAAAAAAAATCAAAAAAAAAATCAAATAAACATCTCTTTATTTCTTGCATTAATTTGCAAGAACTACGCTCGGTCCGATTCATGCGGGGTCATGATACGTAGGCAATCCACATAGGATTCGACCATATCCATAACCAAAAAAAAAATATGAAAAAACTACAAAAGAAAAAAAAGGGAAAAATGAAAAAACCACAAAAAGGGAAAAAGAAAAGAAAATAGCAGAAAAAAAAAGAATGATCAATAAGCGGGATACCTTAATGCTGACATGCTGGCTTCGTTTTGTTGTGTCCATTTTCAGAAAGGTGGTTGGTTGTGGTTCCCAAAATAACTCTTCCCTATAATACAAGGTCAGAGGACAATGGCAGAGAATCTCAAGACTGAGTGGGTTGGTACCGGTACCCGACAACAACTGGTTGAACGGAACCACATGTTAGTGGAAGAAGTCAAAATATTAAGACAACACGTGGCTGAAATGTATCGGGCATGGATGGATGGAAAAACACCACCCCCGCCACCACCTAGTTTCATGGACCCGGTCCTTACACTGAACCCGATGCCAAATATACCTGCCTACCGCAGCCTTTCTAGCCGCTCGAGTAGCTCAATTAATCATCCCCCAGCTATGCTTTCCCAACACTACTTCCATCCCCAACCCCACTACTCTCCCCGGGGCACCCAAAATCGCACTTCACCTTCCAAGTACCCAGTTCCACAGAAAGCCTACCAACCCCCACAAACATACCGGAAACCCCCTGGGTCAGGTTTCAGGCCAAACAAGGCGTTTAGGGAGGAGAGGTTGCTGAAGCGAAAAAAGGCTTTCACCCGTATCGGAGAATCTTATGCGAGTCTGTTCGAAAAGTTGAATCATGTTGGCTTGATTAAGCCGCTCGCCAGATGTATTCCAAATCCTCTTGCAAGAAGCTTCGATCCTACTGCACGATGTGTATACCACTCCAATGCTCAGGGGCATGATGTTGAAAGATGTTGGAATTTGAAAGAGGAAATAGAAAGAATGATTCAGGCAGGAATGATTGCGGTCCAAGACACTGGCACCCTGAACATTACACAGAATCCTCTACCTGCATGTGACGTTGTGCATTTTGTGGGGACGATGCCCGATGACGAGGGTGAAGAGATTTTTCTTTGGAAGCCGAGGATATTGAAATAGAAAGCGATCTTAATGCAGAATACAGCGGCTAAGATGCCATGCTTGTCAATTGGGAAGGTGCTCCAACTCTTGGAGTTTTGGTAGTATTATTTTGGTGTCATTTCTGTTACCCGGGTTATTTCAGGGTTGTAATCCGGACGTTGTCTTGAGAGTCAAAACCCTTCTATCTTTGCTTTGTTTAGTAATAAAAATTGTTTAGTGCCGTCTAGATTTGTAATTCTAGTCTAGTCTGTTTGTTTTGTTTCAACCCATCAGTTTAGTACAACTCTTTGTTTCCCATCATTCCTAGTCATTCCATTTCTGATCACTTTGCATTTCTTCTCATACTGACTTTAGCAACATGACATGCACATAATTCTAAGCCTGGTTTTTAAAAGTCAATGAAACAATGTTGAAGATGTAATGATACTCGGAAGAAATAAAAACATATTGAAATACTGTGAAGCCGGAATCAAGTGAATACTGGGGAAAGCATAACATAAAGAAATGCCTTGGTAATGAATTATGCTTCATCAGTTTAAAGCCAAAGGCAAAAGTACCCCAAGGTTAAAGGAAACATTCGTGGTATCGAGGTTGTTGCCCAATGGCACTGAGAATCGTCAAATACAGAAGGCAAATATGTGAATCGGTCGAAAGGTGTTTAACTGTGTAGCTTGTACTTGGTAGATTTTGAAGATTGGAATGACGAAGGCATTTTATTCGGCTATCCAAACACTTCGTCCATTGCTACCCCTTTGAGCCATATTATATTTTCTTTCATATCCCTCTTTCGGAATCAACAAAAAAAAAATTAAGGATTGAGCGGGGAAATCAAATGGAGAAAAGAAGAAAAAGAAAAAAAAAGAGAAAAAGAGAAGAAAAAGAAAAGAAAAAGAAAAAGAAAAGAAAAAATCGGGAAAAGTCAAAAGAAATTCATTAATTAATAACGTAGTCTGAACTACGTCTAACTTGATCCCGAAAGGGTACGTAGGCAGCCTCACTGAGGTTCAGTCACAATAAAGGAAAAATCCAAAAAATCCCCCAAGAAAGAAACTGGGCTTGATTTATGGTTGTCGAAGAAATAAGATTCCGAAAGTTGTAATCTTTAAGCCACTTTAAAATATTTTGAGCCTTTATATCCTTTCTTCTAAACCCCATCCAAAAGCCTGCATTACGGTCCAAAGGAAGACCTTCCGACCAATCGTCAAGAAATGCCGAGTCAAACGAGCAAAGGTCAATCACATCAGGGGCAACACTCCAGTCCGAACAAAGAAGAGTGAAGAACTCAAACCACCACGAGACTCCAAGATGAGAGAAGTCAAAATGAGAGAGCCTTATCGGTGAAAACCCGCACGGGCACCGTAAGGCGACGGTGAGTTGAAAGAAAGAAAGATCAAATAAGAGAGGCTTGTTGGCGAAAACCCTACGGGCGCTGCAAGTCGACTAAGGATCAGATCAAAGAAATGAAGTATTGAAGACCGGCTTCACAGCAGAACTTTGCAACAAGAGTTGAACATCAACTTTGCTATACGGAGAAGGCCAAAAGTGCATGTCAAGGTCGCTAGAGTCGGTATTCAAAATCCGTTAGGTCATTCGTCTGTAGGTTTCTTGTTAGGAATAGTATTTTCCTTTCTCTTCATTCTTCACACTTTGTTTTACCCTCCTTCTTATCGAGTCAGTCAGGTCATAACAAGTATAGAAATGATTTCGAAATTTGCCACCAAGCTCTCCAATTGCACAAGATGAGATTTAGCCAACACGACAATTGTCGTAGGTCAGGGAATGACAAAGCCAGTGATTTAAGCCCACAAGAGCAACATGTGCAATGAAGATCATGCAAGACACAAGGGTCGGCAAGATGCCAACTCAGGGAAAATATAACAAATGGAAGTACGGGGTTCGAACAGAGAGGGGGTATATCTTCTGATAAGAGAAAGAGTCAGTCAAGAAACACCAAAGGTTGTCAAGTGGAGTCATCAAAGGAATCGAGATCGAAGTTTGTGGTATCCGTCAAGAAAGGGACAATATACATACCTAAAGAGAGTTGGATTTTGAACAAAGAAGAAGTGAAAATGGATAGTCGGTGAACAGGCAAGGCACACTCGGTTGGAAAGTAGTCGCCATCAAAAGTTCAAGGCCACAACCAACCACCGCTTTTAAACTAACAGATTTTTCTTTGCTTTGAAACAGGGGCATAGATGTTATTGGACTGATAGAGCCAGCAACTTCCAATGGGCATAAGCTCATTTTGGTTGCGATTGGTTATCTTACCGCATTGGGCCGAAGCAAAGGGCAAGTTTGCGCCAAATTGGCAGGGATCGTTTGTGGTGTCACGGGTGTTGTCCAATGGGGCATTGTATTTAACAGATGTTGAAGGAAAGTGCGTGGAGACTGCTATCAATTCAGATGCAGTCAAAAGATACTATTCCAATTATGTGTTTTGTATGTTGTTGTGATTTTGGAATTGAAATGACGAAGGCATTTTATTCTCTATCCAAACACTTTATCCATCGACAACCCCCTTTGAGCCTTAATGAATATATTCTTTCATATCCCTCTCTCGGAATCGCTTATAGCGCAATAAGATCAAAATTGATGAAATAATAAAAAAAGGAGAAAAAGGAAAAAAAAATGAAGAAAAAGAGAAAAAGACAAAGAAATCGGGAAAAAGTCAAAAAGAAATCCATCTAACTAATGAAGTTGGATGAACTACGTCTGACTTGATCCCGAAAGGGTACGTAGGCAGCCTCTCTGAGGTTCAGTCACAACAAAGGAAAAATCCAAAAATTCCCCACATATTGAAACTGGGGCAGAAGTTACGTTTAATAATTCCGAGAGTTGTAAATATTTTTGAACCCTCGTGAAATTTTGAGCCTTTATACCTTTCTTTCTTAACCCATCCAAAAGCCACGTTACAATCCAAAGAAAGACCTTCCGATCAATTTTAAAATGATAACGAATGCAATGAAGGAGGAGCGAAACATCGGATAATACCCGTGGTACAGAAAACAAAATACAAAAAGGAAAAATGAAAAAATGAAAAATGAGAGAGTCTCATCGGTGAAAACCTTAACCGGCACCGTGAGGCGATTGTGAGTTTGAGAGAAATAAAATAAGAGAGTCTCATCAGTGAAAACCTTAATCGGCACTGTGAGATGATTGTGAGGTTGAGAGAATAAATGAGAGAGTTCTATTGGTGAAAACCTTTCGAGGCACCGTAGAGCGATCATGAGGACCATCAAAAAAGAGAAAAAGTAACAAAAACAGTATCGGTTTGGGTTGGAAACAATTCGGAGACAGAATAATGATTGGAACGAACTGGGTCAGAGTTTAAATACATGGCATGGTCAGCGGAATCAGCCAGCAAACACCCAAATAAGTTCTGTCATCTCTCCAAAATACCCTTACCTTTCTTTCATTTTTCCGCATTTCATTGTTTACCCTTTTGAGAGCTAACTACCAGCTCCTGAATAACGAAAGCTGAAACAACACTGGATCAGAAAGGAAAGAAGATTTGGGAAGGGAATAAAGAAGCTTGGCAAACATGGCCAAAGAAAAAGAAAACAAAACAAAAATGGAGAAATGAGAAAATACAAAAAGAGTCTGCAAGGGACAAGAAGTTGAAAGTCATGCAACATGAGAAAGCAAAAACAAAGGAAGCAATAAGAAGTGGGGACGGCGGATGCCAGTTGCCAGCAGTTTATATCTAATAAATTTTGTTTCATGCAGGAACAAATTGTCACTAATCACTTTAAAGTGAATGTGACCAATGTGGAAAATTTAAAATACCAAAAAGAGAAAGTCCGCCGAATAAGTGGAGAAATTCACAGGCAAGAGATAAGTTGGTAAAAAGAAAATACCAAAAAGAGGAAGGTAACATCTTTTGAAATCCACTCCCCAGTCCTCAGGCTGCGGGAATATTTTCTGCACCGCATTGCACGTTTAATTTCTGTTAGGTGCCCACCTTCTAATACGGGAATACTTTTCTGCATCGCATTGCACGTTTATTTCTGTTAGGTGCCCACCTTCTAATACGGGAATATTTTCTGCATTCGCATTGCACGTTTAAATTCTGTTAGGCGCCCACCTTCAAATACGGGAATATTTTCTGCATTGCATTGCACGTTTAAATTCTGTTAGGCGCCCACCTTCTAATACGGGAATATTTTCTGCATTCGCATTGCACGTTTAATTTTCAGTTAGGTGCCCACCTTCTAATACGGGAATACTTTTCTGCATTTGCATTGCACGTTTAAATTCCGTTAGGTGCCCACCTTCTAATACGGGAATACTTTCTGCATCGCATTGCACGTTTAATTTCTGTTAGGTGCCCACCTTCTAATACGGGAATACTTTTCCGCATTCGCATTGCACGTTTAATTTCTGTTAGGTGCCCACCTTCTAATACGGGAATACTTTTCTGCATTCGCATTGCACGTTTAATTTCTGTTAGGTGCCCACCTTCTAATACGGGAATATTTTCTGCATCGCATTGCACGTTTAAATTCTGTTAGGTGCCCACCTTCTAATACGGGAATATTTTTCTGCATTTGCATTGCACGTTTAAATTCTGTTAGGTGCCCACCTTCTAATACGGGAATATTTTTCTGCATTTGCATTGCACGTTTAAATTCTGTTAGGTGCCCACCTTCAAATACGGGAATACTTTTCTGCATCGCATTGCACGTTTAATTTCAGTTAGGTGCCCACCTTCTAATACGGGAATACTTTTCTGCATTTGCATGGCACGTTTAATTTCAGTTAGGCGCCCACCTTCAAATACGGGAATACTTTTCTGCATTTGCATGGCACGTTTAATTTCAGTTAGGCGCCCACCTTCAAATACGGGAATACATTTTTGCACATCATGGTTTATACAGCTAAAAGCCCACACTGGGGCAGAAAAAAAAAAGAGGTAGTTTGTTGTTTTGTTTTGAGCAGGTTCAGCTCAGGGTCAAGAAATACCGGCGAAAATCAAAAAGAAAAGAAAACCAACAAAAAGAGAGTCAACAAGAAAAGAAAATCAACAAAATAGAGAGTCAGCATCAAAGAAAATCAACAAAAAGAAAGAGATTCTGCATCACCGGAAAGGGAAGAAGAGCAAAAGCTAGATTAGGAACAATTGTAATTGTAGGATCATAGTTTAGAATAGCTTCTTCGTTTTACATTTCCTTCCCCGGTGTAATAAGGAGTAAGTCAGCAGGTCTCAACAGTGTCAATGCAACAGTGAGTCTGATAGTTTTAAAACTGCCAGACCTTCCCGAACTACACTGACCTGATTCCTGTTTAGCCCAGGATATGTAGGCAACCTCTAAAGCAGGGTGCGGTCAAAAGGTTTTCAAAAATGCTTTCACGGAATGTGCCGATATGCAAAAATCTCTCATTACTGCTCACTTGTCTTTGCACTGAAACTCTTCGTGTTCCCGAGCAAAGAGGGGCAGCTGTGAGCACATGATTTTTGCACCAAGCAATTAACTCCAACATTAAAATAAATATGTTTTTGAATGTAATTACTTGCTTTGTTTGGAATTAGCTATACTTTTGAGTTTGAATAAGTAGAAATTAGAAGAAAATCAAAAAATAGGCTAGGTAATTAATTTGTTAGTTTAATTAGTTAGATTTTAAGGAAAATGCAAAAAATAGTTTAAGTAGGGGAAAATAAGGGAAAATAGCAGAAAAATTGCAAAAAAGTACTAGAAAATTAGAGTAAGTAGGAAATTAGGATTTATAATTTTTCATAAAAAAGAAAAGAAAAAAAAAGGTATAAAAGGAAAATGCATAAAAAATAATAAAAGCAGAAAAAGTACAAATAATATAGTTGGGTATATTGGCTTTGGGCCAAATTGAATTAATCTGAAAAGGCCCAGTGCATTGGCCCAAAGAGACGACCCGTCTGGTCCATGAAGCAATCAATCCAAGCCGTTCGTGGGAGATGATCCAACGGCTCAGATAATTGGGCGAATTAAGGGTTAATAAATTATGCTGAGATTTGATCTCAGCCGTCCGTTTAAGATTGATCCAACGAATAGAGACCTTGGTCTCCTAAGCAATCAAACGGCGTCGTTTTAGTAACGCGCCTCTGAGCCGTCGATCTTGATCAATTGGACGGTTGAGATTACCTCAGACTCGTGGGCTATATAAACCCTTTGTCTGAACAAATTCGCCACTTTCTCTCTAACCCTAGAGACGGCCGCCCCTTTTCTCCTCTCTTCATCTTCATGAACTTCATCTTCAAACCTCGAACGGCCATGGCGGCCACCACCCCCTACGGTGGTCGCCGGCCTTTCAGCTTCCCTTCCCTCTTCCTCTTTCTTCTTCTCTTCTTCTTTACTCCAGAGAAAACCATGAAATCACCCCTCTCCATAAATCCCGGTCACCGGAATCTACGCCGGTGACCACCAAACAATGAACCTCACCTTCAAACCAATGCCAATCTCTTCCAACCCTACCACTCACTCCCTTCGAATATACCCCAGTCGCCTCGAATATCCAAAAAAAAGGTCGTCGGAACCCTAACTCCGGCGACCCAAAAATCAAACCACCCCAAGATCCGTCCTTCACCACACCCTAAACATCCCCCTGTAACTTAGAATAAAAAAAGGCTTCATCTTTTAGCCTAAAACGAAAACCAGAGAGAAAATTAAAAAAAAAAGAGTCTGAAAAGAAATAAAGAAAAAGAAAACAAGAAGAAGAGAAAAAATGAGAGAATCTGAGAGAGAACAAGAAAAGGGGAGAGATTAGGAAGCTCAGGGGACAGGCCCTGCGAGCTAAGTGCCTTTTCCCTCTCTGTGTTTAATTTTTGCTTATCTCATGTTTCTTCTGTGTTTTAATCATGTTTTGTTTAGTCCAATACATGTTTTAGGGTTATTATGTGTTCTGTTTGTTTCTCGTGTTCAAAATTCGATCTTGATATCCATGTTCTCTTTTCTCTTCTGTTAGGGTTTTTATCTTGTTGGTTCTTCGATATATCTTTTGTTTTTCTGCATATTTAAGCTTAGTGTTGGTTGTTTGACATTCATCCCTCTTCATCGTTAATTAGATTTTTCTTTTGTTAGGTTCACTGTTTTGCTCATCTGATAATCACATGAATTAGTTCTTCTTAAGTTTAGCTGGTTGATTTCCATTATCCTTCATCTGCTATATCGGGGCTTCTGTTGGAGGTTTATAGTACTTTTTTACATATGTGTTGGATGACATGTTTAACGATTGGGGGTTTTTGATCTTCTGAAATTTGAGGCAGTAACCTTGCCTCCCTTTTGTTGCTGTTTCTCCATGCTTCACTGTTTCTTCATGTCTCTTCTTTTCTTTTCTTCATCTGCATGTCTATATCAAGCCAGGATTAGCACTTAAAAGTGAATTCCAATTACCCTGCTTAGGTTAGTTTGAGCTATGTTGATTGTTTGAGAGAGCCTGGGCTTATATGTGTAACTATGTTATGAAGTTTAAAGGTTCTGATGTTTTTTTTTTGCTATCATATGACCTGAATTGGTAATAACTAGGTCTGAATTGACATGAATTCACACTGCATCACATACAATCTGATGGAATGAGTTAGTTGACTAAAATTCAACCATATCTATTGTTTTCTCTGAATTTGAGTTGATTAATGCATGTTTCTTGGATCATATGTGCTTCTGTATGCAATTCATGTTAAGAATGCTTAAGTTTTGCTAGATTTTGCTTCTTATGAATGTCTGATTGATCATTTGAACCTTAGGTGAATTGGTTATAGCTGCTAGTATTAGGATCCTTAGAGTGGCTAGTTTTTAAATAGGATAAAAACTGAAAATGAACAAAAATAGGCTGTTAGTTAAATAATTGGCCTAAGAATGGTCAACCTTGCAAAGGGTTGACCTATTCTATAAGGCCCTAACACACAGCCCACTTTAAAAGTGGCTAGTTGTGCAAAATGGCTATGTCTGCAAATGCAGACTAGCCCATGCTTTCTTCAGAGCCCTGAACAGCAAAGTGGCCAAACCTGTAAAGGTTTTGGGCCCAGCTGTTCAGTAATTGGCTTTAAATAGCCAAAGCTAAGTCTCAACTTGAGACTGGCTAGATTTTAAAGAGTTACTTTTAACACTAAAGCAGGCTAGTCCTGCAATTAGTTTAAAAATGAAATAAAAGGTCTTAATAAACTGAAAATGAAACAAAATGGGCTAAGTTTGAAATAGTTCCTTATATTAGAACCGGCCAGCCCTTAAATACCAATGCAAGGGCTGGCTATTAGTTAAATAGGTTCAAAAGAGGCTGAAATCTAACCTAGGTAAGCTAGTGAATCAGCAGTGCCCTTAGGGGCACAATTGGGAGTTAAAAAGGTAAATTAGTAAATAGTTAGAACCTAAGAGGGTAAGGGAGTCCTTTGTACCTCTGATTTCTGCAATTTTGCAGAGATTTAAGGGTATAATGGTCTCCTAAAAATGGGAAATCTGTAAAAATCTCAAACCCCTAAGGTCATACTAGTAAAAACCCCTAAAAGGAATCTTTAGAACCTTCCAGCACATGCTGGAAGGATTTCTGGTAACTGAAATTGGGGTTAAAGTGTAAGTTTGATAATTTTAGGAGGGGGAGAAGTGGGATTAATCCCATACTTCCTCCCAAGTCTTCAGCCCTAAAAATAACTATAAATACCTCTAAGAATGGGGCTGAAGGGGGGGTTCCAAGCTTAAGCAATCTGAAAATATATCTAGGCTGTTTTTATACAAAACTTTGGGAGATTAGAATTAGCAATACAACAGTAGGATTTCTGGGTTTTCTATCGGATTTCTCTGGGTTATCTGCTTTGGATTACTACTCGTTTGCTGTTGCTGTGTTGTTGTGTTTGTCTAGCATTCATTCCTCTGTTGCATTGCTGTTTGGGTCTACTGCTGTTACTTATCTGCCTCCCTTAGACTCATTGGTTTTCTTTCATTTGATCCAGGTATCATCTTTCTTTCAATGAAGCTGTATTGATGAACTGTTGATTTATTGAAATCGAAATGAAGTTTCAGCTTCAGAATCATGTGATATTATGCATTTTTCTCTTCATTAGCTTTAGAACTAGAGTAGATTTATAGTTTGAATTGTAGCATGTATTATGAGAGAATCCAAAACAAAAAATGCTGTAATAGTTAGTATAGTAGTAGTAGTATAGTAGTAGTATAGTGTAGATAGCTTATCACTTAGTATAATTAGGTAGAGGCCCTAAAACATAAGTTAATTAATAATACCTGCAAGACCAATAATCACTAGTTCACATTAATTTCATAAAACATGACCGTATAGTTAATTACATTTTACGGATCTGCGTTTAGGTATAAATAGGTGTTGAAAGAGAAATTGTTAGTTCAAGCCATGACTCATTCAGTATTGGGTTAATAATCTGGTAATAAAATAAGTCATGAGGAAATCAGTAGTGTAAGTACGCATAAGTATCTGATTCATTCATCCATGGGTATCTGAAGTAGAACAATGGGACCATTAGATTGCATATTTGTCGCTCACATAGTCAATTTAATTTTAAGAATCAAAGAAAATAAGATTGTAGCGGGCTATAGAAAGGAAGAACTGGGGATATAATACTAAGTATAAGTTGTAATTGAAATTGGTACTGTAATTATATGTGTGTAGTTAATCAGTTAGTTCATATTTATAGTTAATTAGTTTAATCATTCTTTAAGTTTTCTTATGTAATCAAATCGTCTTCTTAAATTAATTATTAACCTTAAAAGCTAGTGTAATAAGAAAGAACGGTCTGTTAGTTCTAGTTTATGGCAATAAACATTTGATTTATAGTTGATGATTGTGAATTGATGTATTGGTTCCTTTACTGAATGAATAAAAAATGTTTTCTGCTTCAAATATATGTCTCTGTTCTGTTATTTCAATCATTACCATTGTCATTTGATTTAGGCCCAGTTTACGTTATGGGCCTGAATTGTTATATAAAGCTAACGAAGCCAGCGAGCAGAAGACAAAAATAGCCTGGGTTTCGAGTACCTGTGCAGTTCGAATGAATATTTAAATGAAGAGAAGACCGGGCCCAATAAATAATAAGAACTCGACGGGCCTGGATTACTATAGTGTTAGCAATACGGATAAGGAAAAACAATATATAGAAAATATAGTTGAACGAAATAGGATCGGACTTTAATAAAGTTAAATTGGGACGAGCCTCACCCGAATAACAAGCGGGGCCCCCATTTAGTAATGAGATAACATAGTATATCCGGAGAGGCTAATAGCGAATTCCATAGCCTCTCCCAAAAGTTAAAAGCCGATAGACATCATTTAGGGCACGATTTTAATATACTTTCCATTGAACGAGTGTGCACTTGGTGCGACTCAAATCCAAATCTCGGCAAAGCCGAAATATACCGAAAGTCATAGGCGTACTGGTTGCGGTATGACTCGAGGCGTGTTTTCGCGATACCGCAAATTCCTAAAAATGATATTTAACGTAAAAGCACATTATGTTGTTAAAACCTATAATTGAGTCAAACAAAAGTCAAGAACGACAGTTGGAGCGACCGTGCTAAAACCACGGAATCCGGGAATGCTTAACACCTTCTCCCGGGTTAACAGAGTTCCTTATCCGGATCTCTGCTTCGCAGACATTTATAAGAGTCAAAATTCCTCGGATTCGGGATTAACCGGTGACTTGGGACACCATTGTCATTCCCAAGTGGCGACTTTGATTAATCTCTAATAAAATCCCGAACCGATTGTCCTTTAATTGGAAAAACTCCTTCCCTTACGTTATCTTGTCCGTCTCGGATATTTGAGCGTCGGGGTATACCCTACAAGCGTATTTATATGCTTTTAAGTATTTGGGGTAGTAAAAAGGGAGGTGTGACACTGTTTATAATGTGTTCCATTTTTCCGATTTCGAACTCACTCCTACCTTAGAGGAAGGTTCCACTTTTTCATATGTGTCCTCTTACTTTGCTTCTCATCTGGGTGTGCCTCGGGATTTTTTGAGTGCCCCCATTTATGTTTCCACTCCGGTGGGTGATTCTTTGGTTGTGGACCGTGTATGTCGGTCGTGTTTGGTTACCATTTGTGATTTTGAGACCAGAGCGGATCTATTGTTGCTCGGGATGGTCGATTTTGATATTATTCTGGGCATGGACTGGTTGTCGCCCCATTATTCTATTCTTGATTGTCACGCCAAGACTGTGATGCTGGCTATGCCAGGCATTCCACGTATTGAGTGGAGTGGTACCCTAGATCACACCCCTCGACGTGTTATTTCTTTTCTCAAAGCTCAGCGTATGGTTGAAAAGGGGTGTGCAACTTATCTAGCCTATGTGCGGGATGTCAGTATTGACACTCCCTCTATTGATTCTGTTCCCGTGGTACGTGACTTTGCTGATGTATTTCCAGCTGATCTCCCGGGCATGCCGCCCGACAGAGATATTGACTTTGCTATTGACTTGTTGCCGGGCACTCGGCCCATTTCTATTCCACCGTACCGTATGGCTCCTCCTGAGTTGAAGGAGTTGAAGGATCAGTTACAGGAGTTATTGGGTAAGGGTTTCATTCGACCCAGTGTTTCGCCTTGGGGTGCTCCTGTATTGTTTGTGAAGAAAAAGGACGGTTCTATGCGTATGTGTATTGACTATCGTCAGCTGAACAAGGTTACAGTGAAGAACCAGTATCCTTTGCCCCGTATTGATGATTTATTTGACCAGCTACAGGGCGCACATGTGTTTTCTAAGATTGATTTGCGCTCTGGGTATCACCAGCTGAAGATTCGGGAGCCAGATATCCCGAAGACTGCCTTCAGGACCCGGTATGGTCACTATGAGTTCCTCGTGATGTCTTTTGGGCCGACTAATGCCCCAGCAGCCTTTATGCATTTGATGCACAGTGTGTTCAGGCCTTATCTGGACTCGTTCGTGATTGTCTTCATTGATGATATTCTAGTATATTCCCGGAGCCGGGAAGAGCACGAGCAGCATTTGAGGATAGTGCTTCGAATTCTGAGGGAGAAGCAGCTTTATGCCAAGTTCTCTAAATGTGAATTCTGGTTGAGTTCAGTGGCATTTTTGGGCCACGTGGTGTCGAGTGATGGTATTCGAGTAGATTCGAGGAAGGTGGAGGCCGTGCAGAGTTGGCCCAGACCCTCCTCCGCTACTGAGATTCGCAATTTCCTTGGTTTGGCGGGCTATTACCGTTGTTTCGTAGAGGGGTTCTCTTCGATTGCAGCACCTATGACCAGATTGACCCAAAAGGGTGCCCCTTTTCAGTGGACAGACGAGTGTGAGGCGAGCTTTCAGAAGCTCAAGACAGCTTTGACTTCGGCCCCTATATTGATGTTGCCTACGGGTTCGGGGTCCTATACTGTATATTGTGATGCCTCACGAGTTGGACTCGGTGCGGTATTGATGCAGGACGGTAGGGTGATTGCCTACGCGTCGAGACAGCTGAAGGTGCATGAGAAGAATTACCCCGTTCATGATTTGGAGCTAGCTGCCATTGTTCACGCCTTGAAGATTTGGCGTCATTACTTATATGGGGTTCCTTGTGAGATCTACACTGATCACCGGAGCTTGCAGCACTTTCTTAAGCAGAAGGACCTGAATATGCGTCAGAGGAGATGGTTGGAGCTACTGAAGGACTATGATATTACTATTCTCTATCATCCGGGCAAGGCTAATGTGGTTGCCGATGCGTTGAGTCGTCGAGCAAAGAGTTTGGGGAGTTTGGCGCATCTACCAGTTTCAGAGAGGCCTATGGCGATGGATGTTCAGGCTCTAGCCAGGCAATTTGTTAGATTGGATCTTTCGGAGCCCAGCCGGATTCTGGCATGTGTGATTTCTCGGTCTTCTCTATTTGACCGCATCAGGGAGCGTTAGTTCGACGACCCTCATTTGCTTGTCCTTCAAGATAGAGTTCGGCGTGGTGATGCTCGAGATGTTACCATCGGGGATGATGGAGTTATGAGGATGTAGGGGCGTATCTGTGTGCCTAATGTGGATGATCTTCGAGAGCTGATTCTAGCAGAGGCCCATAGCTCGCGGTATTCCATCCATCCGGGAGCCGCGAAAATGTATCAGGACTTGAAACAGCATTACTGGTGGAGGCGGATGAAGAGGGATATAGTTGATTATGTTTCTAGATGCCTCAACTGCCAGCAGGTGAAGTATGAGCATCAGCGTCCGGGTGGATTGATGCAGCAGATTGAGATTCCCGAGTGGAAATGGGAGCGCATTACCATGGACTTTGTATCTGGACTTCCACGGACGGTTAGGAAGTTTGATTCCATTTGGGTCATTGTGGATCGGCTGACTAAGTCCTCCTATTTTATACTGGTGAGCACTACATATTCATCGGAGCGACTGGCGGAGATCTATATCAGGGAGGTAGTTCGGCTGCATGGTATTCCAGTTTCCATCATTTCAGATAGAGGCACTCAGTTCACTTCACGGTTCTGGAGAGCCGTACAGCAGGAGTTAGGCACTCGGGTGGAGCTGAGCACAACGTTTCACCCCCAGACTGATGGTCAGTCCGAGCGCACTATTCATATTTTGGAGGATATGCTCCGTGCGTGCGTGATTGAGTTTGGAGGTTCGTGGGATCACTTCTTTCCACTGGCAGAGTTTGCTTATAACAACAGCTACCAGTCCGATATTCAGATGGCACCGTATGAGGCTCTATATGGTAGGAGGTGCAGGTCTCCCCGTGGGTTGGTTTGAGCCGGGCGAGGCCAGGTTGCTAGGTACTGATATGGTTCAGGATGCTATGGACAAGGTCAAGGTGATTCAGGATAGACTTCGTGCAGCCCAGTCTAGACAGAAGAGTTATGCGGACAAGAAGGTTCGCGATGTGGCTTTTATGGTTGGTGAGCGGGTTCTGCTTCGAGTCTCGCCCATGAAGGGCGTTATGAGGTTTGGGAAGAAAGGAAAGCCGAGTCCTAGGTTTATTGGCCCTTTTGAGATTTTGAGGCGTGTTGGGGAGGTTGCTTATGAGTTGGCCTTACCTCCCAGCCTAGCCGGAGTTCATCCCGTATTTCATGTCTCCATGCTCCGGAGATACCATGGTGACCCGTCGCATGTGTTGGATTTCACATCTGTTCAGCTAGACAAGGATCTGTCTTATGTTGAGGAGCCAGTAGCCATTCTAGACAGGCAGGTCAGAAAGCTAAGGTCAAAGAACATCGTTTCGGTAAAGGTTCAGTGGCGGGGCCAGCTGGTCGAGGAGGCGACTTGGGAGACTGAGCAGGATATGCGCAGCCAGTACCCTCATCTTTTCACTACTCCAGGTATGTTTTCTATACTCGTTCGAGGACGAACGAATCTTTTAAGGGTGGGAAGATGTAACGACCCGGCCGGTCGTTTTAGAAAATTACGCTCCAATCCCCAATTTAACTGTTTCCCTAAGTTCTTTTCTGCTATTGTGGTTTGCCGGGAGAGTCGGTTCTGAAATTTGGAGCATTTTGGGACACTTAGTCCCTAAATGAGAACTTTAAAGTTAGAAAATGGTCCGTAACCGGAACAGTATTAAGACGATCTCGGAACAGAAATCCGATGGTTCCATTAGCTCCGTCAGGTGATTTCGGGGTTGGGAGCGGGTTTGGAATGTATTTTGGAGGTCCGTAGCTCAATTAGGCTTGAAATGCCGAAGTTTGAAATTTTGGCGAATCCGAACGATAGGTGAGATTTTGATCCGGGGGTCGGAATGGAATTCCGACAATTTCTGTAGTTTTGTTATGTGAATTTGGATATGTCCGCAAATTTTCAGGTCATTCGGACGTCGTTTGGTCGGGTTTTTGATCGAATGTGCAATTCGGAAAGTTTTAAGAAATTTAGGCTTGAATTCGATGTGAATTATGGGTTTTGATGTTGTTAGACGTGTTTTTATGATTTGAATGAGTTCGTATCATGTTTTGGAGTATGTTGGTGGTTTTCGTTGGGGTCCCGGGAGCCTCGGGATGAATTCGGGGGTCCAAACGGACCAATTTGTGCCAAAAGGCACTGCTGTTTCTGCTGCAATAATTGCAGAGCAATTTTGCTCTCCGCGATCGCGGAGATGGCCATGCGATCGCGTAAGGTGTGGTGGTAATGCATCGCGATCGCGATGCCTAGGATGCGATCGCGTAAGGGAAAAGCCCGGAGCTCTGCGATCGCGAGGTGGGGTGTGCGATCGCGTAAGTCTGGAGGTTGAAGCATTGCGATCGCGTGAGGTTTTATGCGATCGCGTAGGGTATTTGGTCGGAAGCAGTGCGATCGCGTGGCGAGTGTCGCGATCGCGTAGGTTAATCTGGGAGCCGGCCGAGTTTGTTCTTTGCGATTGCGAGCCCGTGGCTGCGATCGCAGGTGGTCGCCTGGCAGTCAAAATTCTAATATAACAGAACAGTGTATCCGCGAACCCCATACCCAAAAACGCCATTGTTGAGCTCCAAGAGAGGGAATTGAAGGGAAAATGCTGGAATATCATCGGGAAATCATTGGGGGTAAGTTTCTTGACCTTAATTCGTTGGTTTATCATGAAATCCGTGATTATTTCACTGAAATGGAAGATTTAAGGTGGGTTTGAGCCCTAGGCCTAAATTTTAGAAAATCTTTGATTTGTATTGGCAAACGGAGTCCGATTTTGATAAATTTTATATGCACGGACTCGTATTGAGATAAGGAACCCGAATATATAATTTTCGTGATTTTTCGATAAGCGTACCGAAAGTCGGGTTTTGGCAACTTGTGGGTTTTGGTGTATTTGGAGTTGTTTTGATTGGGTAATGCCCAATTGGCCTATTTTGATGTGATTCTATTGATTTTTATCAGATACTACGCTTGTGGAGGCCGACGTTCGCGGCAAGAGAGTTGTCTCATAGCGGTTTTGTACCGGAGTCGAGGTAAGTGGCTTGTCTAACCTCGTGTGGGGGAACTTTCACCCCTAGAATATTATGTGATAGTTTTAATGCCTTGTACGCGAGGTGACGGGCGTGTACATGCGCTGGTTGTTGTGACACACACTTACTTGAATTATCCGATTAGTGATATTCCTGCTCTTAGCCGATAAAAGTGTTACTTTTACCCGGTATTAGTTAGAAAAGCATGATTAGCTAGGATTCAACATGTCTAATTGCCTAGTTGACTTACTTGAAGTTCTTGATAAATTGTTGGCATTAGTTTTAGTGAAGTTGTAGTTAAACATATTATATTCTCTCTGTGTGTTTTCTTTATTTGAGGTGTTAGTGGACTGCAGGTTCAATTTCCGGAGATCCTAGGGCTGTGGGTTCGATTCCCAGAGACCCGAAGTGATTGAGATATGGACTGCGGGTTCGATTCCCGGAGATTCGAGTTATTGAGATGTGGACTGCAGGTTCGATTCCCAGAGATCCGAGTTATTGAGATGTGGACTGCGGGTTCGATTCTCGGAGATCCCGAGCTATTGATATATTATTGAGATGTGGACTGTGGGTTCGATTCCCGGAGATCCTGATTTATTGAGACATGGGCTGCAGGTTCGATTCCCGAAGACCCAGGGATACTGTTGATGGGATTGTGGGAACGATTCCCACAGGTCCTGGACTTGTTTTAGTGAGTTGGTTATTTGTTGTTAGCTTAATTGTAGACGGTTGCGGTAATCATCTTATTGTTGTTATTTCGGAAATTATTATCATTTAAACTGCTTATTATTGTTATCATCATTATATTATTGTTTCTCAGTAGGGTCCTGACCTTCCTCGTCACTACTCCATCGAGGTTAGGCTTGGCACTTACTGAGTACCGTCGTGGTGTACTCATGCTACTCTTCTGCACACTTTTGTTGTGCGGATCCAGGTACATCAGGACAGGCTCGTACTAGGTGATTCCGCAGCTTTTTGGGAGACCTCGAGGTATGATCTGCTACGTCCGTGGATCCGGGGGCTTTCCTTCTATTCTAATAGTACTAGTTGACATTTTCCCTTCATTTCGTTGTTAGACACTCTTTACACATAGAGCCATAGTTGTATATTCTCTTTTAGTCTGTGTTACCGTGGGATTCCGGATCTTGGTAGCGTTTTATTCAGTGTGCTGACGGATGTATGTGCCAAGCGGCACGGATTACATACCTTTTTTTTTATGCTATTTTTCTGTTGTTTCTTATTTAAGTGTTCATAGCTTGTATATTCCGCAACGTGTTAGGCTTAATAGAAATTTATTTATCACTTTTCTTTCAAGTTTTTATAATCATATTCTCTTTCATATTTACTATTTATATACAAAAAATTAATAAATAGAGCATCCTTACACTACTAGAAATTCAGCCAAAACCGACCGAAGTCGATAAAATATCTTTTAAACATTTTATTTTTTAATTATTTTTTTATGAAACCGACCAACTTTGGTCGATTTTGTCTCCGCAAAAATGCAGAAAACTATTTTAGTGTCACGTGAAATTTATTTTTTACGAAATAGACCGAAATCGGTTGATTTTTCGTACAAGACACTACAACAAATTTGATTATCAATGACGAATTATTTTTCAGTCAGTAATTTTAAAAAATCGATCGACTTCGGTCTGTAACTTTTATATTTTTTAATAAAACCAACAGAAATCGGTTGATTATTTTCATGCGAAAATAGAATTAAAGAGTACAAATTAAATAAAAGAAAGTCTTAAATCAAAATGTACTAACGATCTAGTGATAGAATAGTTTCGTCTCTGGTTCGATTCCCAGATGGTGCACTTTTTAATTGCATAACTAAAAATACCGACCGACTTCGATCTATTTTTTTGGTGGATTTTTTTCTTTTTGGGTCGTTTGTAAAATTTAAATGGTCGACCGATCGATAGAAAATTGCGATCAACTTTGATAGCTATTTATTACCGATCAACATAATTTCGACGGACTAAAGTCGGATGGACATTGATTTGTTTTTCCAATTTTCTCGATCAACATTGGCCGATATTTCAGGATAGTTTTAGCTAATTTTTTAGTAGCGTTAAAATTTGGATGTAACTGGTACAACCCTTACCCCCCTCTCTCCTGCGTGCACGTGCGTCTGACCACTCCTCCCTCTCTTTCTCATGTATATCCATTATACAAAGCCCCTAAAATCATATTTTTATCCCATTCATACAAATTCATTCACATTATCTCTAAAATTACAGTAGTAAAGAGTTCTCCATTGAAAACCATCAAAAAGTTTTGAAGGTTTGAATTCAACATTTAGTTTTTACGAATTTATGATTTGTTTGGATAAGGAGCTCTTGAAACGATTGAGAATATAATTTGGAGTTTGTATCTCAATTTTGATGGAGATTGGTTAAGTTTAGAGTTATTTTTAGGTAAAATTTCATATTGAAACTCGAAGAAGAAAAGTTTCTGAATTGTATCATGATTGTATTATAATTATATCATATTTGTTTCATAATTGTATCACAATTGTATCAAAGTTGTATTTGATTTGTATCTGATATATCAATACCTAAAATAAAAAGAATTTTAGATTGCGGCAATACAAATACATTTAAAAAAAAAAGGGAGCTGGGGATGATGACAGAAGAATAAGGAGCACAAAGGAGTGAGGTGGATATAATTTTCATGCACTTTATTATTTGTGCTCTCTATCTTCTGTCAACATCTCTCACTACCTCCTCTTTTAACAAAGTTGTTAAACTATGGACAACTTACATGGAGATGCATGGTACAATATAGCTACAGTTATAGACTATAGTTGATATAAACATTTAAAATTTTCGATCATGAGATCATCATATATATTTCAGCAGCTATATTTTGAAAAAAAAACTTAAACTAAATAATTGTACACTTGGAAATTACATCTTGAAATTATACTTAACTGCAAGAATAACAATATAAGAGTTTTCTGAGCTAATATAAAAAGAAGGCCAAATTGCAGCAATACAAATACATTAAAAATAGGGGAGCTGAGGATGATGATAGAAGAATAAAGAGCACAAAGGAGTGAGGTGCAGACAATTTTCATGCACTTCATTATCTGTGCTCTCTATCTTCTGTCAACAACATCTCTTACTGCTTCCTTTTCAACAAAACTATTAAAATAAGGACAACTTATTTGTAGATGCATGGTACACTATAGTTGCTGTTATAGACTTATAGTTGATACAAATATATAAATTTTTAGATCATGAGATCATCATATATATTTCAGCAGCTATATTTTGAAAAACATTTCGACTAAAAAATCGCACACTTGGATATTACATCTTGAAGTTCTTTGTTAGTAAAATTACATTTAATTGCATAAATAACGATATATGAGTTTTCTATGCTAATATAAAAAGAATGTTAGATTGCAGCAATACAAACACATTAACAAAAAAGGGGAGTTGAGGATGATGACAGAAGAATAAAGAGCACAAAGGAATGACGTGTAGACAATTATCATGCACTTCATTATCTGTGCTCTCTATCTTCTGTCAACAACATCTCTTACTGCCTTCTCTTTTAACAAAACTACTAAACTATGGACAACTTACATGCAGATGCATGGTACAATATAGCTACAGTTATAGACTTATAGTTAATATAAATATTTAAACTATTGGATCATGAGATCATCATATATATTTTAGCAGCTATATTTTGAAAAATATATTTAAACTAAATAACCACGCACTTGAAAATTACATCTTGGAGTTCTTTGTTACTGAAATTACACTTAATTGCAAAAATAATAATATAAGAGTTTTCTGAGTTAATGTAAAAAGAAGGTCAGATTGCAGCAATACAAATACATTAAAAAGGGAGCTGAGGATGATGACAGAAGTATAAAGAGCACAAAGGAGTGAGGTGCAGACAATTTTCATGCACTTCATTATCTGTGCTCTCTATCTTCTGTCAACAACATCTCTTACTGCTTCCTTTTCAACAAAACTATTAAAATAAGGACAACTTATTTGTAGATGCATGGTACAATATAGCTATTGTTATAGACTTATAGTTGATATAAATATATAAATTTTTAGATCATGAGATCATCATATATATTTCAGTAGCTATATTTTGAAAAATATTTAGACTAAAAAATAGTACACTTAGAAATTACATCTTAAAGTTCTTTATTAATAAAATTACACTTAATTGCATAATGATATAAGAGTTTTCTGTAGTAATATAAAAGGAAGGCTAGATTGTAGCAATACAAACACATAAAAAAAAGAAAAAAAAAAGAAAAAAAAAAGATGATGACAGAAGAATAAAGAGCACAAAGGAGTGAGGTGCAGACAATTTTCATGCACTTCATTATCTGTGCTCTCTATCTTCTGTCAACAACATCTCTCATTGTTTCATCTTTTAACAAAATAATAAGAATGAGTTATCAGGAAATGCAATTAGTTGGTGTTATAGATGATACATAATTCCTCAAAATTATTTTATTGTAGTATGAAGAAATATCACTAGGTAGACCCAAATAAGGCATACTTAATATGAGGGTTGAAGCCTGAAGGCGCTAACAGGAGTAAAGAGCACAACTGTGGAAATCAAAACCGAATTTTAATACTTTTGGAGTTTGGGTTTGTGTATATATGGGGACGTTGGGTTTGGGGTGTTTCAAGGAGGGATATAGCTAGCTACTACATAAGGATCTTGTAGCTAGCTTTGGATGGTTATAAGGGTTCCGAGCAATTGTATTTATAGACATGAAGTGGGATTAAATTCTCGTGAAATATGCTCTCTTTATTTTGCTAAGAAACGTATTCAGAAGACGATAGCTTGAATGTCTAAAGGGAACATGTCTAGAGAATAATTATGAATTAAGAACCTGAAGAAGAAAAAAAACGTAAGTATTGTTGTATATTAAATTATACTATTACAATCCATTAAAATACGCTTTGGTTGGAAAAATAATTTTAAAAAATCGCAACATTAAATCTTGAGCGAAATAATAGGAGTATATTATTTAGTGGGGCATTTATATCTATGCCCAGTTTTGAGTCATAAATCAACTTATACTCACCTTGCACAAAATTTTACAAGTCTATTCAATTTATGATCAACTTCAAACTTATCGGGCATGAAGTTAAAAAAAAAAAAATTAAAGTGCAATATACTGAAGGCCAATTAAGTCTAAAGTGCAAAAATTGCACTTAAGATACACTTAAGGTCAAATAGATCTAAAATGCAACAAATATTTTTATGAACGTAAGGTCAAATAGTTCTGAAGTGAAAAAAAATTGCTTCTAATGCACTAAAGGCTAAGTAGGTCTGAAGTTAAAAAATTGCAATTCGGATGTACTTAAAGCTGAATTGGTTTGAAGTGCAGCCAATATTTTTATGCACTTAAGGCCAAATAGGCCCAAAATGAAAAAAATACACTTTAAATGCACTTAAGGCCAAATAAGATTAAAGTGCAACCAATGTTTTCATGCACTGAAGTCAAATTACCCAGAAACAAAAATTTCTTCTTTGAATTTCAACAATCTAATACACAATTTAACAGCTAAAGCTACTCCAAATGAGCTCAAATTTGAAACATAGCCTCCAAATATCATCAAAAACCAACCCCAATCATCAATTTGTTAAAACAATAATAAATCTAACCAACCCCTTTTGCAATTAAGAAGAAGAAGAAATCCTAAGCATTAGTAAAAAATAAAGTGCCACAATACCTCACCACAGTAAAACACTATAATCTACCTTAAAATATGCTCACAAATACCAAATGAATTCATCATCACCTTTATTTTCACACAGAAGGAGGATGAGGAAGAGGGGGAGGTGGAGGGGAGGAGGTGGAGGAGAAAAAACCCTAAAGTTATCTAAACTCTAGTTACTAATTTTTTTTTTAAAAAAAATAAGAAGTGAGTACAGATTAAATGGGAGCAACCAAATAGGGCATCAATGCAATTTTTACTTACTTAGTTGGAGGAACAGTAATCATTATACGCAACATTTTGTTGATTGCACTATAATCTACCTTAAAATATGCGCACAAATACCATATGAATTCAACGTCACCTTTATTTTCACGCCGAAGGAGAAGAAGAAGGAGGAGGAGGAGTAGGAGTAGAAGGGGGAAGGGGAGGAGGAGGAGGAGGAGAAAAAAACCCTGAAGTTATCTAAACTTTGGGTACTAGTGAAAAAAATTAAAAAGTAAGTACAAATTAAATGCGAGCAACCAAATAAAACACCAATGCAATTTTTACTTGGTTGGAGAAAAAATAATGGCTGTACGCAACATTTGGTCGATTGTATCAAAAAATAAATCCTCAATGTAACTATATAACATTTGGTAGGTGATATTAAATAACATCCTTATGACATATGATAATTATTTATTATTTTACTGATAGTAATAAGTAGAATAAGATTTTTTTCCCGTTTACAAGATTAAGATCTGAATTCATACTGAAAACTCAGATACGTTTGGGAGTATACGTGAATTACAAATAAGAAGATAAAATAAAGAGAAAAATACACTTAAACTAGGTAAGTCCTACAAATATAACACTTCGTTAGCTAGCATATAAACCATAAGTTTTTACCCCTTCCCTTTTGATTACCCTTTGATCCCTCTTTGCATATTGTTGGAGCTATTCTTTAATTTGGTGTCTCGAATCCACAATCCTAATAGTAGTATGTAAAGGTATTCAAAATTAATTTTTTTAATTTGTTATAATTAATATTGTATTTTATATATAATATAATTTTCCGTTAAAAAATATTTAGTTGATTATCCTTGATCACACGTAGCTAGCTTCGCCTCGGTCATAAATCAAAAAGGAAAGCATAGAAGTAGCCAAGAAGTATGGAAAAGATAGTGAAGTTGGAGAATCCCCCACCACAATTTCCTTAGCATAATTCCCAATTTCCCACTCCCATCTTATCTATCTCTATCAAATGTTCAATTTTTCTTTGATGAGCTAGCCTAATCTTCCACCTGTCTTCACCCCATAAGCTTGAGCTGTTATTCTTCTATCATCTTCAACGTATTCTCTAGAATATAATATAATCTTTCTTATGCTTAACCTAGATGCCTAATTGGTCCGTTAAAAAAGAATGATTTTCTTTTTTAAAAATCTGGTAAAACTTTAGCTTAAATTTATAATTATATTCATATTGAGGGTCACTTACAATCACACAAATATTTTAAACTTTTCTTATGACTTGTTTAAAACCATAAATTTTTAAAGTCTTTATTTTTTTTTAATTTTATATACAATGAAACATATTTATATAAATTAAAACGGAAGAAATAGTTCTTTATAAGCGTACATGAAAAAAAAGGGCCCCAGAAATAAGAAAGACGAGAATAATTGTAGGAAGAGTCAAAGCATATGTCACGTAATAAGGATATTTTGAAATGGAATAAAAAGCCAGTTGCCAAAAAAGGTATGTTCTTCTCTTTTTATATGTGACAAAATGATTGAAACGGTGTCGGACCAATTCTTGGACTTGCCCTTTTGGGAATTTCAGGCTTTATGGATGATGCTCAGCTTTTCCCAATCGCTTCAGCCGATTAGGAGATTCTATCCCTAGATTTTTTTCATTTAGTGAGGTCCACTTCGTGAAGAACTCATAAAGCTATGTTTAATAGTACTAGTATTACTTACTTTTCAATTGCCGAAAATACTTGTGTTTAAACATCTAAATTTGTGTCAATTGACCATGTATTCTTTGACATATTGCCGCACCATCTTCATTTACACATTTACTTTTCTTAATTTTAACTTTTCTATTTAGTTTACCCTTAAAATGAATGACAATTAAGTTTATACGTATTTTTAAAGATATGTGGATCGATTCAACACAAATAATCAATTATTAAATAAATGAGTTAGAGATACAATGAATAATCAAATTAGTTGTAAGGTAATCGCCTAGCTTAAACTTGGATGGGGCAATGGTTTCTGCCCTCGATTGGGTCTTGGATTCGAAGCCAACTAAGAATAAAGAACAAAAGTAAAGTAAAGAATTTGTAGTTGTTCGAACTTTCTTCTGGTGGCAACACCTGAGTCGAGGTAGCCCATGGGCTCGATGGTCCTCGAGTAGGGGCAGCCCGTGGGCTTTCAAGATCCAGGATTAAAGAAACAAGAGAAAGAGTAATAGCAAGACGAAAGTTTCTTTCATTTTAGTGTGTAAAGTACAAGATCGAAAGCGCGTAAAAGCTTGTATCATGGCTAAAATGGACTATGTGGGCATGGTTCACACAACCGTTTGGCTCTTTCAATGAATCCCAAACCACCAAGCCTTAATTAGCTTCTAACATACAAGGTTTTTCTTTTTTCCTTGTTAGACACCTTAATTCGAGGGTAATGGCTCCCAATATCCAAGGTCGAGCTTGAGAGGGCTTGGATACCGCGGATGCAAAGTGAACGCTCGTTGACTCCGTTTTGAGACCGGCCTTTGAATCTAAGTTAGTACATTTTATTGTTGCCTCATTAAAAATCTTGTCGAAATGCCCGTTTTGGGACTAAACTTATTCAAGGGAAAAATAGTACAACTCGTGCCTGCAGACCTAACATTCATATCCGTCCTTGGTCATTTACCTGAAAAAATCAGCCCGAGTCATAACATTATTAGAGAGTAATTTAGTTCATACCTTAGCAGTTGTATCGCTTTAAGTGCGTTGTGTTCCTGTTGTTCGATAGTTGCACGTCGTTTCCTGCTTCGAATTTGTGTGAGCTTTTGTCGGTAATTTCGATGACTCGATATGGTCATTGCCAATTTTATCCCAGGTTACCCTCGTTCGCGTTCTTGGTATGTATTATAAATTTCCTTAACACCATGTCCCTGATTTGGAAGTGTCGTAGGTTAGCTCTTTGGTTGTAATATCTTTTTATCTGTTGTTTCTGTGCGGCCAACCAGACCAGGGTAGCCTCCCGCCTTTTATCCAATAGTTCCAGCTCGTAATCATGGCCTTGCCACTCGACTCTTATGTCGCATATTGGAACCTAAAGCTCAGTTCTCCCACTTCGATCTGTATCAAGGCTTTAGTACTGTAGACTAATGAAAATAGGGTTGCCCCGATACTAGACATTAAGGTCGGACGGTATGCCCCCAAGACTTCGGCCAGGATTTCCTTCCATTTCCCTTTGGCAATGGTCAACCTTTTTTTCAGGTTTTGAAGTATGGTCTTGTTCGTAGATTCTGCCTGTCCATTCCCACTAGCGTGGTAAGGTGTTGATAGTATTTTCTTAATCTTGTGATCTTTGAAGAAGCCAATAAATTGTTTCCCATTATTGCAAACGATTTCGAACGGATTTTCCCATTAATTAGATAAAGTCAATTATTGCTTTTTCCTGGATATTCCCAAACGCCTGAGCTTCGATCCATTTGTAAAAATAATCAGTCATGAATAGATGAATTGAGCCTTACCGAGTGCCCACGGCAGGGGACCGACAATTTCCATTCCCTATTTCATAAATGGCCATGCGAACAAGACTAAATGAAGCAGCTCTCCCGGCTGATGGATCATCGATGAGTATCTCTTGTAGTTTTCACATTTTTGTACAAAGTTTTTTATATGCTTCTCCATTTCGGTCCAGTAATAATCGGCCCTGATTAATTTCCAAACCAAAGATTTCGCCCCCGAATGGTTCCCTAAAGTGCCTTCGTGAACTTCTTTCAAGGCATATTCGGTATCTTCCAGCCCCAAGCATCTGGCTAATGGGCCATCGAATGTTCTTCTGATCAATGTCCTTCAACCAAGATAAATATGGCATCCTTTGTACGTAAGGCCCTCAATTCTTTGGGATCCAAAGGCAATTTTTTGTTTTTCAGGTGGTATATGCATTTGTTCCTCCAATCCCAAGTTAAACTTGTAGAATTTACTTCGGCGTGGCCTTCTTTTATTACTAACTTCATGAATTGTACTACCATTCCCAAACTAAATTCGCCGACATCGACCGATGAACCCAAGTTAGCTAGAGCATCAGCCACACTATTCTAATCTCGGAGTACGTAACACAGGGTCCATTTGCTAAATTGATACAGTGTTACCTGTAACTTGTGTAAGTATCTTTGTATTCGTTCTTCTTTCACTTTGAACATCCTATTAACTTTATTCACCATGAGGAGGGCGTTACGTTTCGCTCCGATCACCTCGGCCCCAAGCGGTTTAGCCAATTTGAGACCTACAATTATGTCCTCATACTCGGCCGCATGGTTAGTTAATTTCACAATGTTAATAGAGTGCCTAACTATATTCCCTGTAGGTGGTTTTAACACCATGCCGAGTTTGGACCCTTTTACAACAAGGCACCTTCCATGAAAGGGTCCAAATTCCCAAAGTAGTCCTCGAGGTCAAAAATAATTTCCTTTCGTCTTTGGATATTAAGGCAGGCATGAAGTCAGCCACGAAGCTTGCCAAAATTTGAGATTTTATGGCGGTTCATGGTTGATACTCGATATCATACCTACTGATTTCAATAGCTAATTTGGATAATCGGCCCAAAATCTCGGGTTTATGCATGACGTTCCTCGGTGGGTAAGAGATTACAACACATATGGGATGGCACTAAAAGTACGGTTTTAACTTTATGGAAGCGCTTAGAAAAGCAAGCACCATTTTTTCCTGATGAGGATAACTTGTTTCGACCTCGCCTAGAGTTCTACTGACATAGTACATAGGATATTGCGTACCTTCCTCTTCCCGAACTAGCTCTCCACTGATCACCACCTCGGAAACCACCAAGTAAAGGTACATCTATTTTCCCGCCTTCGGATTGTACAGCAGGGGCGAACTTGATAGGTACTGTAACGACCCGGCCAGTCATTTTTGGAATTTACGCCCCATTTTTGGAATTTACGCCCCGATCCCCTAAGTTCATTTATTCTATTTTGGTTTGCCGGGATGTTCGGTGTTAGGATTCGTAGTGTTTTGGGACACTTAGTCCCTAAATGAGAGCTTAAGAGTTAGAAAATGGTCCGTATTCAGAGTAGTGTGAAGATGACCTCTAAATGGAAATCAGAATGGAAATCCGATGGTTCCGTTAGGCGATTTTGGGGTTGAGAGCATGTTCGAAATATATTTTGGAAGTCCGTAACTCATTTAGGCTTGAAATGCCGAAGGTTGAATTTTTGAAGTTTCCGTTTCGATAGTGATTTTTTTTATCTGAGGGTCGGATAAAATTTCGGACGTTGCAGTAGCTCCGTCATGTCATTTGGGACGCGTGCGCAAAATTTCAGGTCATTCAGACGTGTTTTGGTTAGGTTTTTGATCGAAAGCATGTTTTGTTGGAATTTGAAGTTCTTAGGCTTGAATCTTTGATTAATTTGTGTTTCGGACGTTGTTTTAGGTGGTTTAAGGATTGATACAAGTTTGAATAAGGTTATGGGATGTGTCTGTGGGTTTCGTTGAGGTCCCGGGGTCCTCAGGTGTATTTTGGATGCTCAACGGAGCACTTTGGAGTTTGTAAATGTTGTAGAAAAATTCCTTCATCTGTTGTAGAACTTTTTTTTCAATCTGATCGCATCCTTATCCATGCGATCGCATAGAGCAATTTTGATGGGGGATAAAACCCTTCTATGTGATCGCATAAGCTATCCGCGATAGCACAGTTCTACCTTTTCCTCTTCTGCGATAACAAGACTTTGCCTGCTTTCGCGTAGACCAATTTCGAACCTTCTAAACTTTCTCTTCTGCGATCGCATTGCTCTGTATGCGTTCGCATAGAATAATTCCTGGGCCCGCAATAATTACTTTTTGCGATTGCATTCCCTCTTCACGATTCATTACAAGTCTAGACAGTTATAAACTTTCCAAAAATGAGGGCTAGCCATTTTTAACAAAACTCAAGCTAGAGAGCTCGGATTTGGGAGGAATTTCGAGGGTTTTCAAGAGCAACAATTGGGTAACAATTCTCTACTATCGTATGCTTCACACCTACTAATCTAATCACGAATTCATCTTTAAATTTCGTATTTTTCGAATGAAAATTGGTAAAAGTTCATAGACCAAAATATTGGGTTTTGAGTGGGCATTTGACCTCCGATTTGGGAGATTTTTTTATGGTTAGACTTGTGAGAGTACGAGAGTTCTAAAAATGTGAAAATTATTTGATTCCGAGACGTTAACTTGAGGGGCATTTTTGTCATTTTACCTATTTTCGCGCCCTAGCTTTGAATTTAAATAGTATAGTCAGTTGCTTGAGATGTTATTTACAATATGTGATTTAATTAGATAGATTTGGGTAATTTGTACGTAGTCGAGTACTCGTGAAAAGAACGCGGTTGCTAGTTGATTTTAGCTGGTTCGAGGTAAGTATCTTGCCTAACCTTGTTTGGGGGACTTCCCATTAGGATTTGAGTCTTCTTTGTTGATTATATTCCTTGTACGCGAGGTGACTAGTGCGTGCTCGGATTTATTTCTGGAAAATTATCCCTTTTAGGTTGTTAGATCTTTGTAATCACCGAATATGACGTTGTTCTTGATACGATTGAGTTCCTTGTTATTAGTTTAACCTCTACATGACTTACTTGGAATTTATTTTGCCCTTTTTGGTAATTCTTGTTGCCTAATTGACTTTTACTTGTTCAATTGTAGACATTTACCCTTCTATAGTCACATTATCATTCTTAATTGCTTGAATTTATTTGGAAATCATTATTTCTATCTCTCGCGTAAATAATTGGTCTTAATTGGAAAGGAGTTAGATATCATGTGTTTAATTGAAATTATCCTTAAATTTAATTATTTGATTCATGTTAACTTCCTTGTTGTTGAACTCATATTATGGAATCGTTGCTTCGTAGTAATTTTCTCCCTTGTCGAGTTATTCTTATTGCGCTTAGTATTTCCCTGTTACGGTTATTCCTTGTGAGTTAGTTGTACCGTCTTTTGGGCAAACAGAATTTCTTGAGTTGATTCTCTTGCTTTGTCCTTGTTTATATATTGTCATTTATTGTGTTGCGTTGGAGATTGTAATGCACGACGTTTATGCCGTGCGGTTGTTGATATTTTGATGTATAAGGTTTCTGCCGTGCGGTTGTTGATATTGTGATGCACGAGGTTTCTGCCGTGCGGTTGTTGTTATTGGAGGTTCACACGAGGTCTTTGTCGTGCGGTTGTTGTTGGAGGTTTACAGGAGGTCTTTACTGCGTTGTTGTTGCTAATGATGTTTTTGCAGATGCGGCGTAATAAGGCGGGATATGTTATATGCTTATATGTGGATTGCGCATGTGGCGGAATAAGGTGGAATATTTTGATGCATGTGTGGTGAAATAAGACGGTGTTTGCTACAATGTTATTGATTGCACACGTGGCGAAATAAGGGGGCTATGTCAGGGGTTGATTGAAATGAATTGTGACGGTTTGTGGAGGCATTTCTATTTTGTTTACTATTGTGATTGTGGGTTGCTTACCTGTACGAGCTTATCGCTCGAGAGTTGTGAAGGATCATTGCACGTGCGGTCCGTTCTCCCTTTATGTTTACTAGTTGGAATAATATTCTTGTTAAAAGCACTTGCACAAGCATACACATAGTTGAATACTCCCATTAGAGGTGGTTTCCTCCGGATTTTGCTAAGGATGGAGGTACACCCTCGTTTATCTATTATATTTGTGAGAGTGGCCCTAGTTAGCCAGTTAGTTGTCAGCATGACCATGAGATTGATGGAGCATAGGATACCAATTGTTAGATTTCAGATGATGGGTCTTCGCGAGTTGTGGTTTGTCCGAGACTTGGTGAAATTATGGAAAGAGTCGAATAAGACCCTTGTGAGCATCATTGTAAGATATGAGTTATTCAATTGTTTTTCCCTTGCCGTGTTGTGACCTTAGGATTTGGATTGTGATTGTATCGTCATTCTGTATCATCATTTATTATATTCTCATTGTTACTTGTTGTATTTTTCGCTTATTGTGAATTGTAGCATTTTCAGTCATTCATGTAGTCTTACATATTTATATGTCATTTCCGTTATACCTATGATTATACTATTTATTGATCGATATGTCTTGACTGTTTCTCGTTACTACTCCATCGAGGTTAGTCTTGATACTTGCCGAGCACCACCGTGGTGTGCTCATGCTACTCTTCTACACATTTTTATTGTGCAAATATAGGTACTCCCGCTCAGTTCTATCAGCCTTGGAAGGAGGCGTATCGGTGGAGACTTCAATGTATATTTGCTACGTCCGCCGACCGAGGAGTCCCTTTCCAGCTTTCTGTAATAAGTATAGTTCTTACAGTATTTCTCCTTTGTATAGATATTCTTGAGTCAGAGCCTCTTATGTATCCCTTAGCTTGTGATTTGTGAGTTTTCGGGTTTTGAGAATGCTGTTAGCTTCCAGAATCATTATGGTGTGTGCCGAGCGGCACCTTAAATATCATTTTTATTTTACTTGCCTAGTTTTATTTACTTTCTTCCACAATTATGGTTTATGCTTATCATTATCTCAGATACCGCTTAGTACAGGTACATCTACTCGTTCACCTTCGAAGTATGGATCAAAGGTGGACTCAAAAGGTACCGTTTAAGTTCTTCCAAGCCCGATTGCCTCCGGGGTCCATGGAAAGTTATATTTTTCTTCAATAATGAGAAAAACCGATGTCACTTATCAAATGATCTCGATACGAATCATCCCAGGGAGGCTATATGCCCGATTAGCTTCTCAACGTCCTTGACATTGTCCACCATAGTAATTTCTTCTATGTCTTTGATTTTGTCGGGATTTCGATTCCCCGACTAGATACCACGAACCCGAGGAATTTTCCCGATCCGGTCCTGAATGCGCACTTTTTCGTGTTCTGCTCATATTGTATTTCTTCATTATGTCGAAGGCTTCCTGCAAATGTTTCAAATGTTCCTCTTCTCGCTTGGACTTGAATAACATGTCGTCAATATAAACTTTCACCGACTTTCCTATACGTTCTTCGAACATCCGATTTACTAGGCATTGATAGGTGGTACCGGAGTTCTTTAGTCCAAATGGAATTATGTTATAACAATAGGTTCTGAATTTCGTGATAAAAGAAGTCTTTTATTGATCGCTCGGGTCCATCCGAATTTGGTTATGCCCAAAATAGGCATCGAGAAAGCTGAGTATCTCATGCTTGGTCGTTACATCGATCATTCGATTGTGTTAGGGCAAGGAAAAGAATCCTTAGGAATACCTTGTTCAAGTCTTTGTAATCTACACATATTCTTAGCTTATTTCCTTTTTTATGTACAACCACTACGTTTACTTACTAGTCGGGGTACTTAACTTCCCGAATAGACCTTATTTGAAGGAGTTTAGATACTTCATCCTTAATGAATGCATGCTTGACCTTGGACCGAGGACATCTCTTTTGTTTAATCGGGTGGAATTTCATGTCCAAACTCAGCTTATGAGTGGTTACCTCCGACGGAATCCCTATCATGTCAAGATAGGATCAAACGAAACAAGCTACGCTAGCTTTAAGAAAATTAATGATTTTTTTCCTGAGCTCGGGGGTTAACCTCGTGCCCAGGTATACCTTTTGATCCGGCAGGTGTTCGATCAATGAGACTTATACTCTAACTCTTCGACCATCAATTTGGTGGCATTGGTATCAGTAGGAGCTATGAACGATCTCGGAACTCCGTAATCATCCTCCTCGTCAACTCCTAGTTCCTCCGGTCCGGCCGGGACCAATGTCGGTGGTTGCTATTTAACTTCGGCCTTCTGGTCGCTCCGTGCTCCTTAATGCCGAGATGGCGGGCAGCGGGAGTACTTCATCGACTGCTAACATCTCTTTTGTAGCCTGCTATTCTTCGTATATCGTCTTGATTCCTCTTGGTGTAGGGAACTTCAACAACCGGTGCAAGGTTGAGGGTACCGCCCTTATGTTGCGCACCCATGGTCTTTCGAATAGAGCGTTACATCTCATGTCCCCTTCGATCATATAGAACTTTATTTCTTGGACTGTCCCGGCAGTATTCACTGGTAGGGTTATCTTACCTTTAAATACACATACTTTAATTTACCATCACAAGATTCAAATTAAAGTCAACTATTATATTTTTAGTGCTCAATCAAACTAAGACAATAATTGAATGGAGTACTACATAATTCACTACCTAATATGAAAATATGTGTTAAAAAGCTGCTTGCGTTTCCAAATGGTAGTGTTGTCATGTAAAATAAATAAAATAAAATAGCTTTGATACCAACTTGTCACGACCCAAATCAAGTCGTGATGGCGCCCAACAATCAAGCTAGGCCGGCCAAACAAACGATTTAATTATAACACAATACCAGTCCCCAAATGGACAGCCCAAAAAGAATATATGAGTTTAAGAACTCCAATAATATTAATACTGAACGAAAGTACTGACACTCCCAAAGATCCGGAGTCACAAGTCTAGAGCCTCTAACAAAACCAACAGGAAATAGAGAGTACGATATAGAAGTACTCAAGTCTGAATACAAAATATAAACGAACAACTGGAATGAGAGGAGAAGCTAGGCTCTGCGAACGTAGGCAGCTACCTCAGCAACTCGATGTGACTATGTAAACGCTGGAGATGTCCGTCTACTGCTCCTGTGTACCTGAGTCTGCACACAAAAGGTGCAGGAGTAGGGGTGAGTACTAAGTACTCAGTGAGTAACAAATATATATATGTAGCTGACAGTAAGAAATCCACAGATTACCACAATATGAAGCTACACTACAGTCCGAATCTCCTACGAACTAGCAGCAATAATACAATACAGCTACCACAGAGTAATTCAACAAATACAAATGCAATGCAATGCACATAATCGCTACGGTGTGTAGCCCGATCCAATTTAACGTCGACGGCGCTCACTGGGGGTGTGTACAGACTCCGGAGGGGCTCCTACAGCCCAAGCGCAACTACTGCGGCGTGCAGCCCGATCCTCGCATCAACCACTGCGGCGTGCAGCCCGATCCCATACTCAGTCCACAATAAGCAATTAAGTCACAAAACAATTCATTTTCCTTATTTCCACTTCTCAATTCATAATTTATGAAAAATACTTTAACTTTATTAATTTTGCAAAAGCCGGTGACTTAGCATTTCAAAAGTGTGATTACAATTTCCAGGACTGAGATCAGTGATTTAAGCAATTATAGCTATCACATAAATACTGTCCTCTAAGGACGCTACAGATCGGCACAAGGCCCCAAACAAGGCTTACAACCCACAATATAGCAAATACCGTGTATTTCCAACACTAACACATATTATTCATATCCTGGGATGGACCAAGTCTCAATCCCCAATCACAGTCAATCCCGCACCTGCCACGGTGTGCGAGCCACGCCCTATTAGCGTCACAATGTGCTAAGCCGGGGTTTCGAACCCTCAGGCTACAATATACACAAACTACTCACCTCTAGCCGGTCGTCGAATCGTCCGCGATGCCTTTTCCTTTGAATTGCGATGCCTCGTGTGTCGAATCTAGTCAAATGACAATAATTATATCAATTACGGGTCAAAGAATCATAACCCACTTCAATTTATATGAAATTCGCAAAATTACACTAAGTTGGTAAAACCCGACCCCGGGCCCCACTGCTTGGAAAATTCCGAAATTAGTACCAATGCGATCCTTATCTCGCCACGAGTCCGTGCATATAAAATTTATCGAAATCGGAGTTCAAATGACCCTCCAAATCCAAAAATCCCGTTTTTAATACTTAGGCCACATTTCTTCAAGATTTCAACCCAATTTCATGAAGATTGATGTTAATACTACCATAAATTGATGTTTTTGAGTCAAGAATCTTACCTCCAACGATACCCGATGACTTCTCGGTGATTTCCTCGAGTTTTCTTCTCTCTAGGGCTCAAATGTGTGTTTTTGGGTTGAAAACCCGTAACTCTCTGCTTCTGGATTTTTATTCACTGCCAGAACCCATTGTTCATCGCGTTCGCGTGACCCTCTACGCGTTCGCGATGAACAGCCTTGCCTTACCCTTCGCGAACGCGACGCTGGCCACGCGTTCGCGATGCTCAAAACCTGCAACCCTTCGCGGACGCGACGCACCCCACGCGTTCGCGATGTTCAAACTTCCCAGCCACTCGGATTTCCTCTACGCGTTCGCGATGGGCCTCCCGCGAACGCGAAGCACAACATCCCGACCCTACGCGAACGCGACGCCTTCTCTCGCGAACGCGAAGCACAACCAGCCTTGGCCTTCGCGAACGCGACACCAGTCACGCGAACGCGAAGGCTTGAGGACCTGGGCAGAACCTGCAGTTTTCTGCAGAGTTTTTCCAAGTTCTAATTGCCCGGTTGATGGTCCGAATCCATCCCGAGGCCCCCGGGACCCCAACGAAAACCACCAACATACTCCAAAACATGATACGGACTTGTTCCAATCATAAAAACACCATACTAAACATCAAAATCACCAATTAACCACGTGATTCAAGCCTAAGTTTCTTCAAAACTTTCAAAACTAACATTCAATCCAAAACCCGATCAAACGATGTCCGAATGACCTCAAAATTTGCAGACATATCCAAAATCACATAACGAAGCTACAGAAATTGTCGGAATTCCATTCCGACCCCCCGATCAAAATATCACCTACCATCCGGTTTTCGCCAAAATTCAACATTCGCCAATTCAAGCTTAAAACTACACCGGACCTCCGAATTCAATTCCGATTGTTCTCCTAAGTCATAAATGATCCCCCGGAACTAGTCGAATCATTAGAATCCGATTCCGAGCACTCTAACTCAATAGTCAACTCTTGGTTGACTTTTCATATTCAAGCTTTCCTCAAACATGCTATTTGTTTCATTTTCAATCCAAATCACCTCTAACTCACCCGATATACTCTAATATTGTTTTAAAAGCATAACATATGAAAATGTAAGGTAACGGGGTGGTAATTCCCGTAACGACGGGCCGGGTCGTTACATTCTCCCCAACTTAAACAAACGCTCGTCCGCGAGCGGGTTAAGAAACATACCTGGAGTATTAAACAAGTGTGGATATCTGCTTTGCATCTCCTGCTCGGCCTCCCAAGTTGCTTCCTCCACGGGACGACCTCTCCACTGCACTTTCACTGAAGCTATATCCTTAGATCTCAGCTTACGAACCTGTCGACCCAAAATAGCTACTGGTTCCACATCATAAGTCAAATCCTCATCTAGCCGTATCGTGCTGAAGTCCAACACATGAGACGGGTCTCCGACATACTTCCGGAGCATAGATACATGGAACACCGGGTGAACCCCCGACAAACTGGGTGGCAAAGCAAGCATATAAGCCACCTCCCCAACTTTCCTAAGCACCTCAAAAGGTCCAATAAACCTTGGGCTCAACTTTCCTTTCTTTCCAAACCTCATAACACCCTTCATAGGCGAAACTTTCAGCAACACCTTTTCACCTACTGAATAAGACACATCTCGGACCTTCCGGTCTGCATAACTCTTCTGACGCGACTGAGCTGTGCGAAGTCTCTCCCGAATCACCTTCACCTTATCTAAGGCATCTTGGACTAACTCTGTCCCTAACAACCTAGCCTCGCCGGGCTCGAACCAACCGACTTGGAGATCTACACCGCCTCCCATATAAAGCTTCATACGGTGCCATCTGAATGCTGGACCGATAGCTATTATTGTAAGCAAACTCCGCCAAAGGCAAATAATCAGCCCATGAACCACCAAAATCAATGACACAAGCACGCAACATGTCCTCCAATATCTGAATAGTACGCTCAGGACTGCCCATCCGTCTGTGGATGAAATGCTGTGCTCAGCTCTACCTGTGAACCCAACTCTCGCTGAAATGTCCTCCAGAATTGAGATGTGAACTGGGTACCTCTGTCCGATATAATGGAAATAGGAACTCCATGCAATCTCACTATCTCACGGATGAATATCTCTGCCAACCGCTCTGAGGTATAGGTAGTACACACTGGGATGAAATGAGCTGACTTGGTCAACCTATCCACCACCACCCAAACTGAATCAAACTTCCTCGCTGTCCGAGGGAGTCCACTAACAAAGTCCATAGTTATTCTTTCCCACTTCCACTCCGAAATATCAATACGCTGGAATACACCACCAGGTCTCTGATGCTCATACTTGACCTGCTGACAGTTTAGACACCGAGCCACATGGCTCACAATATCTTTCTTCATCTTTCTCCACCAGCAATGCTGCTTCAAATCCTGATACATCTTCGCGGCTCCTGGATGAATAGAATACCGCGAGCTGTGGGCTTCCTCCAATATCAACTCACGTAGGCCATCAACATTGGGCACGCATATCCGGCCCCGCATCCGCAATACACCATCACTATCAATAGTGACATCTCTGGCATCATCATGCTGAACTCTGTCCTTAAGGACAAGTAAGTGCGGATCATCATACCGGCGCTCTCGAATACGATCATATAAAGAAGAACGAGCTACTACACAAGCCATCACCCGACCGGGCTCAGAAATATCCAGCCTTACCATCTGATTAGCTAACGCCTGAACATCAACTGCTAGGGGTCTCTCCCCAACTGGAATATACGCCAAACCGCCCATACTAATAGCCTTCCGGCTCAATGCATCAGCCACTACATTGGCTTTCCCATGATGATACAAGATAGTAACATCATAGTCTTTAAGCAATTCAAGCCATCTCCGCTGCCTCAAATTTAGATCTTTTTGCTTAAACAAATGCTGAAGGCTGCGGTGGTCTGTATATACATCACAAGATACACCATATAGATAATGCCTCCAAATCTTCAAGGCATGAACAATAGCAGCTAACTCCAAATCATGAACAGGGTAGTTCTTCTCGTGGGGCTTTAACTGACGAGAAGCATATGCAATAACTCTACCCTCCTGCATCAACACACAACCGAGTCCAACTCTAGAAGCATCACAATACACCGTATATGACCCTGAAGCTGATGGTAACACAAGTACTGGAGCCGTGGTCAAAGCCTCCTTGAGCTTCTGAAAGCTCTCTTCACATTCATCAGACCACACAAATGGAGCATTCTTCTGTGTCACCTTAGTCAACGGTGAAGCAATAGATGAGAAATCCTGAACAAACCGACGGTAATAACCTGCCAAACCGAGAAAACTACGAATCTCTGTAGCTGAGGAAGGTCTGGGCCAATTCTGCACTGCCTCGACCTTCTGAGGATCAACCCTAATACCATCACTGGACACTATATGTCCCAGAAAACCCACAGTATCAAGCCAGAACTCACACTTAGAGAATTTTGCATAAAGCTTCTCTTCCCTCAACCTCTGCAATGCCACTCTCAAATGCTGTGCATGCTCCTCCTGGCTGCGTGAATATACCAGGATATCATCAATAAACACAATCACAAAAGAATCAAGGTACGGCCGAAATACACTATTCATCAAGTGCATGAATGCCGCTGGGGCATTAGTCAACCCGAAAGACATCACTAGGAACTCGTAGTGCCCATATCGCGTCCCGAACGCTGTCTTCATAATATCCGAGTCCCTGGTCTTCAACTGATGGTAGCCCGATCAAAGATCAATCTTAGAAAATACACTAGCTCCTTGGAGCTGATCAAATAAGTCCTCAATACGAGGCAATGGGTATTTATTCTTCACTGTTACCTTTTTCAGCTGCATGTAATCAATGCACATTCTCATTGTGCCATCTTTCTTCTTCATGAACAACACCGGTGCACCCCAAGGTGACACACTCGGACGAATGAAACCTTTATCTAGGAGTTCCTGAAGCTGTTCTTTCAATTCATTTAACTCTGCTGGTGCCATGCGATAGGGAGGAATAGAAATGGGCTGAGTGCCCGGCACCAAGTCAATACCAAAATCGATATCTCTGTCAGGCGGCATGCCTGGTAGGTCTGCTGGAAATACATCCGGAAACTCCCTCACAATGGGGACCGAATCAAGACTGGGTGTCTCGGCCTCAACATTTCTAATGAAGGCCAAATAAGATAAGCAACCCTTCCCAATCATTCGTTGGGCCTTTATATAGGAAATCACCGTGTCGGACACATAATCAGTCAAGCCACACTACTCAATCCTCGGATTACCTGGAATAGCTAGTGTGACTGTCTTGGCATGACAATCCAGAACCGCATGGTAAGGAGATAGCCAATCCATGCCTAGGATCACATCGAAATCTACCATGCCCAGTAGTAGTAAATCAACTCGGGTCTCCAGACCCCCAATAGTAACAAGACAAGATCGATATACCCGATCCACAACAACAGTATCCCCCACCGGGGTAGACTCATGTACGGGCAAAGCAAGAATACCACGGGTCATGCCCAAATAAGGAGCAAAATATGAAGATACATAGGAATAAGTGGATCCGGGATCGAACAAAAATGAGGCATCTCTGTGGAAGACTAAAATAATAGATGTAATAACAACGTCTGAAGCGACCGCATCTGAACGGCTCTAAAGAGCATAACAACGAGCCAGACCACCTGACCGGCCTCCCCTCGAGGGCGACCCCAAGCTGCCTCACCCTCACCCCTAGCTTGCGGGGCTGGTGCTGAAGTAGATGGACCAGAAGATGAGGGCTGCCCCCTATGCTGAGATGGCCTGGATACAAGACGGGGACACTCTCTCCGAACATTCCCAAACTCCCTACACTCAAAGCAACTCCCAGGTGCTAGGGGCTGGGACTGAAGGGAACCTTTCGCACCGGAATGACCAGCCGAAGAACCCGATCGGGAAGAACCCTAAACAGATGGAGCCAGAGATGAACTCTGTGCTGGTAGGGCACTAAGAAATGGTTGTCCCTGATGAGAACCCTGATGACCTCGGCAATAAGAAGACCCATGGTACTCTAAGCGGGCTGGTTGATGGAGCACCACTGTAACTGCCAGTACCACGAGGCCTCTTAGCCTCTCTCTCCTCTCGCTCTCTGCGGCGATCTGTCTCAATGTGACGGGCCGCATCAACCACCTCCTCAAAGGTAACCGTAGAAACTCTCTCCCGGGTCATCAATATGCGGATGGGATAAATAAGACCATCAATAAATCTCCCGATCCTCTCCCTGTTGTCGGTAGGAACCATCCACATGGCACGACGGGCCAGCTGTGAATCTCATCTCATACCGATTAACCGTCATCTCTCCCTCGCTTCAACCACTCGAACCGACGTCGCAGCTCCTCTGAGATCGAGGCACGCACTTCTCCAAAAATACCGCGGAGAACCGTCGCTGCGAGGGCACCGCCCCACCGGGCCTACGCCTCTCAAAATCCTCCCACCACCGGAAAGCTGCACCTGTGAACCGGAAAGTAGTGAATGAAACACCGCCGGACTCTAGAATACCCGCGCGCGAGCGATACGCCGACATCCGTCAAGAAAACCCCGGGCATCCTCGCCCTCGGCTCCACTAAATGTCGAGGCCGTAGCCTCTCAAATCTCTCCAAGCGACGCCGCTCATCGTCGGCATAACCGGAACCACATATGCAGTGAGCCGGTGCAACCGGTGCAACCGGCCGAATCGGCTCGGCGGTCCGAGCCACGGGGTCCGATTCCCTCCCCCCGCCCGTGAAGATGATACCGCAGCAGTAGCAAGCAACTACCCGTGCCAATCCTGTGCACACTGATAATATCCGAGCCAAGGTCTCTCGAAGACCCGCGATCACAACAGGCACCGCCGTGCCTCGAACCTCGAGCCGCCGAGCGTTCACCGCCGGAATCCGGTCCTCGAGTCCGATCCGCCGGCGGGTCGCCAGCGTGCCGGCGCCGTGCCGTCGCTCTACCTCTACCACGACCACGGCCTCTCGGGTGCCAACGGCGGTCGTCCGCCACGTCCGTTAGCTCGTGTTCTCGCCATCTCGCGAGAGAATAGAATATGGAAAAATTTAATTTCATGATAACACAAATCGCACGATGTGAATTCAAGAAAATGAGGTTTTTCCTAAAGTCTCTGTAGCCCTTCGAAGATAGATACGGACGTCTACGTACCGATCTGCGAAAGCCTACTAAACCGGCTCACGACTCGCGAGTCCTAATAACCTAGAGCTCTGATACCAACTTGTCACGACCCAAATCCAGTCGTGATGGCGCCCAACAATCAACCTAGGCCAGCCAAACAAACGATTTAATTATAACACAATACCAGTCCCCAAATGGACAGCCCAAAAAGAATATATGAGTTTAAGAACTCCAATAATATTAATACTGAACGAAAGTACTGACACTCCCAAAGATCCGGAGTCACAAGTCTAGAGCCTCTAACAAAACCAACAGAAAATAGAGAGTACGATATAGAAGTACTCAAGTCTGAATACAAAATATACAATAACAACTGGAATGAGAGGAGAAGCTAGGCTCTGCGAACGTAGGCAGCTACCTCAGCAACTCGATGTGACTATGTAAACGCTGGAGATGTCCGTCTACTGCTCCTGTGTACCTGAGTCTGCACACAAAAGGTGCAGGGAGTAGGGGTGAGTACTAAGTACTCAGTGAGTAACAAATATATACATGTAGCTGACAGTAAGAAATCCACAAAATACCACAAAATGAAGCTACACTACAATCCGAATCTCCTACGAACTAGCAACAATAATTCCATACAGCTATCACAGAGTAATCCAACAAATACAGATGCAATGCAATGCACATAACTGCTACGGCGTGTAGCCCGATCCAGTTTAACGTCGACGGCGCTCACTGGGGGTGTGTACAGACTCCGGAGGGGCTCCTACAGCCCAAGCGCAATACTGCTGCGGCGTGCAGCCCGACCCTCATATCAACTACTGTGGCGTGCAGTCCGATCCCACACTCAGTCCACAATAAGCAATTAAGTCACAAAACAATTCATTTTTCCTTATTTCCAGTTCTCAAATTCATAATTTATGAAAAATACTTTAACCTTATTAAATTTGTAAAAGCCGGTGACTTAGCATTTCAAAAGTGTGATTACAATTTCCAGGACCGAGATCAGTGATTTAAGCAATTATAGCTATCACATAAATATTGTCCTCTAAGGACGCTACAGATCGGCACAAGGCCCCAAACAAGGCTTACAGCCCACAAATATAGCAAATACAGTGTATTTCCAACACTAACATCATATTATTCATTCCCGGGATGGACCAAGTCTCAATCCCCAATCACAATCAATCCCGCACCTGCCACGGTGTGCGAGCCACGCCCTATTAGCGTCACAATGTGCTAAGCCGGGGTTTCGAACCCTCAAGCTACAATATACACAAACTACTCACCTTTAGCCGGTCGTCGAATCGTCCGCGATGCCTTTTCCTTTGAATTGCGATGCCTCGTGTGTCGAATCTAGTCAAATGACAATAATTATATCAATTACGGGTCAAAGAATCATAACCCACTTCAATTTATATGAAATTCGCAAAATTACACTAAGTTGGTAAAACCCGACCCCGGGCCCCACTGCTTGGAAAATTCCGAAATTAGTACCAATGCGATCCTTATCTCGCCACGAGTCCGTGCATATAAAATTTATCGAAATCGGAGTTCAAATGACCCTCCAAATCCAAAAATCCCGTTTTTAATACTTAGGCCACATTTCTTCAAGATTTCAACCCAATTTCATGAAGATTGATGTTAATACTACCATAAATTGATGTTTTTGAGTCAAGAATCTTACCTCCAACGATACCCGATGACTTCTCGGTGATTTCCTCGAGTTTTCTTCTCTCTAGGGCTCAAATGTGTGTTTTTGGGTTGAAAACCCGTAACTCTCTGCTTCTGGATTTTTATTCACTGCCAGAACCCATTGTTCATCGCGTTCGCGTGACCCTCTACGCGTTCGCGATGAACAGCCTTGCCTTACCCTTCGCGAACGCGACGCTGGCCACGCGTTCGCGATGCTCAAAACCTGCAACCCTTCGCGGACGCGACGCACCCCACGCGTTCGCGATGTTCAAACTTCCCAGCCACTCGGATTTCCTCTACGCGTTCGCGATGGGCCTCCCGCGAACGCGAAGCACAACATCCCGACCCTACGCGAACGCGACGCCTTCTCTCGCGAACGCGAAGCACAACCAGCCTTGGCCTTCGCGAACGCGACACCAGTCACGCGAACACGAAGGCTTAAGGACCTGGGCAGAACCTGCAGTTTTCTGCACAGTTTTTCCAAGTTCTAATTGCCCGGTTGATGGTCCGAATCCATCCCGAGGCCCCCGGGACCCCAACGAAAACCACCAACATACTCCAAAACATGATACGGACTTGTTCCAATCATAAAAACACCATACTAAACATCAAAATCACCAATTAACCACGGATTCAAGCCTAAGTTTCTTCAAAACTTTCAAAACTAACATTCAATCCAAAACCCGATCAAACGATGTCCGAATGACCTGAAAATTTGCAGACATATCCAAAATCACATAACGAAGCTACATAAATTGTCGGAATTCCATTCCGACCCCCGGATCAAAATATCACCTACCATCCGGTTTTCGCCAAAATTCAACATTCGCCAATTCAAGCTTAAAACTACACCGGACCTCCGAATTCAATTCCGATTGTTCTCCTAAGTCATAAATGATCCCCCGAACTAGTCGAATCATTAGAATCCGATTCCGAGCACTCTAACTCAATAGTCAACTCTTGGTTGACTTTTCATATTCAAGCTTTCCTCAAACATGCTATTTGTTTCATTTTCAATCCAAATCACCTCTAACTCACCCGATATACTCTAATATTGTTTTAAAAGCATAACATATGAAAATGTAAGGTAACGGGGTGGTAATTCCCGTAACGACTTTTCTAGCTTTATAAATTGATCATATCAATATCATATTAGAATTACTGTCTCTATACACATATGACATACTCCGATCCTTCATCATAAAACGGCAACAGGGTAAACCAATATGTGCCTAAAAATTCTTCCCAGTTGCTCTTACGTACGAATACGTCTTCCATATCAACCATATTTCATTAATGTCGTTTCCTAGTTGCAAATTATCAAGTTCAAGATTTTTTATCTATTGTTTGATTCATGACGTAACAAATATACATTTACTTAGTAATTTTTACTTCTTGCATCCAATGTCATAAAAATAGAGTCACTTGGGTGTGGCGGCGCTAAGCAAACTTGACAGAAAACTTGCTGAAAGATGTGCATATTGGCGGAAAGGCCTAAAAATACAACTCAACTTTTAAAAATGGTTTATCCATATCATCTGTTAGAAAAATATTTATTTCATGCGACTGCCGTTACATATTTGGCTTATCTATGCCATTATTAACTAACAGCTTAATTTTATTTGGCTCATCCATGCCAGTGTCGTTAGTCAATAGTGGCTGCACGGATGGCCAAATGAGTAACGGCAGTGACATGAAATAAACATATTTTTAACGGATGACATGAATAAATCATTTCTAAAAGTTAAGTGACACTTTTAGATATTTTCCGTTGATTTAATTCGAAAAACCACGAATAGGAATTTTAACTTTGTCAGAGAATGTAAGAAGAATTGAGAAGCATAAAATCTTGTTGGAATTTAGGCATCTTTTATTGATCCAACAAAATCCTTTTAGTTTAGACGCAGTGGCGAATTTACTTTTTGAGGTATGGGTGTTGAAGCACCGATTGACTTTAACCAAATTGTGTTATGTATTCACAGATAATATTTAAAATCTTAAAAATTGACCATGAGCACCCACTGTAATCATGTTTGAGCGCTATAAATTTACGCTAAAATAAGTGAAGTACCCACAATCTATAAATCCTGAATCTGTCACTATTTAGACGTTGTCTTCAATAGTTTGGTTGCCTAAGAATCGATATTGGGTTGTGAATATATAGGAGATTGTTAACATAAAGCTCCTTTTTTGACTTAATAATTAGAGAAATATACACTGAAAAATTGCTTCATGTTCAGTCTTGAATCGTCCTTCTCAATCCTTCTTTCTTGATTAAATATCTATTTTGATGATATATCTCTCCAAGTTGAAGAGTGAAGCCATATCCCTCTATGGCGAATAAAGTATAATCCTCTAAATTAAATTGGAGGAAATATTTTTCACGTCATCGACTCTTTTAGTCAACCTTTGTTCTTCTAAATTAACTTATTATGGTTAAGTGATTTGACTAGGTGAAAATGTATATTAGTTAACCATGACTAGATAGAGGAAATTTATTTACAAATATATATCATGCATCTATTGATTTGATGTAAAATCCTGATATAATTTTTTTATGCTTTGTGTCTATCTGATCTTTTCTTATTCTTTCTTTTTCAGCACAATAATTGGAATAATTTGGATTGAGTTATATACTTAGGGGTGTTCACGGTTTGACGGAAAATCGATCCAAATCGAAAAACGAATCAAATCGATTAAGTAAACCGATATTTTTTTTGATTTGGATTAGTTTTGGTTTTAAATTTTAAAAATCGATAATATTTGGTTTGATTTTGGTTCTATTTTAAAAAATCAAAAAATAAACCGAACCACACCGATTAATTATATACAAAATTTAATAATTATTTATATACAATATAATATCTTTTCATTAATAATTTTAACTGTTATTTTGAATTTTGGTTAATCCTGTTATATCTTAAAAGATTGCATATACCCAAAACAATAAGATTCGACCAATTTTCTTTTCATTAATAGAGTCTAATTCTCTAACCCTCCGCATATACTTTTGCCTAAAAGAAAAGTTAAAAAACAACAACCACAAGAATAGAGAAAGTACATTCAAATTGCAAGACAACAATTGCTAAAGCTTGAGAAAGCAAAATTTTAGTTTGTTTTTTGTTCATTCTTTTCATATAAACAGGTAAATAAACTTTCAGTTTTCAAAGAAATATATAAAAAGCATAAATTTGATAAATTAGAATTCTATTTAGAGTGAATGTCTATCTTGTGGAGAGTATTACTTTGTGACTAAGTCATATTTCTCCTATAAATAGAGTGGTCTTACCCCATTGTAAATCATCCCAAAATTCAATAAGAATTCTCTCTCCCTACTTTTCTCTACAATATTGTTCTTGTTCTTTTATTATTTCATAACACGTTATCAGCACGAGACTCTAACCAATTGAGTAGAAACTTTGGGATTGAGCATAATGATTGTCAATTATTTCATGAACTTCCTTCATGATTAAAATTCTGGATTTAAGGTAAGTATTTTACTTTTCTCTTTCAAATTCTTGAAATTCTATAATTTGATTTTATATACAGGAAGACAACAAAGTTTGGTTATAACTCTAATGGAGTTTTTAAGAAATTACAACCGCCCAAAGTGGCAAAGTTTCTATGCCTTGTCATGATTAAATTCATGTATGATTGTGGGCAAAAAAATTGAAAACACGTCCTATTGAATTTGCTCCATTCTCATTCCCTTTAGAGAATGTGATAGCAGTATGTGATAAGTCTGAAAGAAGACAAAATTATTACCGTGAAGGTATCAATGGATGTGGACGTGGCAATAGAAGAAATTATAATCGTCACCATTGTGATAATGAGAATAATAAGGATTCTCAAAATAATCCTTCACTCTGTGAAGTAAATATTTGTCATCGATTTGACGTGAGATTTTATATAGCACATATAGATGATTATGGTCCATTCATGATGGGAATGTGACAACATCTGATTTATGAAGACATATTCATTCTTGAAAGAATATGAACATGCTATTGGTATTGAATATACCACACTCACCTCTAGAAGGAGGTTTGAGATGATATAAGAACATAATATCATTATTATGGCATGAATGACCATTGATCACGTACCTATTGTACGCCAAAATATTTTGGCAATGTGATTATTAAAGGACAACAATAATGCAAGAAACATATCTTGCATATAATTTTGGTCATGACCATAATGGTATAACTTTCTCTTTAAAAGAGATATTCACCATATGGGTATTGATGAATATGTGGTACTACAAAATTAATTGAGAACTCTGCAAGATCCAATTATATTATTTTGGAGAAACACAATTGATTACCAATAAGGTGTTGTGTTGTAGTAAGTCTCAAAGAATCTTATTCAGTTTCCAAAGTATACGCGAAAGCGGTTGATTATATTGAGACTATAAATAAAGGAAAGATTTAATGTCCTCTATTACTACAACTTGTAGTGGGATAATATGTATGTGAAAAACTACCCGCTTTATTCTCCAATTTGTACTACATAAACAAAGAATACCACAATGAAGTGGATATTGATATAAAAACCCATATCATAATAAACTTGGAGTTTATTCATAATTGGACACATCATGGTATAAATTTGAAGTTTATCAATATTGATAATTTATCCAGTTGGCATAATTGGTTTTGTCATATCAATTTAAGTATGATGTGCAAAAATAATAGAGAATCCACATGGGTAAATATTAAACAACTAGAAAGTTCTTTACGAATTCTCTTACATTGCTTGTTCTCATTAATTAATTGATCAACTAAAATTGGGATTGAATCCCATGAATGCTGGAAATATCAAAGGTGAATATGGGCCCATTCACCTGCCATGTATACCACATAAGATGCATTTATGAGATAGTTACATGTGCAATTATTATTAACCTGCAACATGGCCGGCATGTGTTTAGCAAAATAATTTATTGAGTGCCTCCACTTGATAGATAAACAATTGTTTATGAGAACAAATTTATATATATCAATTTGATATACATTATATACGAAAGTATATTATTTTCTCCCCTCACAAGTGGTTCAGGGTCAGGAACCAAATAATTTCATCTTATTATTATTGATGTGCAATGTATATTTTGATTAACACCATAACGCACAAAGATGAGTTCTCAAAGTTGAGGAAACAAGTTAGTTTATCTAGCATAATTGATTTAGCCATATCAATTTAAGTATGATGTGCAAAAATAATAGAGAATTCACATTGGAAAATATTAAAGAACTAGAAAGTTCTTTACGAATTCTCTTACATTGCTTGTTCTCATTAATTAATTGACCAACTAAAATTGGGATTGAATCCCACATGGGTAAATATTAAACAACTAGAAAGTTCTTTACGAATTCTCTTACATTGCTTGTTCTCATTAATTAATTGATCAACTAAAATTGGGATTGAATCCCATGAATGCTGGAAATATCAAAGGTGAATATGGGCCCATTCACCTGCCATGTATACCACATAAGATGCATCTATGAGATGGTTATATGCGCGATTATTATTAACCTGCAACATGGTGTTTGCAAGGCAACTTGCTCAATAATTTAATTTATAGCAAAATAATTTATTGAGTGCCTCCACTTGATAGATAAACAATTGTTTATGAGAACAAATTTATATATATCAATTTGATATACATTATATACGAAAGTATATTATTTTCTCCCCTCACAAGTGGTTCAGGGTCAGGAACCAAATAATTTCATCTTATTATTATTGATGTGCAATGTATATTTTGATTAACACCATAACGCACAAAGATGAGTTCTCAAAGTTGAGGAAACAAGTTAGTTTTTCTAACATGAGGGGGAGACAAGATACAACAGTTGAGAAAAGTTACATGAAATAAATTATCATTTATACATCGAGATCCTCGAATAAAATAATATGAACTTGAAGTTCATAAAAGGATAATTTATGTGCAATTTATTGCAAAGCATGCCAGACGCATTTGCTGACCCAAAGAAAGTAACTATATTCTCACTGCAAATGCTCATATTATAATAAGTCCTAGAAGGACAAAGTCTATGGTAAGCTTAAAGCGTACAGACAATTCGGTTTCAAATAAATTTCTTGATAAAGAAGATGAGCAAATGATCAAAATGATCATAATAAAAGAGGCAAGTGATCCAGAAGATCACATGACATAACACTTCATAATATCTCATGAGAGATTCAGGTACCTGAATATATGAATGAAGAGATCTCTATGTTATGTCATTACGAAAATACATTGAAACTGATATAAAATCTTTGTCGACGTCAACCTTTAAGAAGCTAGTGTACAAGATCGGGATGCGAAGGCTTAAGGATGTGAATTGATGCTCTCATCGGGGGAGTTAATGTGCGTTGCACTCTTTTTCCCTTACAAGGTTTTGTCCCACTAGGTTTTCCTTGCGAGGTTTTTAACGAGGCAACCAAAAGGCGTATTATTAGATATGTGTACTCTTTTTTCTTTTCTAGATTTTTTTTCCCATTGGGTTTTATTTTAGTTAAGGTTTTAATGAGGCACATTACTTATTGAGTAGACATTCAAGGGGGAGTGTTAAGAATAGAATTCTATTTAGAGTGAATGTCTATCTTGTGGAGAGTTTTACTTTGTGACTAAGTCATATTTCTCCTATAAATAGAGGGGTCTTACCCCATTGTAAATCATCCCAAAATTCAATAAGAATTCTCTCTCCCTACTTATCTCTACAATATTGTTCTTCTTCTTTTATTATTTTTTGATAAATTATTTTCAGATTGTTGTCTGGCGTTGTTGTAATATTATCAACTTATCATTAGCTCACTAAGAACCGAAAATCGAACCAAACCGAACCATACCAACAATAATTAAACCGATGGTTTGTATTTAAGTTGGTTTGGTTTTGATTTTAAAATTTTAAAAATCGATTAAATTGGTTTGGTTTTGATTTTGGTTTAATCGAAAATCGATCAAACCGAACCGTGAACAACCCTATCCTTACTCCTTATGTCTTTTGTTACCTGGGTGTTCTATGGTTATTTGCTATTCAACAAAGTAATGCGAAATATTCTGGGCTGAAATCGAACCTCGAATTATTTTGTCAACAAAATATTTTATTCGTCAAAAGAAAAAAAAAATTCGGGACCAAAAAAAAAAAAAAAAAAGAACCTCAGTATCTATACAATGGATAATGAAAATTAAAAAAAAAAAAGAATAATGAAAACTAGGAGTAAATAAGATCGCTTGCTCATCCCTTGGGGAACTACAGTTTGGGCCGGTAAGGCCCTATATTTGGATACGGGCTTCAAAGGTTGGGGAAGGAACTCAGCCTAACTACTTAGGGGGCAATTGCATTAATAGCCGCTTAGAGGTCATCTGTTTAAAATATAGCCGAAATTACTAAATTTTTAATGTGTATTCGCTTAAAAATCAACTTCAGATTCATGAGATTGAAGTTAAATATCTCGAGGCTAAAGTTACAAACTTTAGGCACACATATTTGAAGCTGGCATTTGCATCTAACCCGCTTGTTGTGTAATATTTTGATCTGTGCCTGCTTTGTAAATTTTTTTTGCAAGCATACCTATTTTTCCGCATAACTTCAGCATACAGGGCTGAAGTAACAGAAGTATCACGCAAAACCTCAGCATTCTAGTAGCCGGGCCTGAAGTTCAGCTCTAGAGCTGAATTTTTTGTTTTGTAACTGGCGAACTTTAGCTCTAGAGCTAAAAAATATTTTTGGAACTGTCGAACTTCAACTCTAGAGCTGAAGTTTTTATCGAAGGAAATTTTTGTTTTGTATCTTGGCACAATCCTAAACATCCCAATCCTTTAATTTGATTTAAAAAAAATAAGCTACTTAATTTGACTCACTAGTAGTAGTGACTAGGAGAAGACAGAAGAGAAGGGCAACAAATACTGTGTATTTAGCCATATCTAGCTTGTTTTTCTTTTGGATTTCTTGGTGAGAAAACTAACAACAGCAATGATGATATTTATAGCATGGTATTTGCTCAACATTGCCAACTTAATTCATTTTTTACTAATTCACGTATTCACATCATTATTATGTACATGAGAAAGTAAAAAGAATAGTCTAGGAGATTCCTTCTCTTAGATTTGGGCTTTCAAAAACCACCTTCCAAAATTTTAAATTTGGGCTTTCAAAAAATCAATCTTCTCTCTGAAATCTCTTACATTTTAATATCCTATCTATATTCTATATTATTTTCTCAATTTTGTTACTATCAACTATCAAGTAACAAGTATCAATTGCTATCTTTCAAGTTTAAATTTTCTAGTATTTGGGCAAATTTGTTGGATTGCATTTCAAGTTTCAAATAATTTATCGATTATTTGGAGTAATATTTGGGCAATTTATTCAAGGTTTAATATTTAATCACGGTGCAGTACTCCTTCCATCTCCTAATTTTAATATATACTTTTTGCGTGTCGTTTTAGTGCTTCATTTTTGTGTTTACTTTATGTATTATATTTTCGTATTTCATTGTGTGTTTAATATTTATGTTAGCTTTTTTAATATAATTTCATATTTTCTGATGCTTGTAGTAAAATACAACATGCTTGTGGCTATATTTTTCATGCTCATAAACAAAGTAGAATTCGTGAATTTGCTCAACAATGTGCTAGTGCTGGCCTTCCATTTAGAAAAGTTCCAAAAGATGTTTGTACTAGGTGGAATTCTACTTATGAAATGCTTAAAGTTGCGTATAATTATCGGGTGCCTATCCAAAAGGTATTTAATATGCATAATGCTTACCCCTCTGATCAAATAATTGATTCTGATTGGGATCAGATCAGAGAGCTTACTAGATTTATAGAAAAATTTTATTATGCTACAAAATAATTTTTTGGTATATATTATCCTACTGTTACAGAAATATATGATATTTTTATGGAATTTCTGTTGTATTTGTAAGTATAAAACAAATCCAACTTATGCACCTGCCATTAATGAAATAATTTTAAAATTTTAAAAGTATTTTTTCCTATTCCCGAAGTTTATTTAATTTCTACTCTACTTAACTCATCTTTAAAACTAAGAGGTGCAAATGGACTTGTTCGTAAAATTTATGAGAATTTAGAAATTCAAGAAAATGAACAGCCATCTCTCGAAAACTGTCAAGCTAGCATATATTCTTATGCTAGATCAATGTTTGATAAATATAAATCTATGGATACAACTAGTACTGAAACTGTTCTTTCTACTTTTAAGTCTGGAGCAGAAGTTTTATGGGAAGATATGGATGATATAACAGGTTTTGATTCCTCTATTGATGATGAACTTGTTTCTTATTTTAATCAAGGATTGAAAAATATTAAAGACGAAGAAGGCAAGGAACAACTTTTCATGGTGGAGGGAGCGTGGCAAGGCTTTTCCAACACTTTCAATTATGGCCCGAGATATCCTGGATATTCAAGCATCATCAGTAGCATCGGAGAGTGCTTTTAGCGCAACAAGATTTCAAATTGGAGATCATAGACATTCATTATCGGAGGACGGTCTGGAGATTTCCGTCTTATTCAGAGATTGGATTAATTCAGAAAGAAAAAATCTTGGTTTTAAAAAACTAACCACTAGGGAAGAAGAAGAATACACTGAGATACTTATCACTGGGAGCGATGACGGCATGAAGCTCATGGAACATCAATTAACATTGCCAATTCCGGTAAAATGTCCAAGAGATATTACTGATAAGTTACAAAGAAGCTATATAGGAGCTTACAAATATTAATTTGATAATTTGTAATTGGCTACTAAGAGGCCTAGTTCAAACAGAACCCTTCCTAGAAGGTGGCTTCGTAGATTAGGTGCTCTTCAAAAGAAATATATTTGTTTTTGATATTTGAAAGTTCTATTAATAAAATAAAAGGCTCTAAGCATTGAATTATTTTTATGAATTGTCTTAGTTACTTAATAAATATATTATAAATTAATATTTACTAGAATATTTCATTACAAGTCTTTTGTTTACTATTTTATAATTCTTAGTAATTTCCGTTTTAACATAGTAATATTTAAGTTTATTAAATAAGTAAAAAATCTAGTCGTTGCAAACTTTAAAAATACAGTAATTTTCAAAAATACTAGACGTTTTTTTTTATAAAAAAAAATACACTTAAGCCTCACGAACCCGTCCCGTCCCATCCCGTCCGTCCCGTCCCGTCCCATCCCGTTTGACTAGCAGGACGGGATGGGACGACCATTTCGTACCGTTTGTCCCGTCCCATTTCATCCGTCTCGTCATCATCCCACTTAAATGTTGTTCCGTCCCGTCCTTTCCCGCGAATTTCATCCGGTCTTGTCCCGTCTTGTTGGACAACCTTAGTAAACTAAGAGGGGAACATCCCATAAAATCACTCAATCTCTGATCAGATAAGCAATTCTTATAATCACTCAATTCTTAAATTTTGATTAAGAACTAAAAGGTACATTTAAGATTAAATCCGATTTTCAACAAAAATGTTTTAACTAAAGATGTAAAACAACGAATAAATATTATGATATAAGCTTCAGCGGAAGAAAATGAATAAAAGTGTGCAGTCTAAACCGGGTGCTAAGTGATGGATGGATGAGAATGGGAAGGGCCTGAAGGGAAGACCTTGTGATGGAAGTCCGATCCTAACAGCTTGTTCGGATGGTTGCTACATATCATCTTATAATGTATTGTATCATATTGTATTATACTGTAATAATCATTTATGAATAATGTCAAGATAGATTGTATTGTTTGCCTTATTTTATGATATTACACATCAACAATAAACTTGCAATATTATAAGGATAAAAATATAATATGGGGTAAATTATTATATAAAAGGTATGGTAAATGATAAAATAAAATTATTTTAATAATAATAATGAAGAGTGAGATGAAGGAAAAAGATATGGTAATGACGCGACCACACTAAATCTCTCGTTACATAAAATGGCACATATCGTCCTTACGTAACGACAGATTTAAAGATACGATACAATAAAATTTAAGTAACAATCAAATCAAACATCGTATTTAAAGAAACAATACAATACAATATAATAGATAGCAACCATCCAAACAATCTTACCAAATAAATTCCTAATGACATAATTGATTTTCTGAAAGAATCTTATATAGATGTCCCAAATAATTTCCAGCTTACCAACCTTTAGTTACTAGTCATAGACTACTAAAACTAACCAATCACATATAAAATAAAAAAATACAAATAAATAAGGTTCTTTATCTCCAAGAATCATACGCAAAGATCTCCTTCTATATTTTCAAGCGCGATCATCAATATTAGATGCAAGACGGAAAGGAATTTTTTATGGATGAAGTAGCAAATAAGGTGATGAAATACAAAAAATATATACATACAAAATATGAAAAATCTAATAAAAAAAAGATATTTTTCAATGGGCATGATTGAAATTCATTGAAAACGTATAGATGAGTCAATATACAAAATTTGAGGTAAATTAGAGGTTATTTTGTATCAAAAATTCGTAGTTAAAATCGATTTCAAAAATTTTTCTGCGACACATGTATCACACATTTTACAGGTATACATGGATATACATGTGATACACAAATAATAAACAGTGTGATACACATATAAGTTTTTTTCATGTTCAACTTCTACTTTGAATTTCAATTCGTCAAACCACCTCAAAACTCCACCAAATCATCCTAAAACTGATATTCAAACTCTTTAAGATGTAACAAATCTATTCTAACAACACCGACTCAAAAAGAAAGCGAAAATTTGACTCTTTGTTTTGGCAACAAATGGCTAATTGGCTAATATTAATAATAGTATTTATAAATTGACCTATTTTTATAATAAGCTACTTATAAATAAACATAGCTGATAGTTTCCCCCAAACACTTATATTTTTGTCTTAGTTTTAAGTTACTAACCCATTTTCTACTAATTAGTACCTTTTTAAGTGACATATATAATAGAGTAGGACGTAGTAATTTTATTTTTCTTCTACATTTAGTTTATTTTGAGTTTAATTCTTATACTGAAAAAGTAATTACTACGTCTTACTCGGCAAAAGTTGTAGTCTTATGTTAACACCGTCTGCCACCGATCAAAATACTAGCTACCAGCCATATATGACATCCTCTTATGGCATTTTCAGTACAACGTAGGCCCTTTTCTTTCGTTAACACGGGCTTGTCTAAGTCAATTCAAACAAGTAATTGCTCGTTAAACCTTAACTAAAGGAAAACTCAACGGGAAAAAAATCTAGAGAAGAAAAAAGAGTACACATATCTACAATACGCCTTTTGGTTGCCTCGTTAAAAACCTTGCAAGGAAAACCCAGTGGGACAAAACCTTGTAAGGGAAAAAAGAGTGCAACGCGCATTAAATCCCCCTGATGATAGCGTCAATTCACATCCTTGAGCTTTCGCATCTCAATCTTGTGCACTAGCTTCTTGAAGGTTTCATGAGATTTTATGAAGTGTTATGTCATGTGATCTTCTAGTCACTTGCCTCCTTTATTATGATCATTTGCTCTTCTTCTTTGTCAAAAAGTTTATTTGAAACCGATTGTCTATACGCTTTAAGATTACCATAGACTTTGTCCTTCTAGGACTTATTATAATATGAACATTGCAGTGAGAATATAGTTACTTTCTTTGGGTCAGCAAATGCGTCTGGCATGCTTTGCAATAAATTTCACATGAATTATCCTTTTATGAACTTCAAGTTCATATTATTTTATTCGAGGATCTCGATGTATAAATGATAATTTATTCCTCGTAACTTTTCTCAACTGTTGTATCTTATCTCCCCCTCATGTTAGAAAAACTAACTTGTTTCCTCAACTTTGAGAACCCATCTTTGTGTGTTATGGTGTTAATCAAAATATACACCACACATCAATAATAATAAGATGGAATTATTTGGTTCCTGACCCTGAACCACTTGTGAGGGGAGAATGTAATATACTTTCGTATGTAATGTATATTAAACTGATATATATAACTTTGTTCTCATAAGCAATAATTTAGCTATTAAGTGGAGGCACTCAATAAATTATTTTGCTAAACCAACTATGATGTAGACCAACTTATCAAGATGAACTTCTTGAATAGAAAATCTGGAATATGCTCTAAATTAAATTTTTGAGCAAGTTACCTTGCAAACACCATGTTGTAGGTTAGCAATAATCGCACATGTAACCATCTCATAGATGCATCTTATGTGGTATACATGGCAGGTGAATGAGCCCATATTCACCTTTGATATTTCCAGCATTCATGGGATTCAATCCCAATTTTAGTTGGTCAATTAATTAATGAGAACAAGCAATGTAAGAGAATTCGTAAAGAACTTTCTAGTTCTTTAATATTTACCCATGTGAATTCTCTTTTATTTTTGCACATCATACTTGAATTAACATGGCTAAACCAATTATGCCAACTGGATAAATTATCAATATTGATAAATTTCAGATTTACACCATGATGTGTGCAATTATGAATAAACTCCAAGTTTATTATGATATGGGTTTTATATCAATAAAATATCCACTTCATTGTGGTATTCTTTTGTTTATGTAGTACAAATTGGAGAATAAAGCGGGTAGCTTTTTACATACATATTATCCCGCTACAAGTTGTAGTAATAGAAGATATTAAATCTTTCCTTTATTTATAGTCTCAATATAATCAACCGCTTTCGCGAATACTTTGGAAACTAAATATGTTTCTTTGAGACTTACTACAACACAATACCTTATTGGTAATTAATTGTGTTTCTCCAAAATAGTAATAATTGGCTCTTCCACAGCTCTCAATTAATTTTGCACTACCACAGATTCATCATCATCCATGTGGTTAATATCTCATTTAAAGAGAAAGTTATACCATTATGGTCATGGCCAAAATTATATGAAAGATAGGTTTCTTGCATTATTGTTGACTTTCAATAATCACAATGCCAGAATATGTTGGCGTACAATAGGTGCGTGACCAATGACCATTCATGCCATAATAATGATATTATTTTCTTATATCATCTCAAACCTCCTTTTAGAGGTGAGTGTGGTGTAATCACTACCACTAGCACATTTATATTCTTCCAAAAATGAATATATATTCATAAATCAGATGTTTTCTCATTCACATCATGAATGGACCATAGTCATCTGTATGTGCTTTATAAAATCTCATGTCAAATCGATGACAAATATTTTCACAAAGTGTGGGATTATTTTGAGAATACTTATTGTTCTCATTACCACAATGATGACGACATAATTTCGTCTATTGCCACGTCCATATCCATTGATTATTCATGGTAATAATTTTGTCTTCTTTCAGACTTATTACATACTGCTATCACATTCTCTAAAGGGAATGAGAATGGAGCAAATTCAATGGGACGGGTTTTCAATTCTTGTGCGCATGATCATACATGACTTTGATCATGGCAAGATATAGAAATTTTACCACTTCATGTGGGTGTAATTTCTTAAAAACTCCATTAGAGTTATAATCAAACTTTGTTGTCTTTGGCTGCATATAAAATCAAATTATAGAATTTCAAGAATTTGAAAGAGAAAAGTAAAATACTTACCTTAAATCCAGAATTTTAATCATGAAGGAAGTTCATGAAACAATTGACAATCATTATGCTCAATCCCAAAGTTTCTACTCAATTGGTTAGAGTCTCGTGCCAATAACATGTGTTATAAAATAATAGAAGAACAAGAACAATATTGCAGAGAAAGAGAGAGAATTCTTATTGAATTTTGGGATGAATTACAATGGGGTAAGACCCCTCTATTTATAGGAGAAATATGACTTAGTCACAAAGTAAAACTCTCCACAAGATAGGCATTCAGTAGGACGTAGTAATTTTATTTTTCTTCTACATTTAGTTTATTTTGAGTTTAATTCTTATACTGAAAAAGTAATTACTACGTCTTACTCGGCAAAAGTTGTAGTCTTATGTTAACACCGTCTGCCACCGATCAAAATACTAGCTACCAGCCATATATGACATCCTCTTATGGCATTTTCAGTACAACGTAGGCCCTTTTCTTTCGTTAACACGGGCTTGTCTAAGTCAATTCAAACAAGTAATTGCCCCAACACTATCTATAAATTGAGGCACCACTTTTTACAAGTTCTTCACTGCACTTTTCTTATTATAATCTCTCTATTCAAAAACTAAATATATAGCTCAAATAATTAATTTCTCAAGGCCTTAGAAGATGAAGGCTGGTTCTTTTCTCGCAATGATCTTCGTTGTAACATTGGTTCTCCTAGGGGAACTTCAAGCGAGCGAGGCAGTGACATGCAGTGCCTCGCAGCTGAGTGAGTGTGTTGGGGCAGTCACGTCTTCACAGCCACCATCTTCGGCATGTTGCAGCAAGATGAGGGAGCAACAGCCTTGTCTGTGTGGGTACATGAAGGATCCAAGCCTGAGACAATATGTCAATAGTCCTAATGCTAGAAGGGTTGCTAGTACCTGTGGAGTTGCCGTTCCTAGTTGTTAGAATATATTTATGTGTGCAAAAGTAAAATCGTTTATTAATTACTGTTGCTTGTACTAAGGGAATTATAAGCCTATGTTGGCCCCTTTTACCTAAATAAAAAAGGTTGTGATGCTGTTATGATACCCCTTCATTTTGATGTTGTTCTTTCTCTCCTTATTTGTACATTAATATATGCTTTATGTTTAAATTACCAATTGATTGAGAATCTGTTGATAAATTTGCAAACGAATTTCATGTTCCTTGATAATTTACTTCCAGAATTGCTAGCCGTAGTGTTTGCATATCCCCAAAAAATGAGACCACAAGTCAAACCTAAAAGGTAAATTTCACAAATGGTCATATAGCTATGACTTTTCTTTTTTATTATTAAATTATATAATTATATTTTCTCACTCAAAAATCATAACACCTTCAATAACTCACACAAAAATCATAGTAACCAAAAAACTTAATTTTTCAATAATATTTTCTTATTCTATTTTTTTGTTTTCAGTCTTATATATAAAAATCTAATTAAAATAAGAATAGCCCGACCCGATCTGACAATACTCATATATACAAATTAGAAAAAACATTAAAAGTGAATCCTCCAAAATATGATACTTTTACCTTTTATGTTTCTTTTCAAGATTTTTATTCAACTTGATAACATTATTGTTTCAACATGTCACCACCCGAAATTCTAATTGAGGAATTGTGATGGCACCAAACATCCACTTGCAGGCAAGCAAATGTTAGCTAATTACTTAACTAGTTTTAATAATTTATAACAAAGTAATAATAATTAACAACTCATAAACTCATAAATGAATGAAAATATTTATATAATAACACGATACCATACTAATCCAAAAAATCCGGAGTCACAAGTAGACGAGCAACTAGGATATTACAAATATAGTCTAAAATAAAGTATATTGTCTGAAACTAGATAAATAGTAAAACATGATAAAAAGAGGATGTGAACGTCGAGCAACTCTACCTCAAGTCTCCCGTAGCAGTCGAATCCAAGCAGTCTCCGCTACGTAACTATAGGACAATTACTAGGATGTAACGATCCGACTGGTCATTTTTGAAATTTATGCCCGTTTCTCCATTAACTACTTTCCCTAAGTTCATTTCTGCAATTTTGGTTTGCCGGGACATTCGGTGTTAGGATTCGGAGCATTTTGGGACACTTAGTCCCTAGATGGGAGCTTAAGAATTGAAAAATAGTCCGTATTTGGTACAGTGTAAAGACGACATCGGAATAGAAATATGATGGTTCCGTTAAGTGATTTTGGGGTTGGGCGCGTGTTCAAAATGTGTTTTGGAGGTTCGTGGCTAATTTAAGCGTGAAATGTCGAAATTTGCATTTTTGAAGTTTCTGGTCCGATAGTGAGTTTTTGATATGAGGGCAGGAATAGAAGTCCGTAAGTTGCAGTTGCTCCGTCATATTATTTGGAAAGTGTGTGAAAAATTTTAGGTCATTCGGACGTGGTTTGGTTAGGTTTTTGGTCAAAAGCGTATTTTGAGGATTTGAAAGTTCATAAGCTTGATTTTTGGTTTGATCCGTCATTTCAATTTTTATTTAGGTGATTTGAAACTTTTCGCGAGTCCGTGTTAGGTTATATGATCGGTGTGTGTGATTAGACGGGGTTCCGGGGGCCTCGGGTATGTTTCGGATGGGCTACGATTCATTTCCCTTTATTTTTGAACTGATGTTGCTACTTCTAGTACTCCTTCTTCGCGTTCGCAATCTGACCTTCGCATTCGTGAAGCCAAATCCTTCTTCGCATTCACGTCCATCTTACCCGCGTTCGCAAAGACCAGCCTTCTTCCCTTCCGCGTTCGCGTCCCTGACAAAACGTTCGCGTAGGCCACATCTGGACCCCTCCTATTTTTCTTCTACGCGTTCGTGTGGCCCGCATCGCGTTCGCGTAAGCCCCCATCCGAGACCTTCACGTCGCATTCTTGTCTTCGCGATCGCGAAGGGTAACCCAAGCCATTTACATTTTTCTTCTCCGCGAACGCTGTCCCGTATACGTGTTCGCGATGAACAAAATACATGGGCAGACAAATTTAATCCTAAATTCGAGGGTTCACTATTTTTATCACATTTTGACTTCTAGAGCTCGGTTCTTGGCGATTTTTTAAGATATTTGTAAAAAGAGATTTTTAACCGAGCTTGAGATTTTCTAAACGATGTTCACAGTGTTACGGTTTTTCTTAAAAAGGGTTGTATTGTCTTTTATAGCATTATGGAATGCTCACACGTGTTTTCTGATCGCTCAGATATTATTCGCTCTTATTACCACTGAGTTGGAAGTACTCACTTTACTTCGTGCACCTCAGGTGCAGTTCCAAGTATTGTTCACCCAGTACCGGGTGACTAGCGGATTGAAGGTAATACGAATATGGCGAAGCAAGGTGTCCGCCAGCATTCACGACACCAGACTTCATCTTTTGGATTTCACATTTCATTTTATACATGTATATGACCCTGTAGTTGTGTTCCTACTTCTTAGATGCTCATGACTTGTGACACCCCGGTCGGGTTGAGTAGGGTTGTAAATATCAGTTGCTATATTATTCTAATTATTTATGTTTAAATACTGATAAAGAAAATGAATTAGGTTAGTTGGCTGGCCTTGTCTTCACGAGAGGCGCCATCACGACTGGGTGGAAATTGGGTCGTAACAAGTTGGTATCAGAGCCTAGGTTACTAGGTCTCACCAGTCATGAGCAGGGTTAGTAGAGTCTCGCGGATCAATACGGAGACGTCTGTATTGATCTTCGGAAAGCTGCAGAACCCTTAGGAAAACTTCACTTCCTTGGAATTCTTATCGTGCGTGCTTGATTCAGCTTGAGATATAACTCTCGAAATTTATTCCACACGTTTGTATGCGCACATGAGCGCTCAGTATGATATGTGCTTTGATGGCTTGTGATTCTCCGATCGAGGGGCGAGAGCTAATCCTTGTGAGTATATTGGTCAGTCTGGAGGACTTGAGGCCGAATCTTCGCCTACGGCTTGAGCACCGAAGTGCTGATTATGCAAGCAAGTACTTTTAACTTATGTGTTCGATAATGTCCTTATTAGCGGGGATGGCGATCGGATATCCACGTGATGAGTAAGTTAGTGTTGTGAGGTGTATCTATGTGATCTTGGTAGTGACGAAGAAGTCTGCTTGATAATAGATGAGTTGTTAAGTGTTTGTTCCCTATTGCGATCTGTTGTGTGGACCCAAGTTATGGGCGCGTGAATAATATTTTCATATCTCCTAGTTGGAAAGTAAAGTGCAATACATGTGGTGGTATGAGTTCAGACTCAGGAAGACTAGATTGTTGTGTTATGTGTATGTCGGTGGAAGGTGTGCTGAAATACCAAACTGAGGCGAAGCAGGTGGGTTATCTCCTGCAGAGTGTTCGTGAGTGGTATGATCCTTATATGTATGTTAGAAGGTCTCATGTTTAATTGAAGGGTATGTGTTGAAATTTGAAATTTTGGATCACTTAAGAGAGCGAACTCAACTGATGTGGGGATGAATGCGAGATTTGCAGAGGATTACGGTACTAGTAGATCTGTGTTTTCACAAACTTGTAGATGATTTGAGTTTGATCTCACTGTGGAATTGTGGCATCATTAGAGTAAAAGTGTTATGAGTTGTTAAGAGTGCCTTGACATATGGCTTCGAGCCAAGTTGGGGAGGTTGCTGTAGGTTATCTAATTGCACGGTTATGTGCTGTGTTGCTTCCATTTCGAGGTATGTAGGCGGATCAGTTCTGGTTGTAGGAATTGAGCTGAGGATAGCACATGTGAAGGAAAATTTTGATAAAGTTTATATGATGCTTCGTAGATGTGTAAAAATAATAGGATGTCTTGAGCTGTTGCTAGTAAAGAATGCTCAATGTATAGAGAAGGAAAATGGTTATTTGTATTGTTATGATATCATGTTCTGCGGTGTCAGGGTGCTATAAGGCACAAGAGGTTCTGTCCGTTAATTTAGGTAATTTACATTCGTATAAGAGTGAATGACTCTCGAGAATGGTTTTATTGTGTTCAAGATTTTGCATGTAATGACCAGGTGTCTTAAAGTGGTGTAAGTGGCTAGAGACTGTTCTCATTAGAAAAGATCAAGACTTGTGGTATTTATGTTAATTATGGGATTATACGTATCACTATCTGGAATGTAATAGTAACGAATTCAGATTTGCATGAAGTTCTTTCAAGTAAAGTATTCTGGAATGTGGTATTTCTGGTAAACATTTGAGATGGTATTCAGTGGCCTATGGGTCTTAGACAGTGTGGTCTTATGTGCGAGTCTCGTGCGGTAAACCCGAGTTGAGGTATTGTGGTGCTACAACAAGGTAGAATATCAAATTAATGATGAATTAGGAAGGAAATTGGATAAATGGAATAGCTTGATAATAAACCGAAATGATATGGTAAGGATATGATTAATTCTTGTATGTGTTCGAGTTAATGAGTCTTACAAGTATTGCGAGGCAAAGCTCTTGATTCCTGGCCGTTTAGCTTGTGCAATGGAATTGGGAGAGAGAGTTCTTGATGTGATTTACCGTGGTTTGAAGATGAGTATATTTCCTATGGGTATGCAAAGCATGGAGTGTGTAATGATTTTTCTTCTATATGGGATCAATGAAAGTTCTTGACTAGTTGAGTGATTCGATGTCTACGGTGCAAAAGAGAGATAAAAGTCCTCATGTTATCCTAGTATGGTATGGTCTATGCGATATGTTATGGAGAATTGAGGTTTGCGTGTTCAAGGTTTTGGTTCAGTTCATAATGAGAAGTTATTAAATTTTTGAGCAGCATGGGCAGCTGCATATGAGTAAAGAATTGATCTTCTGAGGAATTAAAGTGATGTAAATTGATGAAACGTCAGTAGTATTGCGACATTTTTCTTGTTGGATCGACTGCGGATATTTGAGTTTGTTGATGGCGCAGGGAAATTTTGAATATCTCTCATTGTATGAGTGGATACTTGATGTGTATTATGTATTCATATGGCGGAGTGTGGAATCAGACATAGTGATTCATGCGTTATGTGTGGAGTTCTCATGTTCAGGCTATATAGTGGTTGTGGATAGTGTGTATTGGTACCGTTAGCGACTATTGAGAATTGGAGGTCGGAGTGGATCTATCTTTACTTGGCATATTAGATTTTGGATATGATATTGGGGTGTAGACTGGTTGTCTCATTGTTCGGTTATTCTAGACTATTGTGCTATGGGTTATGTTTGAAAATGCCACAGGTTGTGTGGCAATGTGCATCGGATTATATTCTAGTAGAGTAGTTCATATTCCAAAGATCAGCGTACTGTTAGGAAAGATTGTTTTTCTTAATTGGGCCTTTATGCGGATGTTAGTGCAGGGGTTTTTACCTTTGATTCAGTTCCGGTATTGAGGGACTTTTCGGATGTGTTTCTTGTGGCTAGGCAAGTCGCAGGGTGAGATTGTTGATTTCAGTATTTATTTGGTGCCGGGCATCGTATCACACGGCTCTGGCAGGAGTTATAGTAGTGGGAGGAGCAGTTTCGGGCTTCTCCATATTGAGTTCGGTGGCAGGCCAATGTGGCTATGTATTTAGCTCGAGTTAGCTTGATTAGTCCCGAGTCGTATTGTTGAGGGATAGATTGATTCGATTGTTCTCGAATTTATTGGGGATTTGGGGAGATCTTTCTGTGTCGTGAGGTGTCATGAATTGTTGGATATGGGCACATGTGGTGCGGTTCTATTGAGGATTCATAGAGGAAGTCGAGCGGAAAGGGTAATGGAGTGTTGCTTGGTAAATAGAGCATTGGTTATGACCTATCAGGTTGCGTGTCATATGTTGTTTGTTTCATCGCGGGTGTAATTAATTGCTTTGGTTTCAGGCATCAAAAAGTGTGTGTGGCTATTGATTTTGAGCATAGCGACTTGATGTGCTTCTTGTGTAACAGTGTTTGGATTTCTCGGTAAATGGAGAATTGATTATGACCTTTCGGGATAGATTTAGGTGTTCTATTTCTATAATGTGAGACGGGGTCTCAGTCTTGTGTTGTAATGGTATTGATGAGCTTAAGGTACAACTCTTCCATTTGAGCCATTTGTTCCGATTCGAGTATGTTCAGACTATCTCTTACTGGTACGTGTAATATGCAAGTTGTGGTTTAGGCCTGTATTGAGGTGTCATATCACCAGAATGGTGTGTTGAATTCGAGGTGATCGTTGGAGTCATTAATAAATATAGTCAGATGTGATTCCGACTGGTTAGAGGGTTTATATCGGTTTGGCCCGGATATCTATTGTGGTATTAGTAAAAAAGGAAGTGGCTTCATATATGGGTAATCCGAGGAATGGTTGCGGTTTATCGCGTATTTTAATTAGCGTTGGCAATATATGAAAGTGTTAGAATAAGAATTTAGCTAATAAGAGGTTCTTATCGGTAATTGAGTATTGTGGGCAACTGTTGTGAATAGAGGTCATCGTTTCGAGTGTTTAGGTTGTGTAGTATATCATATGGTCTCACCTAGAGTTGTAGGTATGGGTTATTACAGTTGGTTCGGGTTTATTCTGAATATAGACGTGAGGTTCTGATCTGGTGTATGATTTTGGGAAGTGCAATGTAGTTTATGGTTTAGATGGACTGTGAATTTCAGCTATATTGTGTTGTCGGACCTATATGAGATAGAGTGATGTGGGATCACCCCGGGTATATGCTTGGTAAAATTATTCAGCTGTTGGCTAGCATCTAGAACAACTCTGGATATGCTCGAGGACGAGCGTTTGTTTAAGTTGGGAAGGATGTGATGACCCAACCCGTCGTCTCACGTGTTACTGCGCTATATTTTCCCCATTTTATGCTTCTTCATGTTTTATTGTCAATGTTTGATGTGTTAGAGTTAATTTGGATTGGTTTTGGTAGAAAATGAGGCACTTAGCCTCTTAGAAGAAAGCTTATTTTAGAAAAGTCAACTGGAAGTTGACTATGTGGTTAGAGGATTCGGATGTGAATTCCGGTGGTTCGATTAGCTTCGTGGGATGATTTTGTGGTTTAGGAGAGCGATCGGAATCAAACAAGAGTTGACTATTGAGTTAGAGTGCTCGGAACCGGATTCCGATGATTCGACTAGTTTCGGGGGATCATTTATGACTTAGGAGAGCAATCGGAATTGAATTCGGAGGTCCGGTGTAGTTTTAGGCTTGAATTGGCGAAGGTTGAATTTTGGCGAAAACCGGATGATAGGTGATATTTTGATCCGGGGGTCGGAATGGAATTCCGACAATTTCTGTAGCTTCGTTATGTGATTTTGGATGTGTCCGCAAATTTTCAGGTCATTCGGATATCGTTTGATCGGGTTTTGGATTGAATGTTAGTTTTGAAAGTTTTGAAGAAACTTAGGCTTGAATTCGTGTGTAAATGGTGATTTTGATGTTTAGTATGGTGTTTTTATGATTGGAACAAGTCCGTATCATGTTTTGGAGTACGTTGGTGGTTTTCGTTGGGGTCCCGGGGCCTCGGGATGATTTCGGACCATCAACCGGGCATTTGGACTTAGCAAAAATCTGTAGAAAAATTGCAGGTTCTGTCCAGGCATTTAAGCCTTCGCGTTCGCGTGGCATGGGCCGCGTTCGCGAAGGCCAGGCGGATCATGCATCGCGTTCGCGATCAGGTGCGTCGCGTTCGCGTAGGCCAGGAGCCTTGTGCTTCGCGATCGCGTTCCTGGTGTCGCGTTCGCGTAGGGTCGTGGGAGTGTGCTTCGCGTTCGCGGGAGGGGTATCGCGAACGCGTAGAAGAAATCTGGGCGGCTGGAAACTTGTACATCGCGAACGCGTGGGATGTGTCGCGTTTGCGAAGGGTAATGGAAATTGTGCATCGCGAACGCGTGGAAGACGTCGCGTTCGCGAAGGGTAAGAGAGAGCTGTTTATCGCGAACGCGTGGGAGCTCACGCGAACGCGTAGAACAAAATGTTGTGGCACTGAATAAAATCCAGAAACAGAGAGGTTACGGGTTTACACCCCCAAAACATAATTTTGAGCCCTAGAGAGAAGAAAACTCGAGGAAATCACTGAGAAGTCATCGGATATTCATCGGAGGTAAGATTCTTGACTCAAAAACATCATTTTATGGTAGAATTAACATCAATCTTCATGAAATTGGGTTGAAATCTTGAAGAAATGTGGCCCAAATATTGAAAACGGGATTTTTGGATTTGGAAGACCATTTGAACTCCGATTTTGATAAATTTTATATGCACGGACTCGTGGCGAGATGAGGGTCGCGTTGGTACTAATTTCGAAATTTTCCGAGCAGTGGGCCCGGGGTCGGGTTTTACCAACTTGGTGTATTTATGCGAATTTCATGTAAATTGAAATGGGTTATGATTATTTGACCCGTATTTGATATAATTATTGTGGTTTGACTAGATTCCATGCACGAGGGAGCTAAATTCAAAGGAAAAGGCATCGCGGACGAGTCTACGAACCGGCTAGAGGTGAGTAGTTTGTGTATATGGTAGCCTGAGGGTTCGAAACCCCGGCTTAGCACATTGTGACGCTAGTAGGGCGTGGCTTGCACACCGTGGCAGGTGCGGGATTGATTGTGACTGGGGATTGAGACTTGGTCCATCCCGGAAATGAATAATATGTTTTTAGTGTTGGAAATACACTGTATTTGATATATTTGTGGGCTGTAAGCCTTGTTTGGGGCCTTGTGCCGACCTGTAGTGTCCTTAGAGGACAATATTTATGTGATAGCTATAATTGCTTAAATCACTGATCTCAGTCCTGGAAATTGAAATCACATTTTTGAAATGCTAAGTCACCAGCTTTTACAAATTTAATAAAGTTAAAGTATTTTTCATAAATTATGAATTGAAAACTGGAATTAAGAAAAATGAACTGTTTTGTGACTTAATTTGCTTATTGTGGACTGAGTATGGGATCGGGCTGCACGCCGCAGTGGTTGATATGAGGATCGGGCCGCACGCCGCAGCAGTATTGCGCTTGGGCTGTAGGAGCCCCTCCGGAGTCTGTACACACCCCCAGTGAGCGTCGTCGACGTTAAATGGGATCGGGCTACACGCCGTAGCAGTTATGTGCATTGCATTGCATCCGTATTTGTTGAATTACTCTGTGGTAGCCGTATTGTATTGTTGTTGCTAGTTCGTAGGAGATTCGGACTGTAGTGTAGCTTCATATTGTGGTATTTTGTAGATTTCTTACTGTCAGCTACTTATATATATTTGTTACTCACCGAGTACTTAGTACTCACCCCTACTCCCTGCACCTTTTGTGTGCAGACTCAGGTACCCAGGAGCAGTAGACAGGAGATTCCAGCGTTTGCAGTGTCATTTCGAGTTGCTGAGGTAGCTGCCTACGTTCGCAGAACCTAGATTCTCCACTCCTTTCCGGTTGTTACTTGTATTTTGTATTCAGACTTGAGTATTTCTATACAGTACTCTCTATTCCTGTTGGTTTTTGTTAGAGGCTCGAGACTTGTAACTCCGGATCTTTGGGAGTGTCAGTACTTTTGTTCATTATTATTATTATTGGAATTTTTTTTTAAACTCATATATTCTTCTTGGGTTGTCCATTTGGGACTGGTATTTGTGATAATAAATTTGTTGGTCTGGCTGGCCTAGCTTGATTGTTGGGCGCCATCACGACTGGATTTGGGTCGTGGCAAGTTGGTATCAGAGCCTAGGTTATTAGGACTCGCGAGTCATGAGCCGGTTTAGTAGGCTTTCGCGGATCGGTACGTAGACGTCCGTATCTATCCTCGGAGGGCTACCGAAACTTTAGGAAAAACCTCATTTTCTTGGATTCATATCGTGTGATTTGTGTTATCATGAAATTAAATTTTTCCATATACTATCCTCTCGCAGATGGCGAGAACACGAGCTAACGGACGTGGCGGACGACCACCATTGGCACCCAGAGGTCGTGGTCGTGGTAGAGGTAGGGCAGCAGTACCAGCACCTGCTGACCCACCAGCTGACCAGACTCAGGGTCAGATTCCTGCACCAGTGGCCCAGACTCAGGACCAGATTCCAGCGGCAGACGCTCCGGCAACTCAGGTTCAGGCACCGGCAGTGCCTATTGTGATACCGGGTCTTCAGGAGACCTTGGCTCAGATCTTATCAGTGTGCACAGGCTTGGCACAGGTAGTTGCAGCTACTGCTGCAGTATCTTCTTCACAGGCAAGGGGAGGGAATCAGACCCCCGTGGCTCACACACCCGAGCCAGTTCAGCCAGTTGCGCCCGTGGCACCAGCTCCTGCATATATGGTTCCAGTTATGCCCGACGATGAGCAGCGTCGTCTGGAGAGATTTGAGAGGATACAACCTCCGACATTCAGTGGTGCTGAGGGCGAGGACGCCCAGGGTTTTCTTGACAGATGTCAGGGCATGCTTCGCACCGCGGGTATTCTAGAGTCCAGCGGTGTTTCATTCACCACTTTTCAGTTCACAGGTGCAGCATTTCAGTGGTGGGAGGATTTCGAGAGGCGTAGGCCCGCTGGGGGCAGTGCCCCTCACTTGGCAGCAGTTCTCCATGGTATTTTTGGAGAAGTACGTGCCTCGGTCTCGGAGAGAGGAGCTGCGACGTCAGTTCGAGTGGTTGAAGCAGGGAGAGATGACGGTTAATTAGTACGAGATGAGATTCACACAGTTAGCCGGTCATGCCATGTGGATGGTTCCTACAGACAAAGAGAGGATTCGGAGATTTATTGATGGCCTTACTTATCCCATCCGCATATTGATGACCGGGGAGAGTTTCGATAGTTACCTTTGAGGAGGTGGTTGATGCTGCCCGTCATATTGAGACATATCGCCGCAGAGAGCGAGAGGAGAGAGAGGCTAAGAGGCCTCGTGGTTCTGGCAGTTACAGTGGTGCTCCGTCTAGGGGCCAACCCCAGTATAGCAGGGGTCGTTCTTTCAGGTCTCATTAGTCTGGACGTGCAGAGTCCAGTGGGGTTTCATCAGATCGTGGTCGTCAGGGCCATCAGGGTTATCAGGGTCAGCAGAGCCGTCAGCAGAGTCAACCTGCACTGAGTGCTCTTCCAGCTCAGAGCTCTGCTCCTGCTTCCTCAGCACAGGGTTCATCTGTAGCGAGGGGTCCTCAGCAAGCCCCTTCTTCCATCTTCAGGCCGTTGTTTTGAGTGCGGTGATTTGGGCCATATCAGGAGAGAGTGTCCTCAGTGGCTTCGTAAGCGGTCTCGGCAGAGGGATCAGCCCTCGTCTTCTACTCCTGTTTCTTCGGCGCCAGCACAGTCGGCTAGAACTGGTGGCCAGGTATCCAGAGGTCGCCCTAGGGGTGAAGACCGTACTGGTGGAGGCCAGGCTCGTTTCTATGCTCTTTCGGGATAGGAAGGATGCTAGTGCTTCAGATGCGGTCATTTCAGGTATTATCTCAGTCTGCCACAGGGATGCTTCTGTTTTATTTGATCCCGGATCCACCTATTCTTATGTCTCTACTTATTTTGCACATCATTTGGGTATGACCCGTGGTATTCTTGCTTTTCCCGTACATGTGTCTACCCAGTGGGGGATACTGTTATTGTGGATCAGGTATATCGATCATGTCTTATCACTATTGGGGGTCTGAAGACCCGAGTTGATCTATTACTACTGGGCATGGTAGATTTCGATGTAATTCTAGGCATGGATTGGCTATCTCCTTACCATGCGATTCTGGACTGTCATGCCAAGACAGTCACACTAGCTATTCCAGGTAATCCGAGGATCGAGTGGCGTGGCTTGACTGATTATGTGTCCGATAGGGTGATTTCTTATATAAAGGCCCAACGAATGATTGGCAAGGGTTGTTTATCTTATTTGGCCTTCATTAGAAATGTTGAGGCCGAGACACCCGGTCTTGATTCGGTCCCCATTGTGAGGGAGTTTCCGGATGTATTTCCAGCAGACCTGCCAGGCATGCCGCCTGATAGAGATATTGATTTTGGTATTGATTTGGTGCCGGGCACTCAGCCCATTTCTATTCCTCCCTATCGCATGGCACCGAGTTAAAAGAGTTGAAAGAACAGTTTCAGGAACTCTTAGATAAGGGTTTCATTCGCCCGAGTGTGTCATGTTGGGGTGCACCGGTGTTGTTCGTGAAGAAGAAAGATGGCACAATGAGAATGTGCATTGATTATAGGCAGTTGAACAAGGTAACAGTGAAGAATAAGTACCCATTGCCTCGTATTGAGGACCTATTTGATCAGCTCCAGGGAGCTAGTGTATTTTCTAAGATTGATCTTCGATCGGGCTATCATCAATTGAAGATTAGGGACTCGGATATTATGAAGACAGCGTTCAGGACGCGATATGGGCACTACGAGTTCCTGGTGATGTCTTTCGGGTTGACTAATGCCCCAGCTGCATTCATGCACTTGATGAATAGTGTATTTCGGCCATACCTTGATTCTTTTGTGATTATGTTTATTGATGATATTCTGGTGTATTCACGCAGCTAGGAGGAGCATGCACAACATTTGAGGGTGGTATTGCAGAGGTTGAGAGGAGAGAAGCTCTATGCGAAATTCACTAAGTGTGAGTTCTGGCTTGATAATGTGGGTTTTCTGGGACATGTAGTGTCCAGTGATGGTATTCGAGTTGATCCACAGAAGGTCGAGGCAGTGCAGAATTGGACCAGACCTTCCTCAACTACAGAGATTCGGAGTTTTCTCGGCTTGGCAGGCTATTATCGCCGGTTTGTTCAGGGTTTCTCATCTATTGCCTCACCGTTGACTAAGTTGACACAGAAGAATGCTCCATTTGTGTGGTCTGATGAATGCGAGGAGAGCTTCCAGAAGCTCAAGGAGGCTTTGACCACCGCTCCAGTACTTGTGTTACCATCAGCCTCAGGGTCATATACGGTGTATTGTGATGCTTCTAGAGTTGGACTCGGTTGTGTGTTGATGTAGGAGGGTAGAGTTATTGCATATGCTTCTCGTCAGCTAAAGCCCCACGAGAAGAACTACCATGTTCATGATTTGGAGTTAGATGCTATTGTTCATGCCTTGAAGATTTGGAGGCATTACCTATATGGTGTATCTTGTGATGTATATACGGACCACCGCAGCCTTCAGTATTTGTTTAAGCAGAAAGATCTAAATTTGAGGCAGCGGAGATGGCTTGAATTGCTTAAAGACTATGATATTACTATCTTGTATCATCCCGGGAAAGCCAATGTAGTGGCTGATGCATTGAGCCAGAAGGCTATTAGTATGGGCAGTTTGGCGTATATTCCAGTTGGGAGAGACCCCTAGCAGTTGATGTGCAGGCGTTAGCTAATCAGATGGTGAGGCTGGATATTTCTGAGCCCAGTCGGGTGATGGCTTGTGTAGTAGCTCGTTCTTCTTTATATGATCGTATTCGAGAGCGCCGGTATGATGATCCACACTTACTTGTCCTTAAGGACAGAGTTCAACATGATGATGCTAGAGATGTCACTATTGATAGTGATGGTGTATTGCGGATGCAGGGGCGGATATGCGTGCCCAATGTTGATGGCCTTCGTAAGTTGATATTGGAGGAAGCCCACAGCTCGCGGTATTCTATTCATCCGGGAGCCGCGAAGATGTATCGGGATTTGAAGCAGTATTACTGGTGGAGAAAGATGAAGAAAGATATTGTGAGCCATGTGGCTCGGTGTCTAAACTGTCAGCAGGTCAAGTATGAGCATCAGAGACCCGGTGGTGTATTCCAACGTATTGATATTCCGGAGTGGAAGTGGGAAAGAATAACTATGGACTTTGTTAGTGGACTCCCTCGGACAGCGAGGAAGTTTGATTCAGTTTGGGTGGTGGTGGATAGGTTGACCAAGTCAGCTCACTTCATCCCAGTGTGTACTACTTATTCCTCAGAGCGGTTGGCAGAGATATTCATCCGTGAGATAGTGAGATTGCATGGAGTTCCCATTTCTATTATATCAGACAGAGGTACCCAGTTCACTTCTCAGTTCTGGAGGACATTTCAGCGAGAGTTGGGTTCACAGGTAGAGTTGAGCACATCATTTCATCCACAGACGGATGGACAGTCTGAGCGTACTATTCAGATATTGGAGGACATGTTGCGTGCTTGTGTCATTGATTTTGGTGGTTCGTGGGCTGATTATTTTCCTTTGGCGGAGTTTGCTTATAATAATGGCTATCAATCCAGCATTCAGATGGCACCGTATGAAGCTTTATATGGGAGGCGGTGTAGGTCTCCAGTCGGTTGGTTAGAGCCCGGCGAGGCTAGGTTGTTGGGGACAGAGTTAGTCCAAGATGCCTTAGACAAGGTGAAGGTGATTCAGGAGAGACTTCGCACAGCTCAGTCGCGTCGGAAGAGTTATGCGGACCGGAAGGTCCGAGATGTGTCTTATTCAGTAGGTGAGAAGGTGTTGCTGAAGGTTTCGCCTATGAAGGGTGTTATGAGGTTTGGAAAGAAAGGAAAGTTGAGCCCAAGGTTCATTGGACCTTTTGAGGTGCTTAGAAAAGTTGGGGAGGTGGCTTATATGCTTGCTTTGCCACCCAGTTTGTCGGGAGTTCACCCGGTGTTCCATGTATCTATGCTCCGGAAGTATGTCGAAGACCCGTCTCATGTGTTGGACTTCAGCACGATACAGCTAGATGAGGATTTGACTTATGATGTGGAACCAGTAGCCATTTTGGGTCGACGGGTTCGTAAGCTGAGATCCAAGGATATAGCTTCAGTGAAAGTGCAGTGGAGAGGTCGTCCCGTGGAGGAAGCAACTTGGGAGACCGAGCAGGAGATGCGAAGTAGATATCCACACTTGTTTGATACTCCAGGTATGTTTCTTAACCCGCTCGCGGACGAGCGTTTGTTTAAGTTGGGGAGAATGTAACGACCCGGCCCGTCGTTACGGGAATTACCACCCCGTTACCTTGCAATTACATATCTTATGCTTTTATAACAGTATTAGAGTATATCGGGTGAATTAGGAGTGATTTGGATTGGAAATGAAGCAAATAGTATGTTTGAAGGAAGCTTGAATATGGGAAGTCAACCAAGAGTTGACTATTGAGTTAGAGTGCTCGGAACCGGATTCTGATGATTCGACTAGTTTCGGGGGATCATTTATGACTTAGGAGAGCAATCGGAATTGTATTCGGAGATCCGGTGTAGTTTTAAGCTTGAATTGGCGAATGTTGAATTTTGGCGAAAACCGGATGGTAGGTGATATTTTGATCCGGGGGTCGGAATGAAATTCCGACAATTTTTGTAGTTTCGTTATGTGATTTTGGATATGTCTGCAAATTTTCAAGTCATTCGGACATCGTTTGATCGGGTTTTGGATTGAATGTTAGTTTTGAAAGTTTTGAAGAAACTTAGGCTTGAATTCGTGTGGAAATGGTGATTTTGATGTTTAGGATGGTGTTTTTATGATTGGAACAAGTCCGTATCATGTTTTGGAGTACGTTGGTGGTTTTCGTTGGGGTCCCGGGGGCCTCGGGATGATTTCGGACCATCAACCGGGCATTTGGACTTGGCAAAAATCTGCAGAAAAACTGCAGGTTCTGCCCAGGCCTTTAAGCCTTCGCGTTCGCGTGGCAAGGGCCGCGTTCGCGAAGGCCAAGCTTATCAGTGCATCGCGTTCGCGGGAAGGGGAGACACGTTCGCGTAGGCCAGGGATCGTGTGCATCGCGTTCGCGTTCCAGTGGTCGCGTTCGCGTAGGGTCGTGGGAGTGTGCTTCGCATTCGCGGGAGGTGTATCGCGAACGCGTAGAAGGGAAATAGGTGGCTGGGAATATTGTTCTTCGCGAACGCGTGGAGTGGTTCGCGTTCGCGTAGGGTAAGTCAGAGACGGGCATCGCGAACGCGTGGGAGTCGTCGCGTTCGCGTAGAGAAAGAGGGGGTTGTTCATCGCGAACGCGTGGGAGCTCACGCGAACGCGAAGAGCAAAAAGCTCTGGCAGTGAATAAAATCCAGAAGCAGAAGGGTTACGGGTTTACACCCCCAAAACACAATTTTGAGCCCTAGAGAGAAGAAAACTCGAGGAAATCACCGAGAAGTCATCGGGTATTCGTCGGAGGTAAGATTCTTGACTCAAAAACATCATTTTATGGTAGAATTAACATCAATCTTCATGAAATTGGGTTGAAATCTTGAAGAAATGTGGCCCAAATATTGAAAACGGGATTTTTGGATTTGGAAGACCATTTGAACTCCGATTTTGATAAATTTTATATGCACGGACTCGTGGCGAGATGAGGGTCGCGTTGGTACTGACTTTCGTAATTTTTCGAGAAGCGTACCGAAAGTCGGGTTTTACCAACTTGGTGTATTTATGCGAATTTCATGTAAATTGAAATGGGTTATGATTATTTGACCCGTATTTGATATAATTATTGTGGTTTGACTAGATTCCACGCACGAGGGAGCTAAATTCAAAGGAAAAGGTATCGCGGACGAGTCTACGGCCGGCTAGAGGTGAGTAGTTTGTGTATATGGTAGCCTGAGGGTTCGAAACCCCGGCTTAGCACATTGTGACGCTAATAGGGCGTGGCTCGCACACCGTGGCAGGTGCGGGATTGATTGTGATCGGGGATTGAGACTTGGTCCATCCCGGAAATAAATAATATGTTGTTAGTGTTGAAAATACACTGTATGTGATATATTTGTGGGCTGTAAGCCTTGTTTGGGGCCTTGTGCCGATCCGTAGCGTCCTTAGAGGACAATATTTATGTGATAGCTATAATTGCTTATATCACTGATCTCAGTCCTGGAAATTGAAATCACATTTTTGAAATGCTAAGTCACCGGCTTTTACAAATTTAATAAAGTTAAAATATTTTTCATAAATTATGAATTGAGAACTCGGAATTAAGAAAAATGAATTGTTTTGTGACTTATTTTCTTATTGTGGACCGAGCATGGGATCGGGCCGCACGCCACGGTGGTTGATATGAGGATCGGGCCGCACGCCGCAGCCGTATTGCGCTTGGGCCGCAGGAGCCCCTCCGAGTCCGTACACACCCCAGCGAGCGCCGTCGACGTCAAATTGGATCGGGCCACACGCCGTAGCAGTTATGTGCCTTGCATTGCATCCGTATTTGTTGAATTACTCCGTGGTAGCCGTATTGTATTATCGTTGCTAGTTCGTAGAAGATTCGGACTGTAGTGTAGCTTCATATTGTGGTATTTTGTGGAATTCTTACTGTCAGCTACTTATATATATTTGTTACTCACTGAGTACTTAGTACTCACCCCTACTCCCTGCACCTTTTGTGTGCAGACTCAGGTACTCAGGAGCAGTAGACGGGAAATTCCAGTGGTTGCAGTGTCATATCGGGTTGCTGAGGTAGCTGCCTACGTTCGCAGAACCTAGCTTCTCCTCTCATTTCCAGTTGTTATTTTGTATTTTGGTATTCAGACTTGAGGACTTCTATATCGTACTCTCTTTTCCTGTTGGGTTTGTTAGAGGCTCTAGACTTGTGACTCCGGATCTTTGGGAGTGTCAGTACTTTTGTTCAGTATTATTATTATTGGAGTTCTTAAACTCATATATTTCTTCTTGGGTTGTCCATTTGGGGACTGGTATTTTGTGATAATTAAATTGTTGGTCTGGCCGGCCTAGCTTGATTGTTAGGCGCCATCACGACCGGATTTGGGTCGTGACATAATTATAGGAGGAATAATTATGATAATAAGATTTAAAATATATCAAGGAGATAAAAATATTATATTAGAAGGTTCGGATGTGATTTCTGGTGATTCGGTTAGCTTCGGGAGGTGATTTGTGACTCAGAAGTGCGATCGGAATTAATTTTGGAGGTTTGGTGTAGAATTAGGCTTGAATTGGCGAAGTTTTACTTTGATAGATTTTGGTTGATATGTGAGATTTTGATCCGAGGGTGGGAATGAAATTCCGAGAGTTGCTGTAGCTTCATTAGGTGATTTTAGATATGTCTGCAAATATTCAAGTCATTCGGACATCGTTTGGTTGTGTTTTTATCGAAAGTGTAATTCGGAAGATTTGGAAGAACTTAGGCTTGAATCCGATGAAAATTGATGATTTTAGTGTTGTTGGATGTGTTTTGATGATTGGAACAAGTTTGAATGAGGTTTTAGGATGCGTTAGTGCTTTTGGTTAAAGTCCCGGAGGCCTCGGGTGAGTTTCGGATGGTCAATCGAACCATTTTTTGCCTTAAAGGATTGCAGATTTGCTGCTATTTTTGTTGCAGAACAATTGTTCTATGCATTCGCATTGAGAAGACGCGAACACGTAGAAGTAATTTGAGGTCAATGATATTTGGATTTCTCGTTCGCAGCTGAGGCTTCACGATCGCGTAAGGAAAACAGACCATGCATCGCGTTCGCATGAAGGGGGAACGCGTTCCTATATAAGGAATTAAGGTTCAGGTTTCTTTGGTCTTTGCAAGCGTGTCGCGTTCGCGTATATACGAGGAATAAAGCTTCGTGTTCGCATGGTGTGGAAGGCATTCGCGGAGGGCATTTTTGGGCAGATAGATATTTGAGCATCGCGAACGCGAGAAAGGCCTCGCGTTCGCATAGAAAAAAGGGTCACCTGGGCAGACCTATTTTATAATATTTCATCCGCGAGTTTTAGTAATTTTTACTCCATTGTTGAGTATTTTGAGAGCTCTTTGGGAAAAATTGAAGAGGGATTCGAGGAGGATTGCATGGAGGTAAGTTCCTTAGCCTAATTATTCGAGTCTATGGTAGAGTTAACATGGAAATTGGTTGAAATTTACCAAAAAAAGGATAAAGTTGGACTTGAGTTTTTAATATTTCAAATTTAGATTTGATAGATCATTTGAGCTCGGATTTGGGAGTTCTTGGTATGTACAGACTTGTGTCGAGACTAGGAATTCGGTAATGTAAGTTTCGTAATTTTTTGAGAAGCGGGCTCGGGGCTTCGATTTGCTAGTTTCGAGATTTTTGCTATAATTCGATTGTTTTCGATTGGGTATTGTCCCATTTGCATATTGTGATGTATTCGCTTTGTTTTTGGCTAGATTCGACGCGCGTGGAGGCCAATTCGAGGGCAAAGGCATCGCGGGCTTGAGATTTTGCCGGTTCGAGGTGAGTAATACTTGAGAATGATATCCTGAGGGTTTGAAACCACAGATTTGCACATCATAGTGCTATATTGAGGTGACTTGCATGCCAGATAGCGAGCGTGGGGTAGATCACTGTTGGGGATTGTGACTTGGTCCGTTCCGGTTGTGGATTTTACTGCGTAATTATATGAAACTTGCTTGATTCTATCTTTAATTGGGTTGATTGTCATGTTTTGGGCTTAATGCCGGCTATATGAACTCTGTAGGGGTTATTATAACTGTTTTCATGAATACTTAGCATATTAAATGATTACAGTCCCGAGTTAAACAATATTTTGAAAAGCTCAGTAATACTGATAATGTTTAAAAGCTCAAATTTAATTTTTCTGACACTTTTATTTAAAAGCTATTACTTTACATTGCCCGAGTGGCTCGTTTGCATGTTCTGGACTGAGGATGGATCGGGCTGCACGCCGCAGCGATGCTATGATGATATTGCGCTTGGGCTGTAGGAGCCCCCCCGGAGTCTGAACCCCCATAGTGAGCGCGGGTACCTAAATGGATCGGGCTGCGCGCCGCAACGGTCATGTGCATTGCATTGCATTCATGCATTCATTCCTGTTTGTACTACGTGGCATGACATATAGCACTCACATATCATTGGTTTACATGTTATTACTTGCATTGTTGACCAGACACCCTGGTGTTATATGTTAAGGAGTGTTGTGCCAAGGGGCTGACTTATGTGCCGACTTTTTATCACATTTTGACTTCTAGAGCTCGGTTCTTGGCGATTTTTTAAGATATTTGTAAAAAGAGATTTTTAACCGAGCTTGAGATTTTCTAAACGATGTTCACAGTGTTACGGTTTTTCTTAAAAAGGGTTGTATTGTCTTTTATAGCATTATGGAATGCTCACACGTGTTTTCTGATCGCTCAGATATTATTCTATTAGTTACTTCTCACTGAGTTGGAGTACTCACTTTACTCCCAGAACCTCGCATGCAGTTGCGGGTATTTGTTATACGGTAGCAGGTTTGAGCTGATTGAGGATTTTGTTATCGTAGCTGAGCAAGGTGACCGCCGGCGTTCGCGGCACCGGACTTCGTCTTTTTTATTCTAAATTTTATTCTGTAAATTATATGACCCTGTAGTTGTGTTCCTACTTCTTAGATGCTCGTGACTTGTAACACCCCGGTCGGGTTGAGTAGGGTTGTAAATATCAGTTGCTATATTATTCTAGTTATTTATGTTTAAATACTGATAAAGAAAACGAATTGGGTTAGTTGGTTGGCCTTGTCTTAACGAGAGGCACTATCGCGACTAGGTATGGAAATTGGGTCGTGACAGTGAGACCAGCTGCCCAGCTGCACCAGATTTTGCTTCAGTAGTTCATTTCCTTCCAAAACACATTCAAAACTCAACCGAGCTCCTCAAGCTCCAATCCGAACATGCACACAAGTATAATAACAACAAGTAATCTCATTCGCTCACTCAAATCACGAAAATAACATCAAACAACACAAATTGATAATCAAAACTCAAGAATTTTCAAGTTTAAAACATATTTTTTCCAACGTTTCACATAATGCGCCGAAACGAGCTCGAGTTACCAAGGACCCCAACCAAACATATGGCACGAGTTCAAGATCATCATAAGAACCTATCGGAATCGCCAAAACACCAATCCAAGGTCGTTTACCAAAAATATTGACCATTGTCAACTCTAGTCATTTTTAAAGTCAAAAATCACATTTTTTTTAAAAAATTCATGTTTACATTTTTTGAAAATTGATACGGACCACACACGCAAGTCGTAATCATCAAATAGAGCTATTAAATGTCTCGGAATACAAAAAGAAATGCTAGTACTCAAAACAACCGGTCGGGTCGTTCCTTGCCATTATCAAATTTCAATTAGTTTCTCATATAAGATATATATGTATATTTCTGATATAAGATATATATATATATATATATATATATATATATAGAGAGAGAGAGAGAGAGAGAGAGTGGGAAAAAAAATGAAGTCACTACTTAAGAAGTATGGCTGATTAAATTTCTCTTTAAATCTTGTATAATTTCATCACAAGTTGATCTGCATTGCTTGGGTAACAGGCAAGTCGTCGATAATTGGGGTAACTTGTCCAAGATGAGTTCCCCATCCAAAGCCAATACTCTGCACATTCATTGAATCGTAAACAGACCAGCGGACAAAAACCAATGCATTTATACTTGTCATTGTACAAACCGACATAAATTCAAAATTTGGTCAAATGACAAGGGCTTATTCATGGATCCTAAATATTGTGTCAAAGATTCATGCAAAGCATAATTTATTAGGAGGAAATTTGATAAACAAAGAAGGGAAAAAGACAAGAACATACCCGTTGAATTTGCAAGCAATATAGGAGTCGACAAATTGTTGAGTGCACCGTAAGTTCAAACTCCGACAGAGCTTGTAATACTTTTGCAGATAATACTTCTGATGTTGTTTCTCCGCTAGAAAGAATTCACAATTAATTTCTTTAGAAAATGGAGTTATCTTTGTAAGAATCCTCCTATTAAGCTTCATTTGTCGCCTTATCTTTGACTCCTGTGCTTGTTTCCTCTCTTCTTCTGTTGAACAGAATATTGCTGATCTCAGGTGCGTACTTAACCCGAAATTCTGCATAATATATATAGTAAATGCCTCACATATTTATTAAATGGAATCAGAGAGAGTATTTAACATTTAAGAGGAGATTAGATACTGACAAGGAAATGTTTATTGGTTGGATCATGAATTTCCCAGAAAAAATCACAAAGAGATGTGTAAGAAACGACTCTCTTGTCATATGTGATCTTTACTGCTTCAGTATGACCTGTTCTTCCTTCAGACACCTCTCTATAGGAAGGTTTCCTTATATTTCCTCCACAGTAACCAGTTGCTGTTTTTACAACTCCTTCTACTCGACCATATGCAGCTTCTACATCATGGAATTTATCTGCAATTTTGAAAAAAAAAACAAACTCCATTGTCACAGAATTAATAAAAAGAGACTACCTTTGATACATAAAAGCCTACGGCTATAAGAGGAGTTTTTGCTCAATATTGTCCCTTATCTTTTGATGTTATATTAATTTTGGTTCCTTTAATATAACTTGAGCATATTTAATCCCTTATTGTTAAGGTAAAGCACATTTAATCTCAATATGTCCAAGATATATTTATAAACCAACTCCCACTAATAGTACCTAGCTAATAAATTTAAAATTGTAACGTTAAAACTTTTACTTATAACAATTTCGGCTGATTTTTCCAAAAAGAAAAGTTAAAATTTGAAAAAAAAAACAGAGTTGCCAAGTTCACTTCTGAGCATATTATTGAAGCAAATGAATAAGCAGATTGTATTATCACTTTTAGTTAGCACCATACATCTAATAGCTAGCCGAAAAAGTATATAAGATTTGTATAATTTTTGTATATTAACATACAAAATGTATATATACACAAAATAATATACAAATTTTATACATTTTTCGGCTATTATTTTTACAGCAGCTATACAATGGCATTTTTTCATTGAAAACTGGCACAAAAGGAATATTACGAGGTCAAAATTTTAGAAGACATTATCTAAGAATGAGGAATTAAAGCGATAATTTGCTTCTACATATTTATTGCTTCTTTAATTTATTATCAAAAGTTATCGAGGGATCAACATAAACATACCCTCAAAGATAAAGAACAATATTGGTCAAAACTGATTATAAGAGTTTGTCGCTAAGGTTAAAAGTAAAAATTTTAAGGTTCTAAAAGTTTCCAACAATAGAAATATGTCATTCGAGAAAGAGAGATGTACCTCCAGCAAATATTGCATGACAGAGGAATTCTGCCGGAATATTGTTATCTGAATCTTGTGCTTTGCTGTGTCCGAGTAACTTGAAGTAGCGCATAATTGAATAAATGTGTAGTTAGTCAGAAGTTACAGAAGGAGATGAGAGAATGGCCTTAAATTTATGGAGATTATACCGTAGTCTTAAGGAAAGAGGGATGACACATATATACAAACAAAACGCTGCGTAGTATGAACTATACAGCCTGATTTAGTAAACCGTGTGGCTTGTGGTCAGAGCCGTATATTATAAAGTATATAATTTCTAAAAAAGTTAGGTCGTACTCCCTCCGTCTCAATTTATGTGAACCTATTTCTTTTTTAGTCCGTGCCAAAAAGAATGACATCTTTTCCCATTTGGAAACAATTCACCTTTATGCAATGATTTATAGCCACACAAAATATATGTGCTTCATTTTAGACCACAAGTTCAAAAGAAAGGAGTCATTCTTTTTGGCACGGACTAAAAAGGAAATAGGTTCACATAAATTGAAACGGAGGGAGTAATACTTATGTACAACGACTAGACACACCTTGAAAATTAACGCCGGCCGGGCCCAAAATTTTATTCGAGCGGGATCAATAAAGTGAAATTTGTATGTTGATTTTTCCTTTTTCCACATGATTTTATTTCATTTTGAGGTGGTGTTAAATACATAAAATAAACAGTAAATACAAGTTTATTACATATGAAACAATTAAAAGACATAAAAATAAAAATACACCAATTTCAATTTGCACATACGGGTAACTTTTAAATGATACAAATAATAAGTAATACTAAACATAGTATAATATTTTTCTTAACAACTAAACCATATTTGAGATATTCTAAATGAGCTAACAAATTTAATATGAGATACATCTGAATAGTTTCATCAAATACAACCAAACTTATTTATATACTATCAATTTAAATAATTGTTGAACTATAAATAAGTGAATATTGTATGTTTTAAGTGGGCTCATTTTGCACAATATAACGATTTCAAATAAAAATAAAACATATAAATAATAATAAAAAAATTGACGAATCGGATTCAGTTGAACCCGCTTGCTACAATGTGAGTCCGCCCCTGTTCAAAATGATGCATTTACTATCAATTTGAAATAGCACGTAAAATCTTAAAGAATCATAGTGCCATATTTATATTAAATTACGAGTCGATTACAAACCCACACCAGTTACGTAAAATCTTTAGTAAGAGGTATCATCCAATGCCGCTTCGCAAAGCTTTTCCTTATATGTATATGATGTATTTTATTTTAAAAAACAACGATAACAACGAACATAGTATATTCTCATAAATAGATCGTAAGAGGATAGTGTGTACGTAGACCCTACCCCTTCTATGAAGGAGTATAGAGACTGTTTTTTTAAAGTTCCTCGGCTCAAGAAGATGGAAAAGATAAGCAGAGAAGGAAAGGGACAGTATGTTAGTTACCATCAAACATATACAAAAGAAATAATAACAACATCACATAAACTAGAAAATAGTTAAAATGCAATAACAAAACCAGAAAATAAGTCTCGATGCTATGAACAACAGAAGGATAGTAGTCTAGGACAACAATCCTATCGGACTAGCCTCACATAGATAAGGATTAGAAATAGACTCAACTACCTCCTAACCTACAACCCTAATACTCGACCTCCGCAGCTTACTATTAAGGGCCATATCTTCGTAAATCTGCAGCCACACCATGTCCTGTCCGATCACCTCTTCCCAATACTTCTTAGGCCACCCTCTACATCTTCTCGTGCCTTCCAAAGTCAACCGCTCACACCTCCTTAACAGAGGATTTGGGCTTCTCTGTACGTGCCCGAACCAACTTGAGCACCACTTTCTGCATCTTGTCATCTATATGAGCCACGCCCACCTTCTCCTGAATAAATTCATTCTTTATCTTATCCTTAAAATATCTTCATCATCTTTAACAAAGTACGAATCATAAAAACTCGATGGGGGCTAATTTTACTCTACGGGAGATTAGGATGAGATCTTCCATGGTGTTACAATTGTTATATAAGGCAATTGATGAGGATTTTCCTGGAAGATCAAAGAGTAAAAGAAGGCAAACCCGAAGAAGAAGGCTTTAAATGCAATTTTCATGAGTGTATGGTCCAAACAAAGTTCTCTCCAAGAGTGACGCTATATATTTTATGACTTTGATGACTATTGCACAAGAATGATGTAGATTGTTTTTAAAAATAAAACATGCAGTATTTTCAGTATTTCGTTGAACAGAATATGATGATTGAGCGGCACTAAAGAGCACAGAATACAATACAAAATTAATGCTTGCTAACTAAGATAGTAATTATCATTGTCATCTTCACATGATTGAATTTAAGCAATGTCCAAGGAATTACTAGCTTAACGTTATTCAGAATGATTAACACATTGGTTGGGATGATTAATAACTAAAATTAGTTATGAAAACTAAATTAATTCACAAAATTGATAACTGGAAGACGCACTGAGCAACACTGAAATATCAATGGGAGAGATAAGGGTCGTGATAGGATAGGTGCAAGATAGCTATTTGAGATCCAGCTTTAGTCCAATCCACTCTAATGTTCTAATGATTCTCACAAATTTACTCGATGATTAGTTCAATCGTGTAGTCAAGACTCCTCTCTCGATTAAATCCTAACTCTGCGAGGTGAACTAATATAAGCACTATGAAAATATGCAAGCATGTGTTATTGGATTAATCTTCAGGAAAACATCTCTTGAATATTCTCTTAAATTGATTTAATCACCAATTCAAAATAGATTTACTAAATTATTAAGAGAATTATTGAATTAGAACAAACAAATAATGCAAGATAATCACCACAATATTCCTCTTTCGATTAAATAAATTGGTGAAAAACTCGTAAACGAATTCAAGCACAAAACTAGAGTTAGAAAATAAAAACACAATATATGTCAAACCTTAAGGGAAAGTGCTCCATATTCATGGAGATCATCACAAATAAAGTTGAATAATAAGAAAACATGAATTCAATCCAAACTCGGGTGTTGAGTTGAGGAAGAAATGATGAGTCCTTGTGCTTTGAGTCTTTCATGCTCTTCCAGTCTTACGTAGGTCAAATGTCCTCTAAAATCATATTGTTGGTGTATATATACCATGTAGTAATGGGCCGGATGAAACTACTTTTTCAGAGCCGAAACAGAAAAATACTTTGAGAAATTTGTACAAGCGCACCACGCCGAGCGCCGCACCATGTGGTATGGTAGTGGGAAAGTTCAAAGAGCAGTTTCTAACAGGCAGTAGCAATTTACACAGTTGCACCACCCAATGCAGCATGGCAGTGTTAGTTTTCTAGAGTAATTCATTTTCTTTCGCATTATGATATCCAGACTTGGCTCTCTACCCCTGAATGCGACTCGATCTTTTACTCATACTTCAAATCTCCAAAATGTTTAATTTAGCTCCAAATTATCTTTTAACTCGGAATCACTTCCTACAAGGCTTAAACACATAACAAGTACTATGCATTGTCATTTAAACTCAAAAACAAGTAAAATACAGTAATTAGAGTGCATACTATAACTAAAATACAGGTTTCTACCCCACCATATCAAACATGCAAAACTAACCGGGGATTCAAGATTTTCAATTCAGAGCTCAGTAATTTCTGCATCAGAAGCAACATATTGAGACATCACCCTGTGTCGGAACACCACAACAAAATGGTTTTACAAGATATATGAACAGAGCACTTTGTGATAGGCATGAAATATTCTTTCACACTCATGTATTAGCAAGGATTTTTAGGCTGAAGTAATCAATAAAACTTGTTATTTGGTCAATAGATCTCCATCCACAATTATTGAGTTTAGAACTCCTTTTGAGGTATGGAGTTCGCCTGCTGATTATTCAAATTTAAGGATATTTGATTGTCCTGCTTATGCTCATGTGAGGGATAGAAAACTTAAGCCGAGGGCAAGCAACTAAAGTGAAAGGTTATAGGTTGTGGTATACCTATGAAAAGACTCTAGGATTAACTATTAGTAGTAATGTTACATTTAAAGAATCCGCCTCACTGAAAAGTGAGAAGGTGATTGGAATAAGAGAAATAGATCGTGATATCAGAGACTACATAGAGTGGGAATTGAATCTTCACCAACTCAAATTAGTAGCTCAGAAGTAGAGGAAGTGGAGAAGGTGCAAAATTTTGATCCAAGCGATATTGTTTATGTAACTGCGTAACAACAACTATAGCTTCGCAAGAGGCAAAGAGAAGAGAGCTATCAACCAACCACAAAGGTTTGTAAAGATACTTGATCATAATCTTCTTGAATATTTAAATATTGTGAAATTGACTTTATCTGCTGCAGAGACCAGTAATATGATTGTGTGTAATAGCTATCCAGAAGCTATTTGGGTGCAGAAGTAGATAGACAAATGGCACTATAGCTAAAGAGATTGAGTCTCTTAACAAGTTAAGCATTATTTAGACTTGGTTGATGCGTGCAGTAATGGATATAGCCCGTGTGAGGATTGAAGGCAAGTTAGAGAGATGTTATTCTGTTGGAAAAAAAGAGTTTAAGCCAAGTGAACGATTTGTTAATTATATCCTCAATTTTATGAATCCTAATTATATCATATTACCTAATAATCTTAGAAAACTCATAAATCCTATAGGTCGTAAAACTCCATTGTTGTGATAGAAAATATTGTATATACATTATATATATATTAGTTAATAGAAGAAGGATCCCTATAAATATATTATGTTGCGCCCTTAATCACAAAGATTGGGTAGAAGAGTTGGTTTGTGGAGTAGTTGGCTTCTTTAAGACCCAAGTTCAAATCTTAGATACAACAATAAAACTATTATTTTTGATTGGGTCTAATTTGGTAATTTCAACGCCCCTACTATAGTTTATTTGATTTAGTTTTTTTCTATGGACCCACCCCTTTTACTTTTAGTTAAATCCCTACATCAAAAGCTTCTTCTACAATTATCTCTCTCCACACAAAAACTTAAGGCAAGTTAGAGAGATGTTATTCTGTTGGAAAAAAAGAGTTTAAGCCAAGTGAACGATTTGTTAATTATATCCTCAATTTTATGAATCCTAATTATATCATATTACCTAATAATCTTAGAAAACTCATAAATCCTATAGGTCGTAAAACTCCATTGTTGTGATAGAATTGGAAAAGAAAACTTATTTTCCAAGTGGGATTGAGAAAGTCTTTCTCTTATAGGTTTGTGATTAATTGAGATCCTTATAGAGAGCTTGTAGTTGGAGATCTATTATATTGTTTTTCTTCTCCTTCATAGTGGAAACTATATTTGCTTCTGCCTCGAGGATTAGGCTTAGCCGAATCTCCTTAAATCCTTGTGTTGACTTTTCTTCTGTATTTACTTTGTGTGTAATTGTGTACTAGTTAGTCCACAATCTTCCACACAGATAATATATTTATGTATAATAGACGAAAGACAAATCTTAAAACAATACAAAACTAAATAATATAAGGTAAAATATAAAATTTTAAAATAATTAGAATAATAGATCGAAATTGCTAGTAAAATATTAAATCTTATTCGCTGCTTCTTGTGGCGATGCGGAGAGAAAAGAAGCATAAAGGTACGATCGACTTACTAAATGCAATGGGCTGAAGTAATCTGATGCCCGTGTTTAATGGTGATAATAGTCGTAGGAACATGAATAAACATCTGATGAGGCTAAGGTAAATGTGAAGGATTTAGTTTGGACGGTGATGTTCTCAGCCTTGGTCGGATGATGTCTCGTTCTTGGAAAATCAAACCGTAATATAAAATTATATATGGTTTTCAAATTTATAGACACTAGTATAAATTGTACTAATCTCTTGATCACTTAATTATTTAACTTAATTCATCATTATTATTCTGCATCTCACCGATGTTACAACAAGCATGATTTTTCTATGTTAAATCCAAACTAAGGATTTATATCAAGTATTGGACCCAATTCTCTTTGAATTTACTTCTTATACAAAAGTAACTCTGATTTGAATGGGATACATATGATTCCTCATGACTCATATCTTCATCATATAACTTCGCTAGTATGAACTTGCTTACATTGTCGATCTCAAGCCACATAAAGGAAGAGGATTATGGTACCAATGTAAAATTTACCATTTTATAATGAATCCTCATAGTTTAACTTCTATATACTCACAGCAAAAAGTATTATATTTTCATGTCACCTAAAATATTTTTGAGTATTGGAGTTTTGATGATTAACAAAGTTTGTCCATAGGAAATGCTCTAAAAGCTAGGTCCTAAAGGTAGCCGATGAAATTCTCTAAGAATCGAGTCCTCAAGGTCGCCATTGAAGGTTCTTACAAGGCATTAACTTTTTTCACAAAGTTACTCGAGTCTGAGCTTGTTGGAAGAAGGCTGCTAACGTGACAAGGGTGGTTGTTCAAGAAGATATGCTTGCATAAGTGATAGACAAGAGTCACAAAATCTGTGGAGTCCTTGGAACTTTGTTGTCAAATAAGAAGTTGACTGAGTGTAAGACTCTCAAATATCTCGGAGTACATGGAAGTTAAATACTTTCCCTATGAACTGAGAAGACCTTCCTTTTGCACATCAACCGTAGAACTACATTTTCAACACTCAAGTCGAGTCCTAATATTTTTCTTGACTCAGTTAGTGAAAGTGTTTTAGAAAATCGAGTTGTAATCAAAGTGTCATAACATAATTAGTGAATTGAAGTAATTGTTTGAGTTTGTAAGTTAGAGTAACTTGTAGTCAAATAGTTGAAGCAGTAGAACTGGTAGGTATTGATTGACAGGTCTTGTAATCGCTACATTTGGCTTATGTGTTTTAGTGAAGTTGAAGTTAAAATCCTATGTGGTAGGTTGTGATCTTTGCACCTTTGAGCTCGGTGATTTTTCACATGAATATTGTTGTGTTTGTTTTACTGTTTATTTCGCTTACGCTTAAGCAATAAGGTAATGAACTAGGTTCTTTAGTAATTTAGAAAGGAACTCAAACTTATAACTGGTATCAAAGCGGGTTCTCTCACATGTGGTTAACACTTAGAGAGATCTTGGGATCAAAATAAGTTCCCCACATGGGATTAATGAAAGACAGTCAACTACTAGAGTACCTATATTTAATGAAAGATACAACAATTGATGGAAGGCAAGTGTAAGGATTTCCTGACGGCTGAAGACTATAAACTACGAACAATAGTGAATCTAGGTCTACTAACTCCCACTAAACAAAATGGGCAAAATGAAATTGTTCCCAACACCCCCTTTAAATTCATGGCACTAGATTTCAGAGTGATGGAGAATAATGCAAAGGCCAAGAATATTCACATATGTAGACTTGGTCCTAATAAGAACAATAGAATATTTGCGTGCTCTAATGCAAAGTAGATCTGGGATGCACTTCACACTGCTCATGAAGGAACAAACCACACTGCTCATGAAGGAACAAACCAAGTGAAGAGATTAATGATTGAACTACTTATGGGGAACTATGAGCTCTTCTATATGAAAGAGTTTGAACCCATCCAGGAGATGATGACTAGTTTTACCATAATAACGAACGAACTACAATCACTTGAAAAGGTATCCACTTCCGAAGAGTTGGTTAGCAAGGTTCTAAGGATTTTCCCAGTTTCAAGGGAATCAGAAGTCACTGCCATCGAGGAAGAACAAGAGTTAGATAAGATTTCACTGGATGAGCTTATTGGAAACTTAAAGACTCATGAGATGAGAATGCTCGAACTGCGCAAGGAGGAACCAATGAGGGATAAAGCCTTGATTCTTAAGACATCCGAAGACGATGAGTCTGACAATGATGATCTCAACCTTTCAATATTGCTAAGATCAAAAGGTTCATAAAGAATTCCAAAAATATATCTAGAGAGAATACGATGGCAAACCTAAGCAGACTGACAAAGCTTCATATGATGAGTGTTACAAGTGCAACAAACTAGACCACATGGTCAAAGACTGCCAAATCTGAGAAATTTAATGGAATAAAGAAAGAATTGAAAAAGAGACAAGGAAAAAAATGAAAGAGAAGGCCAAAACAAAGGCAAATCCAAGGCAAAGGATTCACTGAAACCATGAAACAAGCTTTTATAGCAGCGTATGAGGAGAGTGGAAGTGATAAAGAGTAAGAGACTATAAGTCTTTATGTTGTGATATATGCACACAAGTAATGGAGACAGATCTCACGGTACAACCAGGAATGCCTATCAGAATACCTCCTTTATTTGATGGACAACACTATGATGAATGGAATATGTGTATGAAAAGGTCTCCCACGCCACTAACTTTGACTTATGGATTATTTTCAATCATGGACCATTTATCCATACCAAAGTGGATAGTTAAGTAAACAAATTTAATATGAGAGGAGGATTATGATGTTGAAGATCATCCGGTGATCCAGAAAAATGTTGAGGTAGATAAGCTGCACTATAGAAGTTTACCAAAGAGTATTCTCTACAAGGTGTCCTTTTGCATCTATTTGTGATATATGGATGACATTGGAGGCTGATTTTGAAGATGAAAAAATTGAAGTTGCTTTAATGGAAACTGAAAAATCGAAACAGAAGAAGAAGTGATAGGGATGTTGGCCATGAGCGACTCAGAGGTTGAAGATGAAACAAACTAGGTAATTATTTCTAAATTGAAAGAAAATATCCATGCTATGTCAAACAAATAACTAATGGCCATATTAGTGACCATGATGAATGAGATAGATAGGTTAAGTACTAGAAATGATTAGTTAATATGAAATCTTTTATGTGTTAAACTTGACCTGAAAAAAGTTGAACCTGACAAAACTAATCTTAAAGGACATGTCATGGATCATGAGAACCAGGTTCTTGAGATCTCTTCTCAAAATGAGCAGTGACTTGATGCACATGGTAAGGGAATAATGAGTGATCTACAAGAAGTTTGAAAAGGGCCCGTCATTACGGGAATTACCACCCCGTTACCTTTCATTTACATATATTATGCTTTTAAAACAGTATTAGAGTATATCGGGTGAGTTAGGAATGATTTGGATTGAAAATGAAACAAATAGCATGTTTGAAGAAAGCTTGAATATGGAAAGTCAACCAAGAGTTGACTATTGAGTTAGAGTGCTCGGAACTGGATTCTGATGATTCGACTAGTTCCGGGGGATCATTTATGACTTAGGAGAGCAATCGGAATTGAATTCGGAGGTCCGGTGTAGTTTTAGGCTTGAATTGGCGAATGTTGAATTTTGGCGAAAACCGGATGGTAGGTGATATTTTGATCCGGGGTCGGAATGGAATTCCGACAATTCTTGTAGCTTCGTTATGTGATTTTGGATATGTCTGCAAATTTTCAGGTCATTCGGACATCGTTTGATCGGGTTTTGGATTGAATGTTAGTTTTGAAAGTTTTGAAAAAACTTAGGCTTGAATTCGTGAGTAAATGGAGATTTTGATGTTTAGTATGGTGTTTTTATGATTGGAACAAGTCCGTATCATGTTTTGGAGTGCGTTGGTGGTTTTCGTTGGGGTCCCGGAGGCCTCGGGATGATTTCGGACCATCAACCGGGCATTTGGACTTGGCAAAAATCTGCAGAAAAACTGCAGGTTCTGCCCAGGCCCTTATGCCTTCGCGTTCGCGAAGGCCAAGTTCGCGAAGGCCAGGAAGATCAATGCATCGCGTTCGCGGTCGGGGTGTCGCATTCGCGTAGGCCAAGGGTGTTGAGCATCGCGAACGCGTTGCTTGGGTCGCGTTCGCGTAGGGTCGTGGGTGTTGTGCTTCGTGTTCGCGGGAGGTGTATCGCGAACGCGTAGAAGAAATCTGGGCGGCTGGGAGCTTGAACATCGCGAACGCGTGGGAGGCGTCGCGTTCGCGAAGGGTAACTGGAATTGAGCATCGCGAACGCGTGGTAAGCGTCGCGATCGCGAAGAGTAAGGAGGAGCTGTTCTTCGCGAACGCGTGGGAGCTCACGCGAACGCGAAGAACAAAAGTCTCTGGCAGTGAATTAAATTGCAGAACATAGAGCTTACGGGTTTACACCCCCAAAACTCAATTTTGAGCCCTAGAGAGAAGAAAACTCGAGGAAATCACTGAGAAGTCATCGGGTATTCGTCGGAGGTAAGATTCTTGACACAAAAACATCATTTTATGGTAGTATTAACATCAATCTTCATGAAATTGGGTTGAAATCTTGAAGAAATGTGGCCTAAGTATTGAAAACGGGATTTTTGGATTTGGAAGGCCATTTGAACTCCGATTTCGATAAATTTTATATGCACGGACTCGTGGCGAGATGAGGGTCGCGTTGGTACTAATTTTGAAATTTTTCGAGCAGTGGGGCCCGGGGTCGGGTTTTACCAACTTGGTGTATTTATGCGAATTTCATGTAAGTTGAAGTGGGTTATGATTTTTTGACCCGTATTTGACATAATTATTGTTATTTGACTAGATTCTACACACGAGGCAACGAAATTCAAAGGAAAAGGCATCGCGAACGAGTCTACGACTGGCTAGAGGTGAGTAGTTTGTGTATATGGTAGCCTGAGGGTTCGAAACCCCGACTTAGCACATTGTGACACTAATAGGGCGTGGCTCGCACACCGTGGCAGGTGCGGGATTGATTGTGATTGGGGATTGAGACTTGGTCCATCCCGGAAATGAATAATATGTTGTTAGTGTTGGAAATACACTGTATTTGCTATACTTGTGGGCTGTAAGCCTTGTTTGGGGCCTTGTGCCGATCTGTAGCGTCCTTGGAGGACAGTATTTATGTGATAGCTATAATTGCTTAAATCACTGATCTCAGTCCTGGAATTTGTAATCACGCTTTTGAAATGCTAAGTCACCGGCTTTTGCAAATTTAATAAAGTTAAAGTATTTTTCATAAATTATGAATTGAGAACCGGAATTAAGGAAAATGAATTGTTTTGTGACTTAATTGCTTATTGTGGACTGAGTATGGGATCGGGCTGCACGCCGCAGTGGTTGATATGTGGATCGGGCTGCACGCCGCAGCAGTATTGCGCTTGGGCCGTAGGAGCCCCTCCGGAGTCTGTACACACCCCCAGTGAGCGCCGTCGACGTTAAATTGGATCGGGCTACACGCCGTAGCGGTTATGTGCATTGCATTGCATTTGTATTTGTTGAATTACTCTGTGGTAGCTGTATTGTATTATTGTTGCTAGTTCGCAGGAGATTCGGACTGTAGTGTAGCTTCATATCGTGGTATTTTGTGGATTTCTTACTGTCAGCTACATATATATATTTGTTACTCACTGAGTACTTAGTACTCACCCCTACTCCCTGCGCCTTTTGTGTGCAGACTCAGGTACTCAGGAGCAGTAGACGGGCATCTCCAGCGTTTACATTGTCACATCGAGTTGTTGAGGTAGCTGCCTACGTTCGCAGAACCTAGCTTCTCCTCTCATTCCAGTTGTTATTTTATATTTTGTATTCAGACTTGAGTACTTCTATATCGTACTCTCTATTTCTTGTTGGATCTTGTTAGAGGCTCTAGACTTGTGACTCCGGATCTTTGGGAGTGTCAGTACTTTTGTTCAGTATTATTATTATTGGAGTTCTTAAACTCATATATTCTTCTTGAGTTGTCCATTTGGGGACTGGTATTTTGTGATAATTAAATTGTTGGTCTGGCTGGCCTAGCTTGATTGTTGGGCGCCATCACGACCGAATTTGGGTCGTGACAAGTTGGTATCAGAGCTCTAGGTTATTAGGACTCGCGAGTCATGAGCCGGTTTAGTAGGCTTTTGCAGATCGGTACGTAGACTTCCGTATCTATCTTCGAAGGGCTACAGAAACTTTAGGAAAAACCTCATTTTCTTGGATTCATATCGTGCGATTTGTGTTATCATGAAATTAAATCTTTCCATATTCTATTCTCTCGCAAATGGCGAGAACACGAGCTAACGGACGTGGCGGACGACCACCATTGGCACCCACAGGCCGTGGTCGTGGTAGAGGTAGGGCAGCGGCAGCCGCGACTCGCCGACCCCCGACCGACTCGTACTCGGGGACCGTATTCCAGACGACGCACGCTCCGGCAACTCGGTGTTCGGCACCGGCAGCTGCCTATCGTGATACCGGGTCTTCGTGAGACCTTGGCTCGTATCTTATCGGCGTGCACGGAGCTTGGCACAGTAGTTGTCGCTACTATCGCGCGATCTTCTTCACGGGCAGGGGAGGGAATCGGACCCCCGTGGCTCACACACCCGAGCCGCTCGGCCCGCTTGCGCCCGTTGCACCGGCCTCCCGCATATATGGTTCCGGCGTATGCCCGACGACGAGCGCCGTCGTTTGGAGAGATTCGAGAGGCTACACCCTCCGACATTCAGCGGTGCCGAGGGCGAGGACGCCCAGGGTTTTCTTGACAGATGTCACCGCATGCTTCGCACCGCGGGTATTCTAGAGTCCAGCGGTGTTTCATTCACCACTTTTCGGTTCACAGGTGCAGCATTTCAGTGGTGGGAAGATTTCGAGAGGCGTAGGCCCGCTGGGGCAGTGCCCCTCACTTGGCAGCACTTCTCCACGGTATTTTTGGAGAAGTACGTGCCTCGCTCCCGACAGAGGAGCCGCGACGTCGCGCTCGAGTGGTTGAAGCGAGGAGAGATGACAGCTAATCGACACGAGATGAGATTCACACGGCTGGCCCGTCATGCCATGTGGATGGTTCCTACGGACAGAGAGAGGATTCAGAGATTTATTGATGGCCTTATTTACCCCATCCTCATATTAATGACCAGGGAGAGAGTTTCGACAGTTACATTTGAGGAGGTGGTTGATGTTGCCCGTCACATTGAGACAGATCGCCGCAGAGAGCGGGAGGAGAGAGAGGCTAAGAGGCCTCATGGTACTGGCAGTTATAGTGGTGCTCCGTCTAGGGGCCAATCTCAGCAAAGCAGAGGTCGTTCTTTCAGGTCTCATCAGTCTGGACGTGCAGAGTCCAGTGGGGTTTCATCAGATCGTGGTCGTCAGGGCCATCAGGGTTATCAGGGTCAGCAGCGCCGTCAGCAGAGTCAGCCTGCACTGAGTGCTCTTCCAGCTCAGAGCTCTGTTCCTGGTTCCTCAGCACAGGGTTCATCTGTATCGAGGGGTCCTCAGCAGCCCCTTCTTCCATCTTCAAGCCGTTGTTTTAAGTGCGGTGATTTGGGCCATATCAGGAGAGAGTGTCCTCAGTGGCTTCGTAAGCGGTCTCAGCAGAGGGATCAGCCCTCGTCTTCTACTCCTATTTCTTCAGCGCCAACACAGTCGGCTATGACTGGTGGCCAGGTATCCAGAGGTCGCCCTAGGGGTGAGGATCGTACTGGTGGAGGACAGGCTCGTTTCTATGCTCTTCCGGATAGGAAGGATGCTAGTGCTTCAGATGCGGTCATTTCAGGTATTATCTCAGTCCGCCACAGGGATGCTTCTGTCTTATTTGATCCCGGATCCACCTATTCTTATGTCTCTACTTATTTTGCACATCATTTGGGTATGACCCGTGGTATTCTTGATTTGCCCGTACATGTGTCTACCCCGGTGGGGGATACTGTTGTTGTGTATCAGGTATATCGATCCTGTGTTATTACTATTGGGGGTCTGGAGACCCGAGTTGATCTATTACTACTGGGCATGGTAGATTTCAATTTAATTCTAGGCATGGATTGGCTATCTCCTTACCATGCGATTCTGGACTGTCATGCCAAGATAGTCACACTAGCTATTCCAGGTAATCCGAGGATCGAGTGGCGTGGCTTGACCGATTATGTGTCCGACAGGGTAATTTCTTATATAAAGGCCCAACGAATGATTGGCAAGGGTTGTTTATCTTATTTGGCCTTCATTAGAAATGTTGAGGCCGAGACACCCAGGTCTTGATTCGGTCCCCATTGTGAGGGAGTTTCCGGATGTATTTCCAACAGACCTACCAGGCATGCCGCCTGACAGAGATATTGACTTTGGTATTGACTTGGTGCCGGGCACTCACCCCATTTCTATTCCTCCCTATCGCATGGCACCAGCGGAGTTAAAAGAATTGAAAGAACAACTTCAGGAACTCTTTGATAAGGGTTTCATTCGTCCAAGTGTGTCACCTTGGGGTGCACCGGTGTTGTTCGTAAAGAAGAAAGATGGCACAATGAGAATGTGCATTGATTACAGGCAGCTGAACAAGGTAACAATGAAGAATAAGTACCCATTACCTCGTATTGAGGACCTATTTGATCAGCTCCAGGGAGCTAGTGTATTTTCTAAGATTGATCTTCGATCGGGCTATCATCGGTTGAAGATCAGGGACTCGGATATTATGAAGACAGCGTTCAGGACGCGATATGGGCACTACGAGTTCCTGGTGATGTCTTTCGGGTTGACTAATGCCCCAGCATCATTCATGCACTTGATGAATAGTGTATTTCGACCGTACCTGGATTCTTTTGTGATTGTGTTTATTGATGATATTCTCGTATATTCACGCAGCCAGGAGGAGCATGCACAGCATTTGAGAGTGGCATTGCAGAGGTTGAGAGAAGAGAAGCTTTATGCAAAATTCACTAAGTGTGAGTTCTGGCTTGATACTGTGACTTTTCTAGGACATGTAGTGTCAAAAGATGGTATTCGGGTTTATCCACGGAAGGTCGAGGCGATGCAGAATTGGCCCAAACCTTCCTTAGCTACTGAGATTCGAAGTTTTCTCGGTTTGGGAGGTTATTACCGCTTGTTTGTTCAGGGTTTCTCATCTATTTCTTCACCGTTGACTAAGTTAACATAGAAGAATGCTCCATTTGTGTGGTCTGATGAATGTGAAGAGAGCTTTCAGAAGCTCGAGGAGGCTTTGACCACGGCTCCAGTACTTGTGTTACCATCGGCCTCAGGATCATATACGGTGTATTGTGATGCTTCCAGAGTTGGACTCGGTTGTGTGTTGATGCAGGAGGGTAGAGTTATTGCATATGCTTCTCGTCAGCTAAAGCCCCACGAGAAGAACTACCCTGTTCATGATTTGGAGTTAGCCGCTATTGTTCATGCCTTGAAGATTTGGAGGCATTATCTATATGGTGTATCTTGTGATGTATATACGGACCACCGCAGCCTTCAGCATTTGTTTAAGCAAAAAGATCTAAATTTGAGGCAGCGGAGATGGCTTGAATTGCTTAAAGACTATGATATTACTATCTTGTATCATCCCGGAAAGGCCAATGTAGTGGCTGATGCATTGAGCCGGAAGGCTATTAGTATGGGCAGTTTGGCGTATATTCCAGTTGGGGAGAGACCCCTAGCAGTTGATGTTCAGGCGTTAGCTAATCGGATGGTAAGGCTGGATATTTCTGAGCCCAATCGGGTGATGGCTTGTGTAGTAGCTCGTTCTTCTTTATATGATCGTATTCGAGAGCGCCAGTATGATGATCCACACTTACTTGTCCTTAAGGACAGAGTTCAGCATGATGATGCTAGAGATGTCACTATTGATAGTGATGGTGTATTGCGGATGCAGGGCCGAATATGCGTGCCCAATGTTGATGGCCTTCGTGAATTGATATTGGAGGAAGCACATAGCTCGCGGTATTCTATTCATCCAGGAGCCGCGAAGATGTACCAGGATTTGAAGCAGCATTACTGGTGGAGAAAGATGAAGAAAGATATTGTGAGCCATGTGGCTCGGTGTCTAAACCGTCAGCAGGTCAAGTATGAGCATCAGAGACCTGGTGGTGTATTCCAGCGTATTGATATTCCTGAGTGGAAGTGGGAAAGGATTACTATGGACTTTGTTAGTGGACTCCCTCGGACGGCGAGGAAGTTTGATTCAGTTTGGGTGGTGGTGGATAGGTTGACCAAGTCAGCTCACTTCATCCCAGTGTGTACTACTTATTCCTCAGAGCGGTTGGCAGAGATATTCATCCGTGAGATAGTGAGATTGCATGGAGTTCCCATTTCCATTATATCAGACAGAGGTACCCAGTTCACATCTCAGTTCCGGAGGACATTTCAGCGAGAGTTGGGTTCACAGGTAGAGTTGAGCACAGCATTTCATCCACAGACGGATGGGCAGTCTGAGCGTACTATTCGGATATTGGAGGACATGTTGCGTGCTTGTGTCATTGATTTTGGTGGTTCATGGGCTGATTATTTGCCTTTGGCGGAGTTTGCTTACAATAATAGCTATCAGGTCCAGCATTCAGATGGCACCGTATGAAGCTTTATATGGGAGACGGTGTAGGTCTCCGGTCGGTTGGTTCGAGCCCGGCGAGGCTAGGTTGTTGGGGACAGAGTTAGTCCAAGATGCCTTAGACAAGGTGAAGGTGATTCAGGAGAGACTTCGCACAGCTCAATCGCGTCAGAAGAGTTATGCGGACCGGAAGGTCCGAGATGTGTCTTATTCAGTAGGTGAGAAGGTGTTGCCGAAGGTTTCGCCTATGAAGGGTGTTATGAGGTTTGGAAAGAAAGGGAAGTTGAGCCCAAGGTTTATTGGACCTTTTGAGGTGCTTAGGAAAGTTGGGGAGGTGGCTTATATGCTTGCTTTGCCACCCGGTTTGTCGGGAGTTCACCCGGTGTTCCATGTATCTATGCTCCGGAAGTATGTCGGAGACCCGTCTCATGTATTAGACTTCAGCATGATACAGCTGGATGAGGACTTGACCTATGATGTGGAGCCGGTAGCCATTTTGGTCGACAAGTTCGTAAGTTGAGATCCAAAGACATAGCTTCGGTAAAAGTGCGGTGGAGAGGTCGTCCCGTGGAGGAAGCAACTTGGGAGACTGAGAAGGAGATGCAGAGCAGATACCCACATTTATTTGATACTCCAGGTATGTTTCTTAACCCGCTCGCGGACGAGCGTTTGTTTAAGTTGGGGAGAATGTAACGACCCGGCCCGTCGTTACGGGAATTACCACCCCGTTACCTTGCATTTACATATATTATGCTTTTAAAACAGTATTAGAGTATATCGGGTGAGTTAGGAGTGATTTGGATTGAAAATGAAACAAATAGCATGTTTGAAGAAAGCTTGAATATGGAAAGTCAACCAAGAGTTGACTATTGAGTTAGAGTTCTCGGAACCGGATTCTGATGATTCGACTAGTTCCGGGAGATCATTTATGACTTAGGAGAGCAATCGGAATTGAATTCGGAGGTCCGGTGTAGTTTTAGGCTTGAATTGGCGAATGTTGAATTTTGGCGAAAACCGGATGGTAGGTAATATTTTGATCCGGGGGTCGGAATGGAATTCCGACAATTTCTGTAGCTTCGTTATGTGATTTTGGATATGTCTGCAAATTTTCAGGTCATTCGGACATCGTTTGATCGGGTTTTGGGTTGAATGTTAGTTTTGAAAGTTTTGAAAAAACTTAGGCTTGAATTCGTGAGTAAATGGAGATTTTGATGTTTAGTATGGTGTTTTTATGATTGGAACAAGTCCGTATCATGTTTTGGAGTGCGTTGGTGGTTTTCGTTGGGGTCCCGGGGGCCTCGGGATGATTTCGGACCATCAACCGGGCATATGGGACTTGGCAAAATCTGCAGAAAACTGCCCAGTCATTTTGACCTTCGCGTTCGCGTGGCATGGGCCGCGTTCGCGAAGGCCAGGAGGATCAATGCATCGCGTTCGCGGTCGGGGTGTCGCGTTCGCGTAGGCCAGGGTTGTTGAGCATCGCGAACGCGTTGCTTGGGTCGCGTTCGCGTAGGGTCGTGGGTGTTGTGCTTCGCGTTCGCGGAAGGTGTATCGCGAACGCGTAGAAGAAATCTGGGCGGCTGGGAGTTTGAACATCGCGAACGCATGGGAGGCGTCGCGTTCGCGAAGGGTAACTGGAATTGAGCATCGCGAACGCGTGGTAAGCGTCGCGATCGCGAAGAGTAAGGAGGAGCTGTTCTTCGCGAACGCGTGGGAGCTCACGCGAACGCGAAGAACAAAAGTCTCTGGCAGTGAATTAAATTGCAGAACAGAGAGCTTACGGGTTTACACCCCCAAAACTCAATTTTGAGCCCTAGAGAGAAGAAAACTTGAGGAAATCACTGAGAAGTCATCGGGTATTCGTCGGAGGTAAGATTCTTGACTCAAAAACATCATTTTATGGTAGTATTAACATCAATCTTCATGAAATTGGGTTGAAATCTTGAAGAAATGTGGCCTAAGTATTGAAAATGGGATTTTTGGATTTGGGAGGCCATTTGAACTCCGATTTCGATAAATTTTATATGCACGGACTCGTGGCGAGATGAGGGTCGCGTTGGTACTAATTTCGAAATTTTTCGAGCAGTGGGGCCCGGGGTCGGGTTTTACCAACTTAGTGTAATTATGCGAATTTCATATAAATTGAAGTGGGTTATGATTCTTTGACCCGTATTTGACATAATTATTGTTATTTGACTAGATTCTACACACGAGGCAACGAAATTCAAAGGAAAAGGCATCGCGGACGAGTCTACGACCGGCTAGAGGTGAGTAGTTTGTGTATATGGTAGCTCGAGGGTTCGAAACCCCGGCTTAGCACATTGTGATGCTAGTAGGGCGTGGCTCGCACACCGTGGCAGGTGCGGGATTGATTGTGACTGGGGATTCGGACTTGGTCCATCCCGGAAGTGAATAATATGTTGTTAGTGTTGGAAATACACCGTATTTGCTATAGTTGTGGGTTGTAAGCCTTGTTTGGGGCCTTGTGCCGATCCGTAGCGTCCTTAGAGGACAATATTTATGTCATAGCTATAATTGCTTAAATCACTGATCTCAGTCCTGGAAATTGAAAATCACACTTTTGAAATGCTAAGTCACCGGCTTTTACAAATTTAATAAAGTTAAAGTATTTTTTTTTATAAATTATGAATTGAGAACTGGAATTAAGGAAAATGAATTGTTTTGTGACTTAATTGCTTATTGTGGACTGAGTATGGGATCGGGCTGCACGCCGCAGTGGTTGATATGAGGATCGGGCTGCACGGCGCAGCAGTATTGCGCTTGGGCTGTAGGAGCCCCTCCGGAGTCTGTACACACCCCCGGTGAGCGCCGTCGACGTTAAATTGGATCGGGCTACACGCCGTAGCGGTTATGTGCATTGCATTGCATCTTTATTTGTTGAATTACTCTGTGGTAGCTGAATTGTACTTTTGTTGCTAGTTCGTAGGAGATTCGGACTATAGAGTAGCTTCAAATTGTGGTATTTTGTGGATTTCTTACTGTCAGCTACATATATATTTGTTACTCACCGAGTACTTAGTACTCACCCCTACTCCCTGCACCTTTTGTGTGCAGACTCAGGTACTCAGGAGCAGTAGACGGGCATCTCCAGCGTTTACATTGTCACATCGAGTTGCTGAGGTAGCTGCCTACGTACGCAGAACCTAGCTTCTCCTCTCATTCCAGTTGTTATTTTATATTTTGTATTCAGACTTGAGTACTTCTATATCGTACTCTCTATTTCTTGTTGGATCTTGTTAGAGGCTCTAGACTTGTGACTCCGGATCTTTGGGAGTGTCAGTACTTTTGTTCAGTATTATTATTATTGGAGTTCTTAAACTCATATATTCTTCTTGGGTTGTCCATTTGGGGACTGGTAAGAAGTTTGAAAAGGAATTAAAAGAGCTTAAAGATAGTCTTTGTAATGCTGACTTTAGGAATAAAGTATTGAAAAAATATTGAAAAGAAAATGTATGAACTATCTAGGCTAAGCAAGTGGCATAGATCCTCAGATGCACTAAATTCGCTAAATGAAACTTGCAATACAAAATCATCAGGAATTGGCTATATAAAACTTGTACGTAGGTTTTATCCAAAGTATGTAGGAATTTCTGATAACATGATGTGCACTCACTGTGGGAAGGCAGAAAACTTAAGAGATAATTTTCCTCCTTTAATTCATGCTCAATTAAGAACACATTTGGTCATTTTAAGAATGTGAAGAAGGAAGAAGAACTCGCAGTCAAGTCCTTTGTCCAAACTAACTGGATTAAGGTTAATAAGAAAAGAAATATCAATACTCTTCCCTTTTAGACAAGAAGTGATTTGATTCATCCATTTTCAAATAAAAAGGGACCCAAGCTTGTCCAGGTTCTCAAGACTAACTTGTGATTTATGGTGCAAGATAAAGTGAGAGAAAATGATCAAGACTGGTATCTAGACAGTGGATGGTCAAGACATATAACTAGTGAAAAGAAAATCTTTCTCTCACTCACAACCTTCCAAGGAGGGAGTGTGTCATTTGAAAATGGGAAAAGGAGATAAATAACAGGTATTGGTAAGGCTGATAAATTACTCTGTCATGCTATAGATGATGTGTACTTTGTAGTGTGTCTTAAACATAATATTATCAACATTTCTCAAATATGTAATAAAGGCAATGAGGTAAAGTTTAATTTGAAAATCTGCACTATGACTAAGCTACATATTGATGAAATTATTTTGGAAGATAATAGACTTAACAATGTCTATAATATATCTATTATGTCTCTTCTTAGAGTGATAATACATGTTTAAGTATAGTGGAAGATGATCCAATAGCATAAAAGAGTGGGACATGCTAGTTTATCTCAACTTAGCAAGTTCGCAGCAAAGGATCTAGTCTTTGAATTACCAAAAGCTGAGTTCACATAAAACAAAGTGTATGATTCTTGTGTTAGAGGGAAACATGTAAAGTCATATTTTGAATCTAAAAAGATTGATAGTACTTCTAAACCCATAGAACTACTTCACATGGAACTACATGGACCAATGATAGTGAAGAGCAGGGGAGGCTAGAAGTATGTATTTTGTCATTGTTGATGACTTCTCTAAGTACACATGGACCTTATATCTGGGATATAAGTATAAAACTTTTGACTTTTTTTATGTATTTATCAGAATAGTTCAACAGAAACTAGGTTGTGCTGTTTCTAGTATAAGAACAGACCATGAGACTGACTTTGAAAACTCTAAGTTCCTTGAGTTATATAGCACTCATGGCATTGATCATGACTTCTTTGCACCCAAAACTCCTCAACAATATGGTGTTGTGCAAAGAAGAATAGATCTCTAGAAGACATTGGCAGGACCATGCAATTTGCCAGTGGACTAAGAGATTTTGGGTTGAGGCAATCAATACTACATGTTACTTTCTAAAAGATGCATGGTCAGATCCATTCTTGAGAAGACTCCCTAAGAGTTACTTCGAGGAAAAAAGCGCAACATCACTCACCTAAGAGCTTTTGGATGCAAATATTTTGTACACAGTGATCACGCCCAACTATGCCTTATAAAAATTATAAAGCGGTCACTACAAATATAATCTCAGTATGTAGTGAAAATGTATAGACTTTGGGAAAACTCAAATCATGAAAGTTATAGGCCTTTGAAGTAGCTTTCCGATGATATATTGTGAAGCCCAAATAGAGCGCTGTGCAAAAAGTTCTTCCCGTTTTATAGAATGGTGTGTTAGCACCACGTTCGTGCCGCGTTTTTACCGCGACTGCAATAGTGAGGAAGTGTCCTAGATATTTACCATGGTCACACCAACTGGGACGTGGTGGCAAACTTGGGAAGTTATTTTTTAGCCCTATTTCGTCCCCCACAGCCCCAAAAAATTAAAACTTGCTCTAGGTCCCTCCACCACCCAATGTAAGATTTAATGGTGATGCTAACTTAATTTCACGTTTCAAACATGTTATTAACATGGGTAAACCCTCCATATTATTAGATATTCGATTGGGACATTATTGTTAAGAGAAGGAAGCCTAGAACTCAAATTCAAAGGGTTTGAACCTCAAAAAGGCAATGTCTTCACCCTCTAATTGATTCTATCATTGGGATAATGATTATAAATCCTAGTTTATGAGATATGAGTTGTTGGGTTTGATAGAAAAGCATGAACGATTATAGGGTCGGGGTATTGATTGTTGATTATTGGTTAAGAGTGTTGTTTACCTTATGTGTGATGATTATAACCGTTTGAGACTTTATAATTTATCTAGAAGCAAGAGAATGGGTTGTTGGGTGTAGAAATACCATCAATAAGGACTATGAAGCTTTATTTCACCAAGTATTTGATAAAATGCTTAAGTAACCAAAACATGAGCATCATAGCTAATATGGAATCCCTTTGTCTTGTATTGCTATAGATTAAAGTTGAAAGGGTTGACAAACATTGTATTATGCTCAAGAGCAGGAAGTTAAGATAGGTGACGCTAACTCTCTATGTTTGGGAATTTTAATGATTCTCTCTACCTTATGTTTCTTTTACGACGTTACCAATTACCTCAGAAATATAGTTAAGCCTAGTTACTTGAATAGTTGTAAAACTTCTATTCTCTAGCTTCGTATTCATGACTTTCATTGTGAACGTTGTGAGCTCAGTTCGTATTCAATATAGACTTGGGTTTGATATCCCAGGGTCTCAGTATTGCTTATTCAGCATGTCATAAATATTTGAAATTTCAGTGTTCATAATCTGTTCAAGAATACTTGTCTCAGTCTAGTCCAATTTAGTATTTCAATATTATGTAACTCAGTCTATTTAGCATTCTAGTATCATGTTACTCGGTATGATTCAGTATTTCAGCATCACGTATTGTAGTATATGATTCTCAAATCTTGATTTTAAATCCCTGGATGTTGAATATATGTATTTGGTCCTGAAGCCGTAGTTTATGCTTTATGAATCTTTGGGTTTGAGGCTGCAGTTATATATACGTATACTTAGGCCCGCGGCAGCAGTTTTTGCACATATTATTAAAACCACACACACATATATATATATATAGGGTTTGAGGCCACAATTTATTTATTCAGATAAACATGTTGTTCATCATTCAGAAGAGGGGGTATTCATATCCTTAGTTCCTTTGTTCAGTTTAATTGATATTTATTATTTCAGTTATCAGTTATTATTTTAGTCATTCGTTATCAGATCAGTTAGCAGTTAAGTTATCTATTACCAGTTATTATTTCAGTTTCCGTTTCAATAGTTATTGTTTCAATTATAAATTATCAATTATCAGTTATCAGCATACATTTGGTATTAGCATTTATAATTCTTTCTTTCAGTTTCTTTACATACCAGTGCAATAAATGTACTGACGTCCCTTTTGCCAGGTACCTGCATCTCACTATGTAGGTAATGATTTATAGGTTGATGATTCAAAGCGCTAGGATTCTTGTTCCAGCTATTGGTGATCCCCTATTCTTTCGGGGCATTATCATTACTTTGCAGTCTTTTGGTATTTACAGATAGTCAGAATTTTAAGTACTCCACTAGAGGCTTCATAGACTAGAGTAGAGTCCCAGGCTTTTTATTTTAAGCTATGTTGGTTGCAAATACATATCAAAATTGTACTTGTATTTATGCACTTTGATTTATGTCATCCAGACTTTCAGTATATCAGCATGTGTTAGTTTATCTTTCGCATTTAGTATGTTATGATATCACATGTTGATTCAGCCAGCCAGTTGGTTTTATTAGTCATATGTAGTCAATCATCAAGTGTCGTGTTACGTCCATGCCTAGGTTCGGGGCATGACAGGAAGTCATTGCATCAGGCTAACCCAGTTGCTATCAGATATGGGGAAAATGATTCCCGCATCCAACCACTTAATCACCTCTTTCTTCACCACTTCCTTCATGTTGGGGTTCAACCTTATTTGGTGCTCCCTGGAAGGTTTGTGCCCCTCTTTTAGCAGAATTTTGTGCATGCAATATGTCGGGATGATCCCCTTAATGTCTACCATGGTCCACCCAATGGCACTCTTGCACTTCTTGAGTACCTGCAAAAGCTCTTGTGCAAGCAGATCTAACAAACTAGATGAGATAATAACATGTAATGTGGAGTTAGGTCCTAAGAACTCATACCTGAGATGGGCGGGCAGTGGCTTCAACTCCAGCTTTGGTGGTTCTTCTATGGATGGCTTGGCTAGATGAGTTTCTTTGTTTTCTGAGTGTAGGGGCTCGAATTCAAGTGTTCTATCCCAAAACTATCTGCCCTCTAAAGCCAGCACCCATTTTGCCAATTCTTCCCCATTCACCCCATCTAAATTTATTAGACATGCAGCAAGGGGGTCATCAATAGTCAACGTCTCATCATCTGCTTATACGATTATGTCCACGGCATCAATAAGAGAATAATGGGCGAATTCACTTGGTCTCCTTATAGATTTCTGCACATTGAATGTTATCTCTTCATCGTTCAACCTCATCTTGAGCTCCCTAGTTTTATAATCAATGAGAGCTCTCCCTGTGGCCAAGAACGGCCTCCCCAAAATTATGGGAATTTCTTCATCCACTTTGCAATCTAGAATCACAAAATCTACAGGGAACACAAATTTCCCTACTTGAATTGACACATCATCCAAGACACCAGAGAGTCTTTTAAAGGTTCTGTCAGCCAGCTGCAATAATATATACGTGGGTCTAGCTCTTCCAATCCCCAACCTCTTATAGATCACCAGGGGCATATGATTTATGCTAGCCCCAAATCACAAAATGCCTTGGAAAAAGCAAAGTTTCCAATAGTGTAGGAATTGTGAAACTACATGGGTCATACAACTTCTCAGCAACTGGTCTAGTCACCACAACACTACAAGACTAAGTTAGAGTCACTCTGCTAAGTCATGGAAATTGAATTTTTGGGATATCAAGTCCTTCATAATTTTTTGCATAACTAGGAATCTTCTTCAGAGCATCAATTAATGGAATAATACCTTGATTTGTTTCAGCATCTCCAAGAATTTCTTGTATTGTTCCTTTTTTTGGTATTTGGCCAGCCTTTGTAGGAATGGTGTTGGAGGTCTCTTCTTCCCAATGATTTATGTTTTCTCTTTATCAGACACTACCTCAACTATCGGTTCCTAGGATGCCTCAACTTATTTATCAGCCTCAATCTGTGTGGTGGGTTCTTCTTGGGCAGGCTGTACTATTACATCTATCACTTTTATTGAATCATCTAGCTCAATGGGCACTAGTACAAGTGTCTCAGCCTGTCTACTTTCTCGAGCCCTCTCTTGCTCCTAGTCTAAGTCTCTGCCATTTTGTAGACTCACTACCATCAGCTGCTTCGGTTCCTGATCTTTTAGATTTACATACGTGTCTGCGTGCAATGTTCCATGAGGACGATTATTCAAAGACATTGAAATCTAGCCTATCTGCACTTCAATATTATTTATATCTAACTCATGCGCATCTACCATTTCACTCGTTTTTGCATTTGATCCAATAACCTGATGCATCATTGCCTCGAGTCTAGCAAACCCATCTTTCTGTCTCCCACCATACTGCCTTTAAGAAGGATGATAACCCTGCCACTGATTTTGATTATTGTATCCCTATAGCCTTTAATAATGTTCCATATTATTGTGAGGTCTCATACCTCCCATATTTCCATTGTTGAGTTGTGGTTGGACTGGCCTATAAGGCTCATTCTATTGGCCCCAATTCTGACGACCCTGTCTCTGGTCCCCATAGTTAGCCAAATAATTCATGTTCTCAGGGTAATGATGATGATCACTTTATGCATTTCATTGGTTACCAGTTAGCTAACTAATGCAAGATGTGTATAAGTAATGACTAGGGATTTTCATACCTTTTATACTCCCTATTGCTTATGTTTTTGATTAGGAATTTATACACAATAGTCCCAAAAGGCTCACAAATTGTGCTTGATTGCAGGTTTGATCGACAAAGTGATAAGATGTCAAAGATCAGCTCAAAAGGAGTGAAACTTGCACAAGTACCAAGACAAGACAAAGCTCAGGCAAAAGAAGGCCAGTACGGCCGCACTACATTCTTTGCGGTCCGCACTGTGAGGTTTAGAGAGCTTGAAATTAAGCCACAACGAAAATGCGGCCGCACAAGGATTTGTGCGGTCCGTACTGAGACCAATGCGGCCATGCTCGATTTCGTGCGGTACGCAGTGAGAAGAATTAGAGAGATGCAAATTCCAAGTGTCAAGCCAACACAGTCTGTGCTCCATTTTATGCGGACCACAATAGAAGCCTGTGTGGCCGCAGTCCATTCTCTGCGGTCCGCAGTGCCTGAGTTTAGAGAGTTAGATCTTCAAGTTAAGAGCCCTAGTACGGCCACACACCATTTTGTGCGGTCCGCACTAACCCCGCAGGATTGTCAACTTAGTATAAATAGCTTATTTTCTATTTTTAGATCAAGCAGATAGATTTAGCTGAGAGCTACGCTCGTGGTTCAATACTTTCAGTTATTTTGGGCAATTTTATCTTCAATTCGGCATTGAATCTTCTAGTTTATCTTAGTAATTAAGTAATAGGAGTTGTACTTCATCTATTTCTTTATTTTCTTCTTCAATTATGAGTAGCTAGACACGTTAGCTAGAGTTGTGGCTCAGCCATAACATGGGTAATTGATGGGTCTTATGTATTAGGGCTAGAGTGACTATGGGTGTTTGATATTTGGATTAATTTCATGTTTTATTGCTAAATTGGTGGTTGCAAACACTAGTTTGTTTTTAGTTGATTTTGGCTCTTCTTGACATAGAGAGCCTAAGTCTCGGAAATTTGTCCAACAAGGAATTGGAGCGTACTCAAGAGATTGATAGCCCCAATTAAAGGGTTAAACCTAGAGATAGTAATACCCAACTTGAACCCTATTTGCTTTTGCAAATTAGCATACCCAATAGGTCTTGAGAAAGTTAATTGGGGCAAAATCACTTGAACTACCGAGAGGTATAGAGTGAGTAAAATCATGCAAAGTTTATATCATATTCCCTAAATATGTCAATCGTATCTTAAACTCAAGCACCCGTTAATTGACCACCTAGGCAAAAGTCACTAACCTTGTGCCTTTTACCCATTTAAACAACCCGTGTTGTATTATTCTTAGCCGATTCTAGTTTAAATTAGCATAGTAGTTGATAAAATTAGAAATTTAACAAAAATGCAAAAATGTTAGAAGTGCAACTAAGAACAATTACACAACTCTGAATTAGGTAGATGCGCAACTCCATCTTCTAGCTCTCTATGGAAATCTATCCTGACCTTAATCGGGTAAAAGCTGCTTCGATCCTCTCTCGCTACTCAATAGTAGTGCAGGGTAGGCACCGATCAATAAGCCCCCATTGGTAGTATCTACAATATGCACCTGCTGCTTCTGTCCTGACTCTTCCACGGTGTTTGGTGAGTATGTCATTAATGTTGCCATATTTTCGACAAGAGTATTAGATGGATAAGGGCACTGAGTGAACTATTTGAGTGATAGGTGCATTTCTAGTTGTCCACCCCAAATTTTGTGCCATCTTGTCAAGCAAAACCTGGCTTTCTCTCAATGTTTTGCTCAAGAATGCTCCCTCAGCTGAAGCATCAACATTAGCTTTCACACCATCTACCAGACTCATGCAAATTCGTTGCCCCAATATCTGCTCTGGTATAACATGATGCGGACATATAACCAACATTCCTTTGAATCGTTCCCATGTTTCTTGTAAAGTTTCCATTGGTTTCAGTTTGAAGCTTAAAATTTTATCAATTTGCTGAACAATTTGTTTGGTGGATGGAACTCATTCATAAATTACTTGACTAACTCCTCCCAATCGTAAAAGGAGTTAATGGTGAGTGAGTTTAGCCAAGTCTGGGCAGTCTTGTCACTGAGAATGGGAACAATAACAACTTTATTACTTCCTGAGTTACGTTGGACTGCCTTTGAGTTTTGCAGATTTACAATAAATTTTTCAAGTGCTGTTGAGGATCCTCAATGTATGACCCCAAAAATAATCCCTTGTTTTGTAACAAATGCAACATGTTGTTTGTGATTTAAAAAGATTAGGCATGCATCTGCAGGACTAATATTGCAATGGACAAATTATCAGTTGTGGGATATGCCCAGTCATATAGAGGAGCCTCTGGCACAAGAGGTGCCACTAACTACGCAGCCGGATCTACCACGTTATGCCCCATGTCTGGTTCGAGTTGTTTAGTTGATTGTTGTTGCTTGCTTTTCCGGTTGTCCTAGTTTAAGGCCTTGAATACTTTCTCGGGATCTAATAATGCTTCAAATACTTTACTAGTTCTTATGAGTTTCTAGGCATGCACCTGTGCAACCAAGTCAACGAACGTTAAAATTTCAATGTATAGATTGAAAGTAAAGAAAACTGACTATACTAAGAATTTTTGTATTTGTTTCAACTTTAATTGATAACACTGTTAATTTGCCGGCAACGACAGCAAAATTAGATCACACCCAACTATTCCTTATAAAAAGGACAAAACGGTCGCTGCAAATATATTCCAAGTATTTAGCCCAAAATCAAATCCTCAAGGAATCAACCTACCAATTACTTTTGTTAGACTCACCAAATTCTTCGTAATCAACTTTCCGGATATTTTGAATAACAATTGGTGATGTTTTAGCTAACCATAACTGAAGAACGTTAAGTAAACTAACAACTAACTATGATCAAGTTGTAAGCAAATAATAGAAGGATCTAAGGTTATGATTTCTCCTATTGATGGAACCCCTTCCTGTTATGTTTTGCATAGAATTGCATAATCGTCTCTATCGATCATGAGCACTCTTACTATCATAAATCTCTCCTGAGTAATCATCACAATTTACTAGACGCACTCTCCCGAGTTACGTTAGCTAACTTTTATTACAGCTCACTTTAGATCACACTCAAGGCTTCGTTATCCCTAATCCCTCCATTAAATCCTTAGTTATTGATTCCTCGTATACTTTGGGAGTGGTGTTGTTCAATAATTATCTAAATATACACTCCCTCCTGAGTAATACATACTAAATAGGCACAGCTAATTGACGATCCTATCAATTAACTACAACAAAAACGTAGTTGAACAAATAGAGATTAAACCAAGCAAACTATATTAACATAATATAAAGTTCATCCTTCAATAGATTCCATCAAAACCCTAGACAAAGTATTTAGCTACTATTAAACGTGTTCATCATTGCATCAAAATTCATCATAAATGATAAATACAAAAAGGAAGAAAGATGGAACACGATGTCGAATTATCTTCCTTCCCTTTTTCCTTCAACTCAATTGTAAAAAACTTTATAATCTCCCTTTTAGCAAGATGGACCTCTTATAGGTTAAGTGGAATTACCGCCGAACTTCCAAGTTTACCCTTGAAATTATATCATCCAAACTGGACTAGCACAGCCGCGCTCGTGTCCGCGCTAATGGACATGCATATCACATTGTATTCTATCTCGAGTTCCTAGGCTAGCGCAAATGCTAGTGGCGTGCTAGTGGGCGCGCTAAGCTGGGTCATTATTTTAGCACTTCCTTTACAGTACTCAGCTCTGAGGGGCTTCCCTTGGTTCAATTTAGCTTCAAACACTGTCCTAAGTCCTCATAAGCGCAACTCGCTTCTGCAAATCATCAAATTCACAATTAGAGCCAATTAATCATCATTTAACTATCCTAGAATAGTGAATCATAGTCAATTTGGGGCATAAAAAGTTGCCAAGCTACATGAATCTCGCCTATTATCATATAACACTGGCAAAAAAGCTCTAGGTAAGTTTGATGACAGAAGTGTTGAGGGAGTTTTCTTAGGCTACTCACCACATGGCTGAAAAAGTTTGCAGGATTAAGACTATAACACAGGTCTTATTGATGAAGGAACTTTCTAAATAATCTGAACAACAATTTGAAGGTGGATCAGGGGATTCCAAGGATGTTGAAAGTGATTAGGAACAACAAGAAGAAAAGAGAACTACACTAATTGCTAGCCAGATACATGAAGCTGTAACTACTGACACTGGTTCTTTAGGTCACTCCCTAGCTGAACAATCTCTGGGTATGCAAGTTAGACCATGGAAACATCAAAGCTCACACCCCCTTGAGAACATCATCTTTGATCCTAATGCTGGAGTGCAAGCCAGGTCATCTTTGAGAAACCTAGGTGCACTTGCATCATTCATCTCATAGGTTGAGCCTAAAAACATAAAAGAATCCCTAAATGGTCCATATTGGATTATATCCATGCAAGAAGAGCTAAACCGGTTTGAGAAAAGCAAGGTATGGCACCTAGTGCAAAGACCTAAGAATAGAACTATCATAAGTACTAGATAGGTGTTCAGAAACAACCTGGATGAGCATGAATATTATAGCCAAAGGAACAAGGCCAGAATGGTGGTTCAGAAGTAAAATCAAGAAGAAAGCATTCACTATGATGAGACATTTATTCCTGTAACCAGAATGGAAGCTATAAGAATTCTAATTGCTTTTGATGAACACATGGAGTTCACATTGTATCAGATGGGTTTGAATAGTGCATTCTTGAATAGTTACCTAAAGGAGGAAGTGTTTGTTAAACTACATCATGTCTTTGAAAGTGAAGAGTGCCCTGACTATGTGTTTAAGCTAGACAAG